>BMAU01017165.1:0-470000 GCA_019973935.1 Trichonephila clavipes | reverse complement strand
TCATACTGGCCCATCACTTGTCGTGGTGGTATGGGGTGCTATTGGTTACATGTCTCGGTCACCGCTTGTTCGCATTGACGGCACTTTGAACAGTACGCGTTATATTTCTAGTGTGTTACGACCCGTAGCTCTATACTTTATTCAAGCCCTGCGAAACCTTGCATTTCAGCAGTATAATGCATGACCTCATGTTACTTGTATTGTACGGACCTTCCTTGATACGGAAAACATTCGGCTGTTTCCCTTGCCTGTACGTTCACTAGATCTTTCACCAATAGTAAACGTCTGGTCCTTGGTTGCCGAGCGACTGGCTCGTCACCATACGGCAGTCACTACGGTTGAGGAGCTGTAGCATCGAGTTGATGCTGCATGGACATCTGTACCTGTAAATGCCATCCAATCTCTATTTGACTCAATGCCAAGGCGTATAAGTGCTGTTATTATTGCCAGAGGTGGTTGTTCTGGGTACTGATTTCTCAGGATCTATGCACCCAAATTTCTTGAAAATTAAATCTCACTTGTTATTTCCAGTATAATATATTTGCCCAATAAATATTATTTCGTTATCTGCATTTGATCTTAGTGTTGCAATTTTAATAACCAGTAGTGTGGCTTATACATGGTTCTTTTGTAGGGAAGTGGTCATGATCGCGAACTCGTGGCTGATACTGTCGAGTCACGCATTCGAAACCTAGTGCCACTGAAAATCCATCATTTAAAGGAGTTGAACTGCCATTAAAGCTTTTAAATCTGTTAAGGCTCATAGTCTTGCTAATGGCGTCGTGTGGAAGTTTGGTGAAAGGGGAGGGAGGAAGTTCAGGTGACACTCTCGTCACTTGATGATGGTTCAAAATTACAATGTTCGTTACCAATGGCTTATGATGAAAAAATCTAAGGTTTTAGAAAAAATCACTTTTTTCCCGTTTGTCCTAATTAATTCGAACATTATAGTAAAATAAATACAACATAAAGAAATATAAATGTATTACACATCCAGATATAAATTATTTAGGCTATTTTAAAAATACATTACACAAAATTCGTAACACTACTCGTTCAATAGACTGACAAATAAAATCCTTAAATAGCTTTTATTTTTCAAAAAACATTGTACAGAGATAAAATAACATCTCTTACCTTCTATAATATGTTCACAATTGCACCGCACACAACCACTTAAGTCTTCTGTGCAGCATGGAGAACAATGAAGACCACATTTTGCAATGGACATGCAAACAGGATCTGTTTCAGTGGCAACTGCAATATTTTTATCATTAGTCGGTTGAACGCAAATTTTTTTTGGTACTTACGTATTACAGCGTCGACCAATTTCGCCAAACCAAAACACGTCGCCAAATGCTATCATAGTACAAGCAGACAAGACTTTTGTGATAGTACATGCAAGAAAAAGTTTTCCACTATTGGCTGCTTATCGTGGCATCTAACGACATCCTTGTTTCTGACGAATTGATCAATGGTATAATATGTATCTATCAATTTTTCATATACTATGCTTGGTTTCTTTACGAAAATAATTCACAGCAGATTAAAGGAAAAATACAATTGTTAACACTTTTTAATAACGTAATTCAAAATATGTTTTAAAACAAAAGTTTAATATAAAGTTTGTACTATTTATTCTCCCAAGTGGTAGATTATTCTATGTGAAATACATTGTACAAAAGATATCTGATACTTGAATGAGAGTTAAATAATATATTGTTCGTTTAATTAGAGTGATATATATGCACATTTTTACAAATACTTATCTCTTATTTAAAATGTTTTTCACAATATACATATTTTTAATTTTGAGCACTGAAAAATGTTTAAATTTCAGCTAAAAATTGATGCGTTTTTAAATGGATTTATGGAATTCATTGAACATGACTAGGCAGTGTCAATTTGGGTTCTACACATTGCATGAAATTCTTTAAAAGTAACAATGAATAACAAATGTCTTAAATATATATATATATATATATATATATATATATATATATATACACTTTGGATTCAGAAAAGAAAATGTGAATATGCTTAGAGAGGATCATGTATTTCTTAAATTACAATATAGCTTTTTCGATTTATATACAGAGAATACGATGAAATATGTTTAAAATACCTCTACGCTTCTCCAATGGACTTTTGTACTTTCGGTTTATTAAAACGAGCATTAAGAAAATGGCATCCAAGAACACTGGATGAACTTTGGAAAACGGTTCATAAGGAATCGAGTAAAATTACAAAGACAGTACTAAGAAAAAGTTTACTTTCCTGAAAAAATTCGAGCTAGAGCTATTTTCAATAACCATGACTACCAGATAGAAGCAAATTGACAAAAAAAATACAGTATTTATGGATAAACATTAGCTATCAAAATCGTTTCCATGAAGTGCGAACTACCTTCTGTAAAAGAAAAAGCTTCCCAAAGAGCAAGTAAAAATGAAAGCTTCTGTAAAATAACGCCTTTCTTCGGACTTTTGAAAATATTTCTTAAAGATCTGAACTCCCCCCACAAGCAAATCCTTACAATAATCAGAAAAATAATTTCAAAAATCGTCGAAAATTGTAAATTTATGAAAGCTTTCTTTATTTTTAAGGTTCTATTTTGATTCACTCTTTGTGGCACTCAAATAAATTCATCTAGTTCGAAATTTAAAAAAAAAAACGTTGAAATTCCACAATATTAATATTACTTTCAAGAATTCAAAATAAGTGATAGGTGGGAGACAATATAAACGAGTATATGCGTTATAATATCACGTAT
The DNA here is from genome assembly GCA_019973935.1 of Trichonephila clavipes. NCBI lineage: Eukaryota > Metazoa > Arthropoda > Arachnida > Araneae > Nephilidae > Trichonephila > Trichonephila clavipes. Next base: position 467,230 of record BMAU01017165.1, on the reverse strand, counting down.
GCATAGAGTGGTTATAATTAAAGTTCCACTTCCAAAATATGCTGTTAAATAAATAAAAGAAAGGAAAGACTTTAAATTTGGAGTAAATGTATTTGAAAAAGGGGGAAACGGTAGGGCACATAGAAAAAAAAATCGCTGGCGTTTTCATTGCTACTTTTTGTGAGGTTTCGATCCCAAAGACAATAAAAAAACGATTTTTAAAATGCAATGTAGTACGATCTTGCTGGAGCTGAATGGGATTTTTACCAACAGTGCAACACACACACAATTGTTGAATGACTTAGAAATAATTTTTCCGTTAAAAAACCGAAACAATCAGGCCCATTGGTTTAGTGTGTAACTCATGCCAATGCCGTCGTAATTCGATTCAAAATGCCACTTGTAGCAGAATCCACTTTCGTTATGCTGCTTACAGCGCTATTTATTGATACTCTTTGAACCTTTTTTCTTATGCATTGTTGTTTCCCCCTTTTCCAAAGTATATTCAGTTGAAATTTAAAGTCATTCTGATTAAAATTCTTTTTTAATGCATTTCTAAAAGTGGAATTTTTAATATGATTCATCATCAGCATTGGCATGACAGTCGTTTGTGGGCCTGAGCCTTCCTCAGAAAGAAAAATCACATTCTGCCCTTCTCCCAGCAATTGATCTCCATTTCTTCACTTTTAGAATGGCAAAGTCCTCATCCACACAGTCTTTTCATTTTCTTTTAAGCCTTCCCTTTGGTCTTTTATTAAAGGGAGTTGCCTCAAAAATTTTCATTGCTGTTCGTTCTGGGGACTCATTCTTACTATATGCCTTACCATATCATTCTGCTTAGTTTTATGGACTTAATAATATCAATATTATCAAAATCATACATATTTCAAAATTATATCTTTTTATTCAACTATCACTATCGAGAACAGTACCAAATATGGTTCACAAGACCGTAATGTAGTAATGCCATATGCATAAGATAATCGTTTGTACCTGTATCCCGAGATCGGGGGTGGCCGCGGTAGCCTTGTGGTCAAGGTATTGGATTGTGGCTGGCATGTCACGAGTTCGAGCCCAGTACCATTAAAGACCCGCCGTGTAAGGAGGTGATGCACGTTAAATTTGACGAGATCTCAAACGTCCGCCCGTTGGTGTGGTGTGATAGTCAGGAGAGGCGGGTGCCATCTCAGGTGTCGTCGACGTCACTTGACCATGGTTCAAAATTACGAGGGCCGTCGCCAAAAGCCACCGTGCAGCTGAATAGTGCGACGTTAATGTTAACTCATTTTTAAAATAAATAGAACACGTTTCCCATTTCGTGGCGAATAATTTGCGAACATACTTACTAATGCATTTCTTCTGGCATTCTGGTAGAGACATGAAGTTATTTTTGTTTCCGTTGCATCCTCCGTAAGTAAATATCTTGCAGATTTTCTCTTTAGGATCAAAGTAGTACCTGTGAATGCTTCCCCCGACAAGATCCTAAGTCTTTTGGTTGGTAGCAATAATCTGGCGCTGTCAGGAAGATAATAAGTATGCAATCAAATATGAGTAAAGGAATCAAAATTTACGGGGCATAATCAGAAAAAAAGGTTACAAGCCACAACATTTGAAAACTACATATTGGGGTGAAATTTCACTTCCCCAGAGTGGAGACAAATGGTCCTACTAGTCATACAGCTGATTTACGGGTAAGTAGGGAAAGTTCTTAGACGGTTCAGGACGACTGAAATGGCAAGACGCTCAGGAAATTGGTCTCGTTTGGAAGGGCGAACCGGGATTCGATTTTTATGGGCAAATAATGTTCCAGATCTGCCATTCACTGTCAATTTGGAAGTTTATGATGAAGAAGCAATGAACAGACAACGTGTAGTGAAATGGTGTCACTCTTTTTAATCAGCCAAACAGGATGTCGAAAATCGCAATATGGAAGAGAGCAGCTGGCCAAGTTCTTCAACGGCAGAAATGAACACATCATGAATTACAGAAATTATTCAGAGTGATCGACGAGGGAAATCCCGTCAGAACTGGGATTGAGCTATGGTAGCGTGCCGCATATCGTTTTTGATGTGCTGTGGAACATCCACCAAGACCTGGTTTAATAGATAGAGACCTGATTTCTACCGAGACGGGTTAAACAAGTTGGTTCTGCATTCTGATAAATGCCCAAATAGACTGGGTGGTTATGTAGAAATGTGATAGACACGTATGCCTCTTAATTCCTTTTTGTATTTTTTTCTATTGTTAATAAATATTTCTTTATTCGGCTTGTAACCTTTTTTCCTGATCACTCATCGTATATGCAAAGATTCAAAAGTGTTTACGTGTTAGAAAAAAATCTAAGAAAAGGAAGTAAAGTACTAAAATGGTTGGTATTATAGTGATCTAAAACTAATAAAAAATATATAATCAAAAAAATTTCACCTTGTGTTTAAAGATATGTTACATGTTACACATAACTATATAACTATTATTATGATTCAACATGAATTTCTAATTAATATAAGACCTGTAGTTCAACACTGACATGATTTTTGAAAAAAAAATAAGTTCTGATTCATGAGTTTAGCTTTTTGCGACTATTGCTCCCTTTGTATGAAAAAAAACCCTCCACACATTATTTCTCTTTTACTCTGCCATAAGTTTTTCCTACTTTAACTATTTGATACTCTTGATGTAAATAATACCTAATTATACATCATTGCATGTCTTGTTAAAGAGGCCAATAGATTCTTCACGACATCAGAGCTGCGAGGGAAGTAAAAACTCTTCGCCAAACAATCAGAAAACAGACAAAATTTTTGACAAAACTGACAACTCGACAAATTCCTCTATAAATATATATATATATATATATATATATATATATATATATATATATATATATATATATATATATATATATATATATCCATTAAATAGAAGATATAATTCAGGTACTTTCAGATGCATATGAGAAATATGATTTGAATAATTACATTAGTTTTGAAAAGTTCAATACACTTATTCGTTTTGTAATACAGGAGAACTTCATTTTTTTTTATTTTTGATAACAAACTTTACAAACAAATCAAAGGATTGCCTCAGGGGTGGCCCAGCCAGTAATAGTCTCGCTAACCTGTATTTACCCACTATGAATCCAATTCGAAGAAAGGAGCCCTCTTGCCTCTTATTAAGATACATAGATGATTTAATTGTTATAGGTCATGATAGGGAATTTAAAACCTAACATTAATTTTTATCGGAATACCTAAAATTAATACAGACGAATTTTAACTCAAAAGTTGAATTTTTAGATTTGGATTTAACTATTATTGACAACAAATTATACAGCAATATATATGATAAAGGGAAGCATTTAAATTCAATGTCATAAAGATACCAAACTTCAATAGTTGTCTACATGTATCAGTATTTAGAAATATAATTTTAAATTTTCTGATGAGAAATAATAATTTAACTACGCACAATATTGATAAATTCAAGAATATCCAGAAATTTATATTGTGTTGCATACAGAATGATTACCCCATCAACTTCCTGAGAAAGTATATAGATCAGAAATATTTCTTAAAAATATTTTTAAACTTGTAAATGCACAAATCCACCACACAACATTAGGTCCACATAGTCAGCTTGTCAGTGGTCCAGCTGTGAAGTATTTGTGCATTCCACACACAGGATACATTTTAATACACACTTAGATCAATATTTACACGAAAATTATTACTTTAAAATTATTTATGACCAATTAAACATATATATCCAATCACACATTTATGACCAATCAAATGCTTATCACCAATCAAGCAAGTTTTTTACATGCGGTCTAGTTTGCTTAATGCCAAGTGGTCAAACTTTGGTGTTAGATCATGAATCGTTTGGATTGACATGGCATTGGTAGATGTTATGAGCAAAATATGGATGTGGTAATTGATATATTAAATATGAAAAGTGCTATAAGATATGGATTGTATTCTTGTTAGGATACTCTCTGGTGAGTTTTTAATGATTTACGCTTTTCATTTGTGAATATACTGTGTTTTTAATTTGAACATTCGGTTTTTAGAAATTTTAATTTGTATATTCGGTTTTTAGAAATTTTAATTGAATATTCGGTTTTTGAAATTTTAATTTGAACTTTCGGATTTTTAGATTAAAATTTCGGATTTTTAGAATGAAATTTCGTTTTTAGTTTGAACTTTCGGATTTTTAGTTTGAACTTTCGGATTTTTTAGTTTGAACTTTCAGTTTTTTAGTTTGAACTTTTGGATTTTGGCTTGAACTTTCGGATTTTTTGGTTTGAACTTTCAATTTCTTAGTTTGAACTTTCGAATTTCTTAGTTTGAACTTTTGGATTTTTTAGTTTGAACTTTCGGATCTCAAATATTTTTTATACATATATACAACTATTTTTCTACCTATACAACTATTTTAAAGATGGGTGCATCATCTTGGGCGTTTGATTCACTTATATTATGCACTGAATTGTTTTTTAAATTTTAATATTTTAGTGTTGTAATATCTTTCAGAATGCGAGGGCGAATAGTTTAATTTTTCAAGTATAATGGTTTAATATTAACTTTTTAATCTTTAATTTTTAAATTTTTTTTTTGAAATTTGGATATTTTTCAATTAACTTACCAAGTTACAATAGGAGGAAGATTGGCGCCATTAAAACTAGTTTAACCCCCACTTATCGGTCCAAGTCCGAGATTGCACTTGGATATTTTATAAATTTTTATTTTATTTTATAATTTTTTAATTTAGTTTGAAAACGATGGAATTTTATCTTTTATATTCGCCATTGATATTTTGAAATGGGATTTAGTATTATAAGATTCATATTTCAATTTTTCAATTGATAATTGTGATTGATTATATATATATATATATATATATATATATATATATATATATATATATATATAATCTCAACTGTTTTTTAATGTAGTCGCGGTCAAGGTCACAGACGTGTGGTTTGCGTTGCATGAGCTCGAGCCTAGTACCGCTGAAGACCCGCCGTGTAGAGGGGACACTTTAAGTTAAATCTTTCGAGGCTCAAAGTCCTCTCGTGGGTGTTGTGAGGAAGTTAGGAGAAAGGAGGGCCAACTCAGGTGATCGTGGTAGAAAATTACGAAGTCGGTCACCTTTAATCCTCGAGCAGTTTTATCGAGCAACGTCAATATAATCTCTCTTTCTTCCCAATTTTAATTTACTAAAACGTTGAACCCTAATTTTTACTAAACTATCACTTTTTTTTCGTGCTGGTATTTAATCATTAAAAAATTATTTTTATTCAAATCCAAATTTTTGCTAATCTTAACTCAAATGTAAAATCTATTTTTAATGATATTTTTTGTCAGAGAATCACTATCTATTCTTTGATAATCTTTTATAATTTCACATCTTAAAAAGAAAGTAATTTCATTACAGGTATTCAATGATGTTTTTCTCCCTCCTAAAGTTGAATTTAACTCACAACTTAGCATTTGACTTTCACTAAATATTTTATACAGATCTGTCAAATAAAAGATAGTTTTCTTTTATATAATCAGGTTGCCCCCTCAAATCCACCGTTATTGTTTTGTGGGAATTTCAGTACACGCATGATGAAATTTGATTTGTTCCAATATTTCCAAAATAAAATATTTGATTTACAATAAATTCTCTTCGTATGATTTGTAACGGGTCTATTCGCGTACCCACTAATCCCCTGGGGTAAAACTGTTGCTGTAAACATTATTGAAAACTTTCTCCTGAAGAAGACGCGAATTATGCAAATCAAGGCTTACATTTAAAGATTTACTCAAGGCTAATATTTAAAGATTAACTTTCAAAGTTGAAGGAGAAGATAAGTTAGAGCTAAATGATAGCATTTAATGATTAACGCAATGCTAGTCGAGAGCACTTCGTAGATTATTTGCTTTATATTTAAGATTGACGATTTGATCAATTTGATATTTAAATTGAATTAGTGTCGGCTTGAATCAGATTTAACTCAGAACTTATCTTTAAATATTTAGAAGGTGTATTGCCAGGACGTGCTAAGAGTAAGTGATCCGATTTATTAATAAATCTTCCTTTATCTCGTCTACCTCGCGTTTGCTCCCATATTTATCTAATGATGAATTTCCTAACCTGGGGTATTGGAATTTGTTAGGTTGTTGAGACTTGTTAATATATTGTGTTTGTTTGACTATGACTAATCTTCCTTTTAACTCTCGTACTCTCATGGATGGGATAGCCCATCCATAAGTGTACGAGTCCAAAAGTTTTCATACAGGGTGCTGCTGAATTCGACCGACGAATTCAAAGGGGTGATAGTAGGCAACATGGGGATCACAAATCGACACAGAACATGAGGTCGCAAATCACGTTTAGTCTCACTAATTCGTAAATCTGTTATGAAGGGGGTGCTGTTGAGTGGAATGAAAAGGGAAGGAGTACATTTACAGGTAAAGCATGTTTACAATACGAACAATGCATCCCAGTTCGATGTCAAGAATGCTACGAAAAGTGATTGTTACAGGAATTGTTCGAAATTACAGCCACGCAAGTCATAGTACAGCTGATACCGACGGACGAAAGATTGTTGGATACGTTCAAACAAATCTGGTGTGTTGGCGATTTCAGCTGAAGCGACGACGATCCGCGCCAGGAGATTCTTTACTGTAGCCACTGGTGCAGCCCACATAAGCGATTTCAGGTGGCTCTAGAAGAAGAAATCCAAGGGATTGAGTTCCGGGGAGCGTGGAGGTCAAGTAATAGGTCTGTTGCGACCAATTCACCTTCCAGGACATGTAGCTTAGAAGTGGTTTTGCACTGCAATTGAAAAGTGCGCTGGAGCACCGTCGTGCATGTACCGTACGTTCTGGTGTGCAATGGCCGGTACTCCCTGCAGCTACTCCAGAAGTGGAAAATTTGCATACGTGCAGGTTTCTTCGACCCTACCATGGCGCTCCAAATCCCCACATTCGTTTGGCCATCCCCTCGTCTCTCTCATCGTTCTCCCGACGGCTATTATTATCGTGATTTTCACCGACTAACCGTGATTTGCGACCTCATGTTATATGCTGATTTGTCATCACCATGCTGCCTACTATCGCCCCTCTGAATTTGTCGGTCAAATTCGGCATCACTCGATATATCGATCCAGTTCTCATCGATATACATCCATTGACTTATTTTTGCTAGCATTGAACTTACTGCCAAAAGGTGCAGAGCTACTTGAATTGCATAATAGTTGCTCTATTGTTGTACTTCTAACCCCCTCTACAGTCCACCTGAAAGTTCTCAGCGCCCACTTTTGAGCCTTATCTTTTAATTTGTATCAAATAATCATGTCTTCTAAAAATTGGGGAAAAAATATAGATATTAAAAATGCTGTACACATTTTTTAAAAAGTTTTCGCCATGTTTTTAAAATATGAAGAACATGTTTGTGGATATTTATGTGAATTCAAGATGAGCTGTAATTTTAATTTTCGACTGTTTTCAATTCACGTGTTCAGATCTGGATTTATTCTTAAATTTTAAGGGTAGAAATTGTGGTATTTTTCATGTATGAACAAAATAATAATTTTTATGACCCAAAACATTTAATTTATATTACATGAAATATTAATTTTAATTACGTTAAGTATTGACTAATTTGTTGTAGCTGCTCTTTCTCAAAATAATGATATGATTTATTCTGAATACTGATACCTGGAAAGTCATCAATCCTGAAATCCCAATTATCCACTCTGCAAGGACCTGAAATGAAACAAAAAAAAGAAAATAATAGTTTGTGATTTTCAATTAATATTCCTTTATAAGATTCTAGCTGGCATGCCTATCTTTGTATGTATGCATTTTTAACAATCCAACTAGCAGACAAAAGAAATTGATTAAAAATTATTATTACAACGATCACCAGACAAATTCACGAATATATTATTGGAAGATTGACCTTGATGCCATGACACGTAATATGAGCACCAGTGATGTAGTTTTTACGGACAGGGAAAAAATAAAAAAATCGTTTACTAATAGTGCTGTTAAAAATTTATTTAAATTCACTCAACATGTATATTTCTATTCCAATTAGATTATCTATAGAAAACAAAATCTCTCCCATTTTTTAAAAAAGATGGATTTCTCAGTTAATGCAAAAATTATGATCCTGCAACGTTTCATTCGAGATCTAGGCCATAAAGTGTACCGAAAATCGCTACAAGATTAAATAGAAAAAATATGTAATCTATATATAAAGATAACTTCGTAAATATATATATCTCTTTGAAGTGTGTGGCAACTCTTTCGTGCTCAGAATTTAGTAATCCCTGTAAAAGGGAATTTTAAGCACATCTTCCCTATCTGATAGAAAAATTCAAACAGTTAAACAGGAAGTAAATTAACATTTCATTTAGGGCAGTGACAACGATAATTCTTGTTTCGATTGATTTTTTTCAGTTGATTGCAGGATGTTACGTTATATCGCCTGATTTTATATTAGTACTCTACCAAGTGCCTATGTGTTAGTTGCTTTGTTTCTAATAAAATGATAGAACAAAAAAACGCAATTTTTTGTTTAGAATTGAACAACACGGGTTTTGAAATAAGAAAATATATCACTGGATGCGCACCATCATCAACCACAGCAAATTTCATGAGCTTCAGATTTTCGGTCTATTTCACCGCGTTGTCCACGCATACTCAAATTGTTTCATTTACAAGAAAATGATTAAGTTATTGAACCCTTTAGGACAATGATCACATATATGTAATCACTTCAGGGAACACGGTAGGATATGTGAGATAGCGTTTTTCCCATTCTGAGTCCTGTGATCACACCAGTGTGATCTGAATTTGGAACTTATGGAATTTGGAATGATTGTAAACTACAAATTTCTCTCGGCTTATTTTATTACAGTGATGACTTTATATGAATTTTTAAATGGAGTTAGGCTTAACAGTGAAAATGCATGGTCTTGGAAGCATCAGATTGTTTAATTTCATGCTATTCTTTTCGCAACGAAGCACGCAATATGCTTCATCAGAAAAACATAACTATTATAAATGTATTTTTATCATAAATGTTATGAAGATGAGGATATTAATAGTGGAAGAAATTATTTTAATTTAAAGTATGCGCAAACATTATACGAAATAAATTTAACCCATTCACTACCAGGCGAATTTATAGCGTCTTGCCCTGGGTAACGAAATATTATTTTACAGGAAACATAATTTTACAAAAATTTCATAATATTAAATTAAGAATGTAGTATTGAATTGACACTTTTGTGTGCAGAAATTTGAAAATAAAGATAGAAATAAATGAAAAAAACATGTGATTATATTTATAGCTAGCATCATTGAATTAAATTCTTGTGCTGAGTGCTGTTAAGATATATCTCTTAGTGGTCTTTTTCAAACGAATTTTTCTTTTCATTTTGTTTGATTTTACAAACTCGTTTTCTAATTTCATCAAGAGAGTCAAAAATAAAATTAATCTTCATTGGAAAACTCATAAGGTGACTGTAAAGTAAGAGTTGTAAAGTTATAAGGCTGGATAGACAATTTCCAATTATCAGATAAAAACACCTAGTTACAAAAAAAAAAAACTTAAAATTTTTTAATGTAATGGCTAGAAGACGCAGTAGCGGGTAAAAAGTAAAAGGGTAGGATGTAAAGGGTAGGATCCTGGTTAATGCAACTTTTTCCACTCAGAAAAAAATATTATGGGAGCAAAACGACCTTACTCTACACCAGGGGTGTCCAACCCAAATGACCTTGCGGGCCACTTCGGAAAAACATAATCTCGCGGGCCGCACATAAAAATATGTACCTCTAGATCAGATTTGGAAACAAAAAAATTTATTCGAGTGAAAATTTAAAACAGAATGAATTATTATTTTTGTTTTCATTATTTTTCATGTATACAGATATAGATAATATAATAATGTTTATATAATATAATAATGCAATGATCAAATAATGTTTAAAATATTACAATGTGTGTTGCCATTTTCTTGGAAATTACGGTGTTCCTATTGAATTGATCTTTCGTTACTCATTGTTGAAATTTGATAGGGCTGTCATTCGCAAACGATTAAGCATACATTGCCCTTTATCTTTACCGTCCTGAATATATTTTTCAAACTTTAAAAAACATCTCTGAATGCCTCTTGCTTTTTGGGCACTCCAAACAGAAAAGGAGGAGGGGAAACGAAAGTCCCACTCACAGAGAATCATGTATCATCCATAGTAAAGGACATGCATAATGTTATTCGCGCGCGCGCGGAATTTATTAAAGTAATTTACTATGGTAAAATCAAATGTAACTGTTTGATAAAATATAAATCTATATTAATCTAAAGGACATTTCTATTTTCAAAAAGGATTATTTTAAAACAAGAACAGGTAACAGGCAAATACGTTGTATATATATATATATATATATATATTCCTCAAATAAATTTCAAAATGAAAAAAAATTTAAGAATCTGATATTTAAATTTTTTAAAAAAGGAGTCGGCGGGCCGCAACTTACGTAATGACGAGCCACATGTGGCCCGCGGGCCTCGTGGTGGACACCCCTGCTCTACACAGTCACAACAAACATATTTTGAAATTTTAGCCTTTCTCTCCCTATCTTTCACATTCTTTCTCTCTCTCCATCTCTCCCTTCCTTTTTATTCCCCTTCCCTCTTTCCCTCACAAACACTGCAGCCTCTATACCTCGTGTTACTTCACAGCCATGCCAAATTTTCTTTAACAATATCAAGAAAAAGTCGAATTTAGGCACGCTTCCCGGATCACATCATTTCCACCAATTGCCATGAAGTTCACCGCAGACTGAAAAATCCAACTTCATCGCTTCCCCACCATAGACTATTAGGTATGGCAGTGCTTCTCAAAGTTGCAGTATTCGCGACCCATTATTCAATCATAATTTTCATCGCATCCCCCTCATACTATAACAATGTATTGAATTCGGTAATACTATACTTCGACACTAAAAACTACGATAACGATTTCAACCTCTTATGCGCCCCCGGCGTATATGAACGTCTCGCTAAGCCAAAGCGTTTATTTCCATGGACGTGAATACGCGTCTTTCCGAAGTACGACCGTTTCTGTGCACTGTTTTTCATAAAATTAATTATTCCGAAAGCTGTGGGATGGAGTAAAAGGACCTTGAAAATGTTTGTGAAGGATTAACTTATTTCAGGTTGTTTGCTTCTTTATTCCTCGCTACCCTCCCTAGTAGATTACATATGCGCTCCTACGTGGAAAACGGTTGGCATTGGGAAGCGAATCGCGTAGCTTTTAATCGGCAGTTAAGGGATTAATTATAAACCGTACCAATTACCAAAATAAGTGTTAATTTTTGCTTAGTATTGTTAAATTAATTATGAAATACATTCTGTAGCACTAATACATTTATAAGTGTAATACATCAGTGTAAATGGGTAATTTTTTTTATTATGACATAATGTATTTTGTTTGTTAACTTTTAGTAAAGTAATAATTTTTTTCAAATAATCTTTCGTTTTTGACTTTTAAATATGCTCGCACCCCCCTTGTAGAGTTGTCACGCCCCTCAAGGGAGGCGCGCCCCACAGTTTGAGAAACTCTGAGGTATGGGATTGAGGGATGAGTTGCAGCCCATATGTCCACAGATGAACCGCTATCAGTTGTGTTACTTCGTGCGATACTAATAAATAAACGAAACAAAATCGCATATATCTATTACCTTATTCGACGGCTCCCTTCATTAGTCACTCCCGTAGTAGTGTTTTTCTAATCCATTTATCTCATATCACCCATAGGACAAAAGGATTGAGTGAAAATTCGTTGAATAACGAAAACATAATGAATCCGACCATATTTTCTTTTAAGAATTCTCGACAGTTTTGTTACATTAGTCACTCAATGTTTTTCTAAATTTATCTCATATCACCCATAGGACAAAAAGGATTGAGTGAAAATTCGTTGAATAACGAAAACATAATGAATCGGGGGGTTTTGTTACGACATCAGCATATCAAAAAGTCAAAAATAAAAGATTTAAAAAAATTGGAAACTTACCGAAAGGAAGCAAAACAATACACATTCTGGCCTAATAAAAAGGTAAAATACACATTTACATTGATATAATGTACTTAAAAATTCACCTGCACTGCATTATGTATTTGATAATTAATTTTTATCAGTGCTAAGTTAAGAACAAGATTAATAATTATTAGTGTTTCCCATGAGCTTGTCATAAACAAATTTATACACAAAATTTAAAACTTATCTTGATAATTTGTACGGTTTATAATAAAGTCATAATGTAGCCTTTGAATGTAGCTTTTAGTACGTTAATTTTGAAATCAATACAATGGAGGGGGTGCAATGAAAATTATGTTTGAAAATTGGGTCACAAGTATTGAAAGTTTGAAAAGCGCTGACTTGTGCAATATTGAAAATTATACACCAAGCCAGTTTATGGTACAGAAACCCAAATGATTTTTATTTGAATGCAGATACCTTTATTTATTACTCACCAACGACATTTCTGACCATTAACGTTGTTCTTTGAACGCACGCCATTTCCAGGAATTGAACTGCTTTATCATATAAATCTACATCGACATGTGGTTGCCTTGTCCAGATCGCACCAAAGAGACCCGCGGCATGGCAGGCTTCTTTTTCGTGGTGGACATGATGCATGCAAGTATAGATGACCGCTACGGAAACATAATCAGTAAAAAGCACCCTAATGGTTTCTGAAAAATGTAAAATGTAACATATTATTTATATAACAATGTATAATTGTTTATAATAAAAACAAGCAATATTAAAATAAAAAAACTGTGTGTGTCGGCTCTGGAGTTTATTCCTTAAGTACGGTTGTATTTGATTATATAGAAGGCAAACAGGTTAAATAAACGCATCTCATATAATACTGAAACCATACATGCATTTTCGTTATTCTATTCACATTTTTCATATTGATTCGGCAAAATAATATATGCGTATATATATAAAGTAATATACATCAATTATAGTTTACATAAGTATATGTTACTCATAGTACATAAGTACATTGTTAAGAACGGTGATTTACTTCACTATAAATATCATTTTGAGTATTAAGTACATTAATTTGCCATTATTAATCCCTTTGACAAGAGGCTTGTGGTAACTAAAGTATGATACATGGACGTCGGTAGATTTACGAATCGTGAAAACATCGCATCAATTGTTGTACCTTACCAAGTCATCCCAGCGCTCTACCAGAAACAAATCCAAATTAAGCTCTGATTTTAATTGTACTAATCTAAATCCTTCACCTTTATCGAAATAAGTATTGAAATCGCCGCAAAGTATAAGTGGAAGTACATGTGATACTGTTTCTTCAGTAGTTTAGAACCACCTTCGGTATACGTTGAAGTTCACATTCATTATTATATATATAACAATAAGTGTCCTTAGAATTTGAAATAAAATAGATTTGAAGTCTTCTCATTATTTACATTCACTATATCAGAAAAACATTCAAAAATATTGAAACGCTTCAACATTGGTTCTTTCCATTGGTACTTTTAATTGTTTTCAAACATTTATTTTTGTTTCATTATAATGAATAAAAATTTTTCAGACGTATTTCTTTTAGTCGCCAAATTTGACGATTTTTATTTGGTATAGTCAAACTCATCTTGCGTAACCCAGCAGCATGTGTGATTTGGACTGCCTAGTAAAGGTGGAACAGAGTATTACTTGCAAGAGAGTCGTTTTGCTCAAAACCCGGTTTTTGACGCCAATGACGCCAATAAATGTAGTTTGCAATTTTTATTAAAGTTTTAATTTTTAACTTATATTTTCCGAATTTCACGTATCGATAACAAACAATGTAATTTTTAAACAAAAAAGGAACAAAAAAATACTGCGTAAATGAATTCTTGTAGAAAGGGTATCAGGTAAAAAACACAAACTTTTTTAAAATCTGTAATTTTTAAGCAATTATTTCAATCTCAGAACACGGATAATATTGTTTGACAAACAGAAAAAAAAGTTTCATGCGATTTTTTTATAAATGACGAAGTTATTAAATGTTTAATTAGAATTTTGGAAATTTTTTAAAAAATCGAAAAAAAAGTTTTTGGCATATTTTATATTTTAAATCATTAACTCTGAAAGACCAAACCATGGACTTTTTCAGTATAGAATATCAATTCATTACAATGATAAGAAATCCGTACAGAATGATTGAAAATTCTTCTCATAAAAACGCATCGATATTGTCTCCTTTTAGAAAAAAAAAAACGTAAAAAAAAAGAAAAATTTCGTTTTTTTTGTAAAAAAATATACTATATCGTGGCAATAAAAATGATTTTTTTGATTATGTGATTATTTCTTGTTTGATTTCTGTGAGAAAAGAACGATCGCAATTTTAAAAACGAAGAAAAAGTAGAAACTCTTCCTTCTTTCTTCGAACAGAGATTTAGCGCAATGACAGAATCGCACGTAACTAATTTCTCTCTTCATAATATTTTCACATTGGGGACTTTATATTAAAATTGATTCTTAAGGTGCAAAAAAATTCTAAAAGCAATTCCTATTTAGGTCAAAAAAGAAAAATTTTATTTTAGTTACTTTTTATCAAAGAGTTACAGGTAATATAAATATGTATATACATATGACAGGATCACAATATTCAGTGGCAATTAATTTTTATTAATTATCATTAAAGCATCGTATCGTCATCTAAGACAATCGTGGATATAAAATTTCAGTTCAAATGAATGCTTTAAAACGTGAAAAAAAATATTTTAAAGTTTTGACCCAAATCGCTAAAAATGAAGCCAACGTGACTCTGTATCTGTAATTCTTTAAATAATTAGTTTCAGTCAAATAATTTTAATTAATAAAAATTTAATTATCGTATTGTCATCCAAAACAATCGTGCATATAAAATTTAAGCTCAACTAAGCGCTTTAAAACGGGAGGAAAAAAAACTTTTAAAGTGTTGACCCGTCATCAAAATAGTCGCTAAATTGCCAAAAATGATACCAACGTGGCAATATCTGTAACTCTTTGAGTAACTATTATTAGTAAATTAATTTTTAATTATATTAATTTATTGTACTGGCACCCAAAACAGTCGTGTATAGAAAATTTCAGTTAAAATGAGGAGTTTAAAATGTTAGAAAAAAAACCCTTTTAAAGTTTTGACTTAAGTAGCCAAAAGGGTCGCTAAGTCCTCCAAAATGATGCCAACGCGACTGAATCTGTAATTCTTAGAATAATTAATTTTAATCCATTAATTTTTATTAATTATAATTAACTTACCATATTGACATCCAAAATAAGAGTGTGTGTAAAATTTCAGCTCAATTGAGTGCTTAATGTATTTTATTACCGATTGAAAACTTAAACAAGAGAACTTGCTCTAATAGTAGGAATTAAAAAAAAATGATTGCAAAAAAGGAAGCTTGCAAAATATTAAGGAGGGTGGATGGCTTTCGGTGTTGTGATAGGTTTTGTCATTCAACTTTCTGAAAATTTCGCGCCGAGTTGAGGGGCTTGTTGAACCTATAGAGACTCCTAGTCCACAAATTTGCAAATTTGTTGCACAAATTTGTGCAATTAAATGTAGAGCAGAAAATGGACAAATAATTCTAATGGTAACTATTTATATTTCATGAAATTAGAGTGTAGAGAAACTTATTGAATTTATTCACAAAAATTTAGTTGCCTACCCTGAAGCCGGATCAACTCTTCTGAACAAATTGCCTATGATTTTAAGTGAGGATTTTAATGCAGATTTTTCAAAAGACAAATCAAAGCCCTTAGTAGATTTTTTAAAAAATAAAAATTTAATTTAATTATGTCAAATGATCCAAATGAAAGCACGATAAAGTGCGGAAGAATGCTCGACAGAGGTTTTTTTTAGATATTTAAATAATTTTAAACTAAAGTATTTATAACCTATTTCAGCTACCATAAAACACTATTGCTTCCTTCTTAGAATACAATTAATTCACAAATATGATTGTATATTTCACAAAAAAATATTACTTTATGAGTACAGACATAGGTGAATAAATATTTTTATATGACAACGCTAATATCCCCTTGTTTTTATATATATATATATATAATTCACCTAACTAATCCCTGAAATACCAATACAAAATTTGAAGTTATCATTTCTATTGTGTAGTCATAAGGACACACAATCTTTTTTTTAGGTATCATTTTTTCATTATCCATAAAATATACTTTAGGCAAAGTCCTAGTTGAATTCCGTGACTTTTTTTTGGCGCTAGAGAAATAACGTTTTTCGAAATGTACATACAACTTGTGCTTAATCGAAAGCACGCAGCTTACGTGTAAGGGTCACTAAACTGCAGCTAAAGTCGTAAGAAAATTGGCACCAAATCAGGTTTATATAGTTAAACTAGGACCCACAACCTATACTTTATTTTAATATATACATAGATAAATGGATGTTTGTATACATGATCTCGCTTCACTCCTACACCGTTCAACCTATCACTATGAAAATTGGCATGTATATGTATTTTTTTTGTGGTGAATGTATTTTTGTTGTCCTCTTCGTTGCAGCTCCCCACCAGGTGGCGCGACAGCATATTTGCACCATTCAATAAATTGTCAAGTTGAAAACATGATTGTCAAAAATAAAGATAACTTGGCTCTATCGCTAACATTCCTCTATGTTTCCATTGAATCGCCACTATAATGTAAGGAATGGCGTTGCTTGCGAATATTGCAATTTTAACAAAAAATAAATACAACAGAAAGTAATATTAATGTATTACACATCCACATATAAATTATTTACACTATTTTAAGCGTTCATTACACAAAATTTGTAACAACGTGTTACTTTTGTTGAGCAGATATCAGCTTAGGAAGATGTTTTCAAAAATTCGACCCACAAGAGAGTTGCGCAGCGTTATAAATATACCCCCCCATATCAGATATTAGATTTATAGACTTAAAATTTAACAAATATGGTATTTTTTATTCGATTGAGATATGCAAAAAGAGATATTAGATTTATAGACTTAAAATTTAACAAATATGGTATTTTTTATTCGATTGAGATATGCAAAAAGAATTTTTTTTGTTTAATTTGCAATTCATGTAAAATTAACTCATTAAAAACTTTTATTACCCTTCAATCTGTATTGTTTAATTTTTCAATTCACCCGTGCGAAGAACGGGTATACCAGCTAGTACACTCATGGACAAAAAAAAATTAGCGCACCAAGAAATAACTGCGGGATCGTAACGAAACTTCGCACGAAGGTACATGTCGGGGAGATATGCACATGATTAGAAATGCAGCGTGATTGCATATTACATATAGCCGGTAGAGGGCATTTAACGTCGTTCGCCGTGGAGTATAAAACAGGTAAATGAGTGTGTTGAATCGTTTACAAAGTAAGAGCTGAGGTAGACATGCCATTATGCCGTTTTCGAAAACAATATGAGCAGCTGTCACAGTTTGAGAGGGGAAATAATCCTCGGCATTATAGAAGCTGGATTGTCAGCTAGGCGAGTAGCTCGTCAATTAGACCACTCTGATTGTGTTGTGAGGAGGTGTTGAAACCAGCGGATCCGAGAGATGTCATTTACACGAAGACGAGGCTCAGGATGTCCTCGACAGACCAGTCGTCGAGAAGACCGCCACATCGCAAGAAATACACACGTACAGCCAACTGCTTCATCGTCCACCATTCAGGCACTGGTAGCACCTTCATTAGGGGTCCGTGCGTCTTCTCGAACCATACGAAGGTGCCTGGCTGAAGGTCATTTGGGATCGCGGCGCCCATTACGTGTGCTGCCCTTGACATCCACCCATCGACGCCTCCGTTTGGAGTGGTGCCACGCACGAGGAAACCAGACTGCGGCGGAATGGAACCAGGTCGTCTTTAGCGACGAATCTTCAATCTCAGCAGTGCGTGTGTGGAGACCCCGTGGCGAATGCCTCAATCTTGCCTTTGCTTTACAGCGACACTCCGCTCCCACAGCTGGTTGATGGTATGGGGTGTCATTGCCTACAATACACTGTCACCCCTACTGATGATCCGTGGCACCATGATAGCCCAGCGGTATATCCATGACATCCTCCAACCACATGTGTTGCCACTCATGCAACGACTCCCAGGAGCCACTTTTTAACAAGACAAAGCTAAGCCTCACACGGCAAGGGTGTCTGTTAGACATTTAAAAAAATCGGATCCAAATTTTTATGATCTCCTTGTGTTGTTTTTCCAATCCCGTTCCATGATCTCAATGAAAGTAAGCACACCGATTCGAACCCGATCTTTTTGAGTTTCGTGATTTGAGGTTGGCAGCAACTGCCATGCAAATCGAGCTAGTATTTAAACTCGGCTCATGTTAGTTTTTAAAAAGGAAGGAGAAACGGAAATATAAGAAGTATGTGAGTGGTTTAACTCTTAGAGGGTGAGAAAGGCTGGTTGGCAATGCAACTGCAGGTTGCGTCACCATTTTAGATTGAAAATTAGTTTTACAATATTAGAAGACGGTTCGAATCGGATGTCTTTGGTAATGTTGCTTTTTGGATTTATTGATTTTATCGCTCCAGTAACGAGCGTAGTGACTTTATGATTGATTATTAAAGGCCAATTTTAAGAAACTGTTTTTCGTCTTCATGCCTCCTCGACACATAAATTTCACTGCTAGCTTTGCAAAATTTAAATTAGCTTACCAATAAGTGTAACAGTGTCACTACACTGTCTCCGCACTGGTACTACCCTTCCTTGGCCCCAGATTTTTCTCCAATTGAACATATTTGGGATCATTTGGGACGGCGAGTTGGGCATCCCACGAGTTTGAACGAACTAGAGGCAAGGTTACATGAAATAAGGAACGCAATTTTTCAAGACATCATACAGAACTTGCATGCTTCAATGCCTGATCGTATCGCATCGTGCATTCACGTTAGATGGGGGTTCAACAGGATATTAAATCCTCCGTTCTCTCTCTTTTGCCCTTTTCTCTGAAATAGATGATCCTTTTTTTTCTATGGTTTTCTAATAATTTATTTATATCAAAGTAGTAATTCATTTCGTTTCATTTTGACGACTCCTTCTTGTTGCGCTAATTTTTTTGTCCAGGAGTGTATTAAATTTTGTATATGACAAGCTCATGGAAGGAACTTCTAATTATTAACGCCTGACTGAAAGAGATTTGGTATCGCCACGCGGATTACGTATGCTGCTCTTGACGCCTCCGTTTGGAGTGCTGCCGCGAACGAGGAAACTGGACTGCAGCGGAATGGAACCAGGCTGTCTTTAGTGACGCGCGAATCCAGATTCAATCTCAGCAGTGATGACAATCGTGTTCGTGTGTGGAGACCCCGTGGTGAACGCCTCAATCCTGTCTTTGCTTTACAGCGACACACCGCTCCCACAGCTGGTGTGATGGTATGGGTTGCCATTGCCTTCAATACATGGTTACCCCCAGTATTGATCCGTGGCACCATGACAGCCCAGCAGTATGTCCATGACATCCTGCAACCACATATGTTGCCACTCATGCAACGGCTCCGAGGAGCAATTTTTTAACAAGACAATGCTCGTTCTCACATGGCAAGGGTGTTACAAGACTGTCTCCGCCGTATTACTACCATTCATTGGCCTGCCCGATCCCCAGATTTGTCTCCAATAAAGCATATCTGGAATCAATTAGGATGGCATGACATCATTCATGACTTTGACATTCTCAAGACATCATTCATGACTTTGTGAAGGTCCCCTTGGACCTCACTTTGAGAACGAGAATAAGTTGGAGTCATATAAGAACCAGTAGCCATTTTTATAAATAACTTTCTTTATTTGGTTATCTTATCCAAATAGTATCAAAGACTTATTAACAAATATATCTAAATAGCTTTATGAGGTTTAAAAGATTTTCTCTTAAATATTTAATGATCTAATTAATTAACAATTAGAATATCGATCACGCAGAGATTACCGCGATAAGAGATCCCAAAATTATATTCAATAATGTTCCTATTGAACATTTAACTTTAATCTCACTCCTAATATAAAACTTTAATGAGACTTTAATTATAAATCAATATTTACCACACTGAATCTCAGCTCTTCCTGAGCCTAATTTATCCACCTAGAAATCTTCAATTATAAATCTAACTTCACTATTATAACTTTCTGCTTCAATCTCTCTCTCCTACTGCTCTAACTTTACGATTCCGTTTAACACTTAAATACTTTATCTAATCTGCATAACAAGGAATCCTGTCCTCTTTTTGGAGCTGATTGGAAATAGGTAGGGAATTAAATTTCCCTAAAAAAGACGACTCAGAAGGTTAGTGATAAAGTTCCGTATAGATTTGTCACAACTTGTATGCCTCAATGCCCAATCGTATCGCATCGTGCATTCGCGCTAGAGGGGGTTCAACAGGGTATTAAATCCTTCGTTCTTTTACCTTTTTCTCTGAAATAAATGATCTTTTTTCTTTCATTTTCTTATCGTTTACTTATTTTAGAGTATTCATTACGTATGTAAAATTTCGTTTCATTTTGATGACTCCTTCTTGGTGCGCTAATTCTTTTTGTCCGTGAGTGTATATCGTAAGATTTTAAGAAATGCTTCAAAAAGCACATGTAAGATTAGAAAAAAAGGAACTAATTAGCTGTCAGTACGCCAATCGTTTTTGGCGGGGTTTTGAAACAGTGGCACGTAGAATTTGGGCAGCCAGCCTAATGTTATTGTATAGTAATGTTTTCATTTCAGCTCAGCAAAACTTTGCTATTATTACGGATATTTCTGCAGCTTACCAATATCCAATTTTACTTCAAAAAATTCCATAAGATTCAGTTTAATGTAAGTAAATTTCCTTCGTTTTGCAGATTAACGTACCGTTTTCTGTATATATGCAATAAAATGTTCAACGAATTACTTTTTTATTTTCTCTATGGCATAATTCATGCCTGTTTTTCAATTCCTACTATATTATAGCTCACACTCTCTCTCTATTTATTTATTTATCTTGGTGGAATTTTCAATCGTTAATAAAATACATTTTAAAGCACTCAATTGCGATGAAATTTTATATACATGATTTTTTGGATGACCATATATTAATTTAATAAAAGTTAATAAAAATTAAGGGATTAAAATTAATTTTTTAAAGAATTGCAAATACAGCCACGTTGGCATCATTTTTGGGCGACTTAGCGACCCTTTTGGCGACTTGTGTTAAAACTTGAAAAGGTTTTTTTCTTACGTTTTAAAGCATTCAGTTGAACTGAAATTTTATATACACGATTGTTTTGGATGACAGTACGATACTTTAATGGTAATTAATAAAAATGAATTGCCACGTAATGTTGTGATTCTGTCCTATGTATATACATATTTATATTAATTGTAACTATTTAATGAAAAGTAGCTAAAATAAAATTTTTCTTTGTTGATCTAACAGGGAGAGGGCACGACTAAGGAAATTCGTTTGAGGTCGAAACTTGGTGTAATAGTAGTACTCTTTTAGGGTGTTCAACACTCAATGTAATTCCGTCGAATGGCCAGTCAATTCGGAGAAAAAAATCTTCGAAATTCATGCTTAGCTTTTATAAAATCAAATTTCGATTTCGCAGCCTGGTTGATATATCGTCTGCATACTGTGCACGAGCTCTGGGTTCGATTTATCGATCAATTTTTTTTCATTTAACTTAATTATTTTTAAAATTAAATAAACTTATTTATGAAAGGTTTATTAAATATTAAATGGTATTTTATGTAATTACTTTGTATTTTATAAAGTAAAAAAAAATACTGTAGTTATATAAATATTTATACTAAATTACACACACACACACACACACACAATATTTTAATTTTAATAAATAATATTTATAATAAAATGTACAATAAATATTAAATGATATTATACATAAAAATTTGTTACCAATAGTTTTATAATGTGAAATAAAATATACTATAAATAAAATATTATATATAATATAAAATAATTTATAAAGTATATTATTATTAAATGAATTATTTTATAATTTTATAAAACATTTAATAAGTCCTTTTTGAATAAATTTAAATAATTTTAAAAAAATATTTAATTAATTTTTAAAAAATTGTTAATTATGTTAATAATAAATAATAAATTTAATAATCATTTCAATAATAAATTAATAATCATTTTAATAATAAATTAATCATTTTAATAATAATTCTTTTTAATAATACTTATTAATTATTTTAATTATTAATTATTTTAATTAGAAATTATTTTATATAATTTTAATTATTAATAATTTTAATTAATAATTATTTTATATAATTTTAATTATTAATAATGTTAATTAATAATTAATTTAAGTACTTTTAATTAATAATTAGTTTAAATACTTTTATTAATAATAATTTTAAATAATACATAAATAATTCAAATTAAAAATTATTGAATTGTTTTTACTTTATAAAATATAAAATAATTACAAAAAAAATCATTTAATATTTAATAAACCTTTCATATATAAGTTTGTTTAATTTTAAAAATAATTAATTGAAATGAAAAAAAAATATTGATCGATGAATCGAATCCAGAGCTCACGCATTGTATGCAGACGATATATCAACCAAGCTACGAAATTGTTGCAGGATATTGAAATTTAATTGTACAACAGCTAAGCATGAATTTCGAAGGCTTTTTTTCCGAATTGCTCAGCCATTCGGCGGAATTACTTTGAGGGTTGAACACCCTAAAGGAGTACTACTATTACACCAAGTATCGACCCCAAAGGAATTTCCTTAGTCGTGCCCTCTCGCTGTATGTAGGAATTGACTTAAAATTTCTTTTTAGTATTACTTATTATCTGGTAAGAATGACCCTAATGTTACGTCTATATTAAAAATAAATGAACCATTATCGTTTGGTGAAGTAGTACATGAACTCTCTCTCTAATCAACTAGATTAAATGTAAATAACCTATAATCGTTTGGTGAAGTATTATATGAACTACTCAACAGGATTAAATGTAAATAATGTGTTTTTCATTTGCTGTTCTATTAATAAAAGTTTTTATTGGAATAAATGATGACTTAACGTGCTCAATTCATGTGAAGACATAGTCACATGATAGTGATTCTAGCCAATCAATTCAAAAATTCATGTGACGTCATAGTCACACGATAAAAACTATCTTGTGTTTTCAGCTAATCAGTTCACGCGCTTAGGTGTTGCCAAGTTTTGTTCTTTTCAGAAACTTTATCTTAAAAAGTACTTATGTATACAAAATACATTTATTTAAAAGTACAAGCATAAAATACGATTTTTTTTTAAATTTTAAAAAATCTTTTCGAAGAAATATTTTTTCCTAACATTTAAACATCTTTAACCAAACATGAAATTTGAAATTTTATCTAAGTTTTACAAAAATAGAACAGCAAGTATATTTAGTTTAATGTTTGTTTTGAATTCAATGGAGAACACGTATTTTTGTCTTTGTCATTTGACATCATGAATTGAGCCCATTTGTTTCTTGGTGCCGTAAAATTAATTTAAAATGTAACTTATAAATACGTAAAACCTGATTTTAAAATTTTATTGTAACAATGAAAAATTTATTTTAAATATTTTATTCATTTAAAGTATTTTTGAGAAAGTATGAGAAAAATATAACTCATTGGTGACGACACTATTCTTTGCAAAACGTTGCGTGGAACAAATATGTTGGGGTTCAGAGACATAAAGGGGCGTTGTTATATGATTACTCTTTTAGTAAAATTCCAATTTTACGTAACAAAAATACATTCATTTTTCGTCGATTACATTTATAAATATTGAATGAATAAAAAAAAATTGTGCGTGTGTACTCTTTAAATATTTTTAATTTAGATATAAGAATATTATTGTTTTGACCTAACACACACATATTCCAAGCATATATGCTTAAATTTGGAAAATATTTAGTTTTTCTTTGAGTTGAAATGAGGGAATCTCAAACTTTAAAATCAAAGTATGAACAAAAAGAAAGTAAATAAAAAATCTGCCTATAATTTTATTTTTGATTCTTTATCTTTACTCTTTCAAGAAAGTAAAAGAAAATTCCTTATCATTTTCACACAACTAAAAACTATTTTCCTTCCAGTGTTGAAGTCATAACTTCTTTTAAACTTTTAACAACTTCCCAATAACGAATAATAATTTTTTTGTTTAAAAGTACAATCTTTTATAAAAGAATACTTGAAATTATACCTTCTACATGAGTTGAATATGTCTGATAATTCAAGTTGAGTATTCCTGGTGGTTCTTTCGCAGCCGATATCTTTCCCCTAATAGGTCTTATACAATGTTGATTGCTGGAAATAAAATTAAACGAAGGAGTTATACTTGCATAAATGTTGTTAACTTCTTTGCAGAGTACTTTAAAAAAGTTCCATTCTTCTGTAATCATTAAAAAATATGTACTTTGGGTTCGAACATTTGTTCAGAAACATAGAATTTTTATAGCTATTTTGATTTTACGCACTAAAACCATTCTTAATACAATTAGAAAGGTAAATTACTGTTTTCTGAAACATAAAAAAAGGCAGCATGCATGAAAAGTTTTCCTATTAATTTTCTGCGAATTTGTTTTGGATATACAGTATCTCTAAAATTTATCTTTTAGTGTACACAGTTTTAAAAAGTTGCGTTTTAGGTGCACAAAATAAATGATCTAATTATCCTTAACTTGTATTATTACAATTTAAAAACATAAATTTTAGACATGGATCAATTAATTATGTATAAATGTGTACCATTTTGAAACATAACTCAGTTTAAAAATGCGTTGTTTTTCTCTTTTATAAAATTAAGTATGAATTATTTTCCTACACTTATATAAATATATATATATATATATATATATATATATATATATATATATATATATATATATATATTTATATATTATTTGATAAAAGTTAGGGTGCTAGTTAAGTGGGGTATTTTTTGTAGTGTTGAAATAAATATTTTTCTTAAAATATATTTTCAGTCATACAAACTTAAATGATTAGAGGAACTTTAAATTTTTTTAAAAAAAAATCATGTACAGATACAACTAGTAATTCTCAGAGTATGTCTAAAAACACGAAATTTAACTGGTTCAATATTTCTTTTGTTGCAGGGCCTTTATTAAACTGAGTTACGTCAAATATTCATTAATATGCAGGTAATTAAATATTATCAAATAATAATTAATCATAATTTATTAAGTATATCATGTAAAGATTAATAAATACATGTCTGGGGTTTAGATATAAGGTGAAAAAAGCAAGATAATTACAAGCATTGGTGGCATTAAAAGGTGAAAAATAGGGGTAGTGTGTTTACTAGCGTATATATCATCTATATCTGATACTAAACGCAGGAAGAGTCCCACGATAGAGAACAACTGTCACTCCTGAATATCATAGGGAGGGGGAGGACGTGTGATAGCCAAGTAGTCGTGGACTCGAATTCTGGGTCCACTGAAGGCTTTTCAAGTAGAGAGGCTGATATATGTTATGTCTGGTGAGGCTCAAAATCCTTAAGATGGCTTGGTGGGTTTCATCAAATAACGAATTTTTCATTCAAAGTGCAATAGCTAGTCATGGATGGGTCCTATGGCTCTGAATTTTTAATCATTTCGTTACCTGAGTGATACTTGATTTCAGTAAAAAGAATAACTTTTCCCTTCATAGTACTTCAGATTTTTTTAAAATAGTGTAAATCAATTGAATTTTAGATTGCTTTTAGAATTTCGGCAAGAACATTTTATTCCGATAGTAAAATTGGATTAAAAAATTACTCTCATTTAAGAAATGCTGAATCAGTGTTGCCAAAAACGCGCAATATTTGTTAGAATCCTTAATAATTTATAAAATTGTGAGTGAAAGACTACCAATAGCCAATCAGAAAGCTAACTGTAGGCTTCTGTTTCTCTAGTTTGTTGCTTACTTAAGTTTATATACGAGGTGGGACACAAAAAATAACGAAACAGATTCAATAAATCATTGTACTTACAGAATCAGTTTGTAACGGGTCTATCCGTGAACTTTCTATTAATACTCATGGGGTAAAATTATTCTTTTTAACTGTATGTTCTATTGAAAACTTTCTCTCGAAGAAGACTTGATTTATTCAAATGAGTGGTTCTATTCAAGCATTGACATTTAGGTATGTGGTGTTAGTCGACGGATAGTCGCTGGATGGTCAATTATCAATAATCGGAGAATAAGTGATAAAATTGAGCTTAAGATTTACGACCAGAGGTCATATAATTAAGAGAGATAATTGTGGTGAATTCTTGCGTAGAAGTCCATAATGCTCCAAGAGTAAGTGGAGTAGATTATACTTATATGTTAAGTAGCTTTAAGCCATGCAAATTCTTTTCTAATTAGATTTCCTACCTTTAATTGTGTTATTTATGTCAAAGGGATAATAAATTTGAGTTTAAAACTTCTTATGGCTGATCTTTACTCAAACCCCCAAACACCAACAAACACCAGTCGGTTGTCACAAGTTCTTTGTGACAGTATCACTTTCAAAGTAGTCCTCTTCAGCATTCACACACTTCCGCATTCGGTGCTACTATTAGTGGAAACAGTTTTGGATGACGTTTTTGGAAAGCCATTCAGGAGATTCTCCGTTTTTGCCTAAACTTCTTCAACTGAGATCAAATGGATTTCCTATTAGCAAGATTTAATTGCAGGAAATGAAAAAAAGTGGCATGAAACAAAACCAGGTAAATAAGGATGATGCCCCATCGCAGTAATACTTTTGAGGGCCAGAAATTGTTTTGCAGATAGGACAGAGTGAGCGGATGCCTTGTCCTGGTGCAACAGCCAGCCATCACTTCACAACTGCGGCTCTTCCCCCTAATTTTTCACGAAGTCTTTTTATTACTTCAATGTAATAGCGTTGATTAGAAGGCTGACAACTGGGAACCCACTCAATCATACGATTCCATTAATGTCGAAGACAATTAACATTACCTTGAATTTTAATTTTGGCATGCATGCATTTTTGTGTCTTGAGAATCTTGGAGACTTCCACTGCATCGACTGGCACTTACTTTCTGGGTCATAGGTGACACTTTATGTCTCATCACATGTTACCACAGATTTCAACAAATTTGGCTCGTTTGCGATGCGTTCTAACATATCTACAATCATGTCTTTACTCCATGGTTTTTTGGCCATTGGACAGAACTTTTGGAATAACCTTCACACAAATCTTCCTCATGTGTAATTCGTCAGTTAAAATACATCGAACAGCATCCCTATCCAAGTTTACTAACTTAGTCTCTCACTGCACGACCACTTAATCTTTGGTCACCCTGGATCACATCATGAACTTTGGCAACGTTTTGATCTGTAACCGCTCACCTTGGGAGCCCAACAAGTTCATTATCTTCTCCTTGAAAACCACTTATGCCATTCACGCACACATGCACGAGACAAAGTGTATCTTCATAAGCCTTTTTACCATTTGAAATTTTTCCTTAGCTCATTTCTTAAGTTTCACAAGAAACTTGATGTTGATACGTTGTTCAGTTTTTACATTAGACATTTTCCCGGCGGTATTCAGTTACACATGCTCGCTCAATGACCAACGGTCGTAGTCGGTTAAGTCATAACTACCCACACATAGATAGAGGGTGTGTGTAGGAGGACGTCACCAAAACAGTTGCTGCCAACTCCCCTCTTTTTTCAAGAAACCCACTCTCGTTTTTTTATGTCACACCTCGTATTTTTATTTTATTTTTAGGTAATCTAATAGTTTATGTTTAATGTTTAATTTAATATTTAAAAAAATCTTTTAAAAACATAGGATTTTTCTAAATATAACGCCTTTATTTGATCTAAATAGGTCAATAAGAAAATAACAAATTAATTCACAGTTTTAATCAATTATAAAAACTGTGGAAAAATACTAAAATTAGCAGTACCTACTTGTCCCTTCCACTAAATAGGAACTTGTGGGAAATATTATTTCCTTCTATGAGCCACACACCATCAGATACATCAATATATCCGGCTGCTGTTTTCGCGAGCTCGAACCATTTTCCTGAAAACTGAAGAGAACAGTAACGCATGCAAATGATAATTATTTATAAATTAGAAAACAATATATTGAGATTATTTTAGCTTTGAGTGATGCTAAAAAAAAGTTTTTAGATAAAATGAAATAATTTAGTATTAACTCAATTAATTTTAGTAAAAGTACTAAGGAAATGAAGAGTGTGGTACCCCTCCAGAGTCAGGTGGCAATCATGTCACTTGACCCCATGGTTCAAACTTAGTAAATTCGTCACCAACAGCCAACGTGTAGCTTTCAAAGTGTGACGTTAATAAACAATCATTCAATCTTATTAAAAACAAGTAATATATAAAAAAAGTCAATTCCTACTTAAGTCAACAAAGAAAATTTTTCTTTTAGTTAATTAAATTTAATTAACGAATTTGTATTTGAAACAACTGTATGAACGACACAAGTGTCATCCACTACAAGTTTAAAAAGTATATATTTGAAGCCAAGAAGAAATTCTATTTATAAAACTTACTGGCGCCATCTATTGGCACTAAATCTAACTTCGTCCATTATTTATTTTTCAATTTTTATTTTGCATTTAGATTTTGTCCGTAAAGAGGAGTTTTTTGAATTTTTCTGAGCAATTTGTAACTATTCGATTTTTCTATTTTTCGTTTGTTCCTTCGTCTTATCCTGACGAGTATGTTTGAAAAGTATGATTTGCCTTTTTTTTTTTTAATGATTTGGAACGAATGAGGAAGTTGTCTGTGTAATACAGTCGTGCATGAGAAACGGATTGATTGCTGCAAATGCTGAATGTTTGGTTTGCAAGAAAGCTATGCTTTTGATTAAAAAGGTTTTGAGTGACGGATATATTTAGGAATGCTGAAAGAAAGTAGTGAATGCACATCGCATAAAACATCTGTAAGGAAGAATAACTGGTTCGAAGAAAGTAAGCTGAGTATGCGTGAAATTCTGGTGTTGAAGAATTTGTGGGTGCGAAAGTTGAACCATGACTTCATTTGTTTCAAACTTGTTCATTGTTTCGAATTAAACAGTCACGGATTGGATGAGTTTTTGCAGAGAGGTATATACAGAAATAAGTGTGAAAGAGAAATTTACCTTCTTTGAGAACTTTCCTGAGCGCAGGGAAGCTTTTTTATATATTATTCTAATTTACGATTTCCTTTTACTTAAAAATAAATTTTTATTTTTACGCGATACTGATAGCCTTATAAATATATATTTTTTTATTTCACATTAATATTTTTTTTATTTTTATTGCACAATTACAACTTGTATATTCTTGGAACACTATAACTAAATTATGAAAGCTTAGGTATCGATTCCAGTCGCCGAAAAATTGACTTCGCCAAGATGCCCCCTGTTCTACAATCACATTTTTTTTTATGTGTATACTATGTCATGTTGCCAACCAAGCCCGCTTGGGGAGATTTGCCCCGGGAGAAATAGAAAAGTACCGCATTCGGGGATGTACGTATATACAAAATAATTCACTCATAATTAAATGTTGACACTTCAAATATCCAGAAGACGCTATGAAGAGAAAGTTTAACCTTTCAGAACAAATCATGTAAGTAGATCCAAAAATTTTCATTTTGTATGAGGGAAGTTTTCCAAGTTCTTTTTGTTTATTTATAATTTCGCTAGATATTAATACAAATATCACATTATCAAAAGAATACATAATGCTTTGCTAAAATTATTGATTTAGAATATCCGAATGGTACTTTTTTTCTGCAGTATGTCAAAACACTTATTGTTCATAACAAAGGGATTTAATAAGAGGGTACTTAGGTATTAATTTAACCTATTGGTGACATTATGTGAAACGAAGCACATGATGGCTAATTCAGCGCATACGATACATACGAAATTAGGGTTGCCAACCTGGCGAGTTATCTTGAACGTTGGCGATTGTTGCAATAGTACGTAAGTACCAAAAATATTTTTGATTTTATTTAGTAATTAAATGAAAACAATAGTTTATATATAATAGCATATAAGTAGTAAAAATAAATTTTTTTAAAAATAAATTTCTACTTAGGTCAAAATTTTTTTTTTAATTTTAGTTACTTTTTATCAAACAATTACAATTATATATATATATGTATATATATGACAGGATCACGATATTAAGTGGCAGTTAATTTTTCTTAATTATTACTAAAGTATCGTATTGTTATCCAAAACAATCATGTATGTAAAATTTCAGTTCAACTGAATGCTTAAAAGACAAGGAAAAATAATCTTTTTAAGTGGTGACCCAAGTCACTAAAAATGAAGTAATGATACGTGACGTCTAAGTATATGTAGAAGTATGACAGTAAGTATACGTCAACGATACGTGACTCTATCAGTAATTCTTCAAATAATTAGTTTCAGTCGATTAATTTTAATTAATTATAATTAAATTATCGTATTGTCACCCAAAATAATCGTGTATAGAAAATGTCAGCTAAAACGAGTGTTTTAAAATGTGAGAAAAAACCTTTCAGAGTTTTGACAGAAATAGCTGAAAGGTCGCTAAGTCACCAAAAATGATGCCATCGCGTCAGTATCTGTAATTCTTTGAATAATTAGTTTTAATCAATTAATTTTTATTAATTATAACTAAATTACCGTATTGTCATTCAAAAGAGTCGTGTATATAAAATTTCAGCTCAATTGAGTGCTTTAAAATGTATTTTATTAACGATTGAAAATTTGAACAAGATATAGAGAGATGGTGAACTAATATTAGGAATTGAAAAAACTATTAACACAACACAAACACATCAAAAAATAATCGTAACGTAAAAATGAATGATTTTAGTCAAAACTAAAAATATTTTTATGAAATGATAACACTAGGTAACATCAAAAATGTTTAGGGCTCAAAAATAGTTTATTATGAAGTATTTGGGCCCGCTAAACACGAATATCACCACAAAAAACTTCAGATTACCTTTTGTTTTTTCAAGAATCAGAACTCTTTCTTACTCATAAATAACTGTACTTTCACTTATCTTTACTTTTTGTATATAAGCTTTGCAATGTTCATTTAAGCGGGTAGGTGGAAACATTTGCCTCAGGATCGATTTTTAACTTGCATGTAACAGCCCCACCTCTGCAGGTGTGTTTTGAGTTCTACCTGGAGTGTCAGTATAATAAAGAACAGATAATAGTGCACGATTCAAGTAACGATTCCCCACAAACTAAATCAAGCAGAATCGAGTGACCTCGTAAGAGATCTTGACTTGCCAAAGAAGGCAGAGTTTCTGCAATCCAGACTGCAGCAATGGAATCTACTCCTACCAGGCGTCAAAGTTACAGAGTACATGACTCGTGAAAATAATCTTCTTCATTTCTTTGAGAAGAAAGAACATGTGGTTGCATGTATTGATGTCAACGGCTTGATGAATTTCATGAACATCGGTTATGATCTAAATAACTGGAGGCTGTTTATAGACTCTTCCAAGCTTAGTTTGAAAGCAGTATTACTGCATAATGGCAACATTCTTCCTTCCATTGACGCGAAGGAAACTTATGCAAATGTGAAATTATTTCTAGAGTTAATAAAATACGAAGATCACAAATGGCAGATCTGTGGTGACTTGAAAGTCGTTGGTGTACTCATGGAAATGCACAGTTAGTCAGAAGAGATCGAAAATCGCGGTACGAACAAGACAAATGGCCGTCCAGAAATCTAAAATCTGGTGAGAGAAATGGCTGAAATAATCCTCTAGTAAACCCAAATGACATTCTGCTTCCAACTGTGCACATTAAGCTGGAATTAATAACGAACTTTATGAATCCATTAACAAGGATGGAAAGGCTTTCCAATACCTTGGATGAAAATTCCCAAGATTGAGAGAGGGAGATGTAAAGATTATATATATATATATATATACATAAGGAGGTGAATATTCATGGGCTTCACGAAGGATCCCAATTTTGAACAAATTCTGGAAGGGAAAGAAAAAGTAGCCTAGGAAGCCTATAAGTGTAGTACGAGGACTTTTATAGGCAGCAATATATATATATATATATATATATAAGAACTATCAACAGAACTCCTACAAAAGTTCCATGTCCTAGGATGCAATACGTCTCTGAAGATCCATTTTTCATATTTCCATCTTGATTTTTTCGGTAAGAACTGTGGGTCTGTAAGCGATGAACACAGTGAATGATTCCATCAAGATATCGCAACCATGGAATGTAGATATCAGGGTCGTTGGGGTGAGTCAATGCTCACAGACTATTGCTGGACAGCTATAAGAAATACTCGAGCTTCGGCACACAAGAGGCAATGCAGAAGGAAATGTCCATAGGAAATGAACTAAAAAATACAGCTGATTTCTGATATGAACACATTTTCTTGAACCTTGATTTATTGTATTCTATTTATTAGTTAGTAATGTTTTGTTCTTCAAATATATTTACTTGTAAATTGATAGTTGGGTTGTTGTATATCTTAAAAACAAGAGCTAATGAATAAATTTCATTTACATATTCGTATTTTTCCACCCAAAATTAGTTAGAATAGGCTATTTAAAGTTAAGAAACAGACAAAAAGTTGATTTTTGTTGCCAGGTATAATTTATTCTTTTTTAAATCAGATTTTTAACAAGAGTTCTTTGCCCATTTTTATCACATTCTTCATTTTTGAAGTGATAACTTCTTTATGCGTGTTTTGCTGGAGAGTAATCTTGAATGATGCGTTTTAAAAAGCCAAGCAGTGTTACGCTCGGGTTTGTAACGCTAGTAACAATATGGTAACAATATTATTGAATGGTATAATACTACTACTCGTAACAATACTACTGAACCATTTGGGTTTAATGAGTCATGTATCAGAGAAATTTGTGCAGTGAAATGCAGAGCAGAAAATAGACAAACAATTCTAATGGTTACTATTTATATTTCACCAAATCAAAGTGTAGAGAATATTATAGAATTCATTCACAAAAATATAGTTGCCTACACTGAAGGCAGGTCAACTCTTCTGAACAAATTGTCTACTATTTTAAATGGGGATTTTAATGCAGATCATCCAAAAGACAAATCAAAGCCTTTAGTATATTTTTTAAAATCAAAATTCAATTTAATTACGTCAAAAGATCTAAATGAAAGCACGACAAAATAAGGGACAACACTTGACGGAGGTTTTTTTTAGATATTTAAATAATTTGAAATCTTAAGTATTTATAATCTATTTTAGCTATCATAAACCTATTGTGTCGTTCTTAGAATACAATTAATTCACAAATATGATTGTAAATTTTGCAAAAAGTATTACTTTATGAGTACAGACATATGAATCAATAATTTTATAGTACAATACTAATATCCTCTTGTTTTTTATTCACCTAACTAATCCCTGAAACGATAGTACAAAATTTGAAGTTATCACATCTATCGTGTGGTCATAAGCACACGCACTCTTTTTTATTACTTTTTCATTTAATTATTTTATTATTAAGAGTAAGATCTAATCAACCGATTAATGTAATTGAATGACGAAATGAATCCCCCCTCTTTTAAATGGCTTAAGGAAATGAATACCTATAAGATTTTAAGGCTCTATGGAACTTCTTTCAACTGTAATCTCTTGGACAATTTTTATCTATTAATTCTCTAAAAATAAAAGGAATTTTTTTTGAAGTATTACTATATTATACTATCCTGTGTTTCTATATATATGTTAATAGTTATAATAAACACTTTTTACGTAGTTTCTTAGAATGTAAAACGTTTTATGAAGTAAAAATCGCGATTGTGCATTCGAAAAATATATAAATAAACTCAATGAAGTATAAAAAATTATTTTTTATGACGTGAAATTTACGTAAATGACTTCGATTCGTCTAAAAACTATTTATGAAAAGAAATCTAACTTTTCTGATCATTATCATGGATATTAAGCACTTAATTCAGTATTATTTATTAGACGTAAATAGAAAAACGGAATTTCTCTTACTTTTTTTATGTCAAAACTGTTCATAACAGGAATAGTTGATGGATCGCAATCATCATTGATGGAGGCTTGAACTGGAAAAATCAGAATGGAAAAAAGTAAAATCATTTTATCAGCAACACTGAAATATTTTTGTTAGAATTATTCCCCAGCTATTTCCTTGTCTTTATGTTTGATTAATTACTGGTAATTGGTTATTGGAATAAAAATTATAAAGGAAAGAGATTTCAAACACATTTCTATTTATATCCAATTATTATATCTTTAACACACATGTTCCAATAAATTTTACAGCATTATCATAATCTTCGTTGAAAGTTATCAGTTAAGCAATTATGTATGTTCTTCCGATCGTTAATATTATTTGATTTCTACACAAAGATAATTTTTTTATTTCTTAAAAATTCCGTTGACTTTTTTCATTAAAAACTGTTTTAGAGCTTATTGACGATTAAAAATGGTGATTATAACAAAATAAACTGTTCTCGAAATTTCCGTTGATTAACTGTTTAGTGCCGAGTTGGAAATAGTTTTAAATGATGAAATAATTTGCAATAACCATATTTTGTTAATATATAAAATAACATCTTATTTATTATTTTATTTGATATAAGTTTTGACTTAAACATTCGAAAATAATATAAATTTCAAAAGTTAACGAGAACAGAGACAATTCTATAAAAAAATTTTGTGTTGTTCTAGCTGTTTACAGATTTTCCTTTTTTCTAAAATGATACATATCTAAAAATCATGGAGATCTAACAAGATTATACAATTGAAATATTTTTCTCATTATTTTTTTAAAAATACATTCACACACACAAAAGATAAAGATAAAAAATTAAGAATGAGATAACTTAATATAAAATCACAATGATTCATAATTAAATGCACTTATTTATAACACATTTTTAATCAGGTAGTTATGAAATAGTTGAAATTTATAATCCGAGATAACTTCATTCTTAAAAACATTTTAGTTAGAAGTCTAGACTTTTCGAATAAATCATAATAATTTTGAATTATGAACTAAAAAATAGCTTGAATGAAGCGGAATGGTAAAAATTCAAAATTAGGCTTAAATGATTCGTATCATTTCAGCTATATGTAGCCGTTTATTGTTTTGATTAAAATTAAAAGTTGATTCCAGAAAAGTGAAAGTGGAGTTTTTATTTTCTTTGTAATCAAAATCCTGAAATTCAATATGGTTTTTTTTTCGTGTTTGCAAACCTAGCTGCTTTCATTAATAGATGTGTGCCGCTGCTAAATAAACATCGAATAATAAATAAAAAGTAAAGATAATCAAAATAAGCTCCAACTTTTATTTTATTTATATATATATATATATTTGCTTTTCAATTTTTTTAGTCTTAATTGAAAAAAATTAAAAGCAAACGATTCAAAAAATTAAAATTTAAATAAAACATCAGTTTTTAAATATGAAAAAAACATCAATTTTTTTTTATATTTGGTAGCGTATTATTAAAATAAATTTCATTTTTTTAAATATCAGTCTGCTTGCTTCGAAATTCCTAATAAGAAAGTTTGTTGAAAAATACTAAAATAATAATGACAAAAAAAAAAAAAATCAAATCTTTTTTTTTTTTTTTCGGTTTTTGAGTTTGAAAACAATATTGAATTCAATGTAATTTAAGAATAAATTATTCAAATGATGTATTGTTTTTGTAGATATATTATGGAAAAAACATACTGATACTTTAATTTTAAAGTTATATATGCTGATTTAAAAGTACAGAAATAGTTTAAATTTATTTCGATTTCTTAAAATGAAATCATAATGAGTTATGTTTCCATTTCATGAGTAATCTTTACTTATGTGCTTAGTTTACTTAAAATTTTATTTTCAGCTTAAAATATATATTGTTTATTTTCTTACATACCTATTTGAAACCAAATTATAGCTGTATGTATAAAATTTTAAAAAAATATGTCTGAAAAAACTTCATACAATAAACAATGTTACTTTTAAACTGAGTTTAGAAACACAACAGAAAAAACCCTTCTTATGAAGTAACTAGCACTCGCATAAAAAAAGATAGTTCAACCAACAAACAATCTTACACTAACATATCTTGATAAATTAGTCAATGTTATTACTTCATAAATTATTTATGGTTATTTCTTCGCTTTCTATTTCATTTGTGTGCAAATTTTTAAAACCTAAAAATATGTATAAAATCATTTTTTTTTGCTCTTTTGAATCATTTTTTATATTTTATACTTCATTGTTTATATACATAATCGAAATAGCCTTTGTTCTGAACAGCAACCTTTTTCAGTACCATTGACAGTTACTTTAGTACTTTCTTTTTCTACACTTCGCTATGGATATAAACAAGCAGAGTTACGGTGGTCCTGAAGTTGTCGTCTGAGGAGGCATTATGCTGAACGGGTGGACTGAGCTCTTTACCATGTGCATTTATTTTAAGGTGCAATGGAACCAGACTTCATTTTTCAATTCCTACTATTAAGTCACATTCTCTATATATTTATTCAATTCCTACTATATATATAAGCTTGCACTCTCTCTATATATATTTATTTATTTATCTTGGTGAAATTTTCAATCGTCATTACATTTAAAGATAATAATGTCGTAATAAAGATAATAACATCGTAATACATTTAAAAGCACTCAATTGAGATGAAATTTTATACACATGATTATTTTGGTTGACAGTACAATAATTTAATTATAATTAATAAAAATTAATTGATTAAAACTAATTAATTAAAGAGTTACAAATACAGCCACGTTGGCGTCATTTTTGCCGACTTGTGTCAAAACTCGAAAAGGTTTTTTTCTCACGTTTTAAAGCATTCAGTTGAATTGAAATTTTATATGCACGATTGTTTTGGATGACAAGACGATACTTTAATGATAATTAATAGAAATTAATTGCCACTTAATGTTGTGATTCTGTCATATGCATATAGATATTTATATTAATTGTAGCTATTTAATAAAAAACAGCTAAAATAAAATGTTTCTTTGTTGAACTAAGTTGGAATTGACTTAAATTTTTTTTATATTACTTGTTATGGATGACAATTCACGGCTTGCTGATGCTCAGCAGATATCGAAAGGTGAAGATATCAATCGAAAGGATTGGTCAGCATTCTTCCCTGATTTAAATCCCTTAGAACTTGTGTGGCATGCTTTGGGGAGACGCCTTGCGGCATGATTACACCTCCGTAAATGCCCAAGAACTGAAAGAGACGCTGATTGAGAAATGAAACCTCAAGAACTGTTGGACAATTTGGTGATGAGTAAGAGAGACGGGGGGTTCGAAGAAACCATTGAAGTAAGGGGAGGGCACATCCCATACTAAGGAACATCTGTTTATGGTTCTTCCTTTTGGACATGCAATCATGTGTAACGATACTATGAGAACAATAAAGTGTTTTTTTGTCTGATTCGTTACTACATGCATCGTATTCATTTTTGCGCAACTATGCTTTCGTTATCACTTAAGGCAGTGCTTCTCAAACTTTCAATGTACGCGACCCACTATTCAATCATCATTTTAATCGCGCCCCCTCTATACAATAACAATGTATTGAATTCAATAATACTATACTTTTACACTAAGGCTACAATATACGACTTTTACCTCTTATGTGCCACCGACGTATATAAACGTCTCGCTCAACCAAAACATTAATTTCCCCGGACGTATATATACGTTTTTTGAAGTATGATATTTTCTGTGCAATGCTATCCATGAAATTATTCCGAAGGTTTTGGAATGCTACAAAAGGACCTTGACAGTGTTTGCGAAGGATTTACTTATTTAAGAGGATTTGCTTATTTATTCCTTTACTCCTCCCCCTCAAAAAAACATCAAAATACGCTCGTCTACGTGGAAAACGGTGGCATTGGGGGAGCGAATCGCGTAACTTTTAATCGGCTGTGAAGAATTAAAAACCGTACAAATTATCAAGACAAGTGTTAATAGAAGCCCGTGGGATCACTCGTACTTATCCAACTTGTGTTCTTAACTTACTATTGTTATATTAATAATAAAATATACATTGAACAGTACTGATACATTTATAAGTGTATTATATCAATGTAAATGTGCATTTTATATTTTATTATATCAGGAAGTAGCTTGTTTGTTTATTTTCAGTAAATTAATAATTTTTTA
Source organism: Trichonephila clavipes (assembly GCA_019973935.1). Taxonomy (NCBI): domain Eukaryota; kingdom Metazoa; phylum Arthropoda; class Arachnida; order Araneae; family Nephilidae; genus Trichonephila; species Trichonephila clavipes. The sequence continues at coordinate 429,025 of BMAU01017165.1, read as the reverse complement.
GCCTTTTTAACACGAAATAAAAAAATGTCAGCAACTCTTGCCACACACAACTCAAGACTTTATTTACAAAACTAGAATATTCCATCTCCTTATCTATTGCCCTTGAAAGTTTCAGAACTTTCCATAATTAAAATTACAGTTAATTTTTATATATAAAAGCGCGCGCGCGAGAGCATTAATATAAAGCATTAAAAAAGCATTAAAATAAAGCACGAGAGAAATAAAGAATTACCATTTGTTACATCCTCCCCCTCTGGTTTCGACGGCGTCCCGACGAGGAACCAGGAGTCTATGGGACCTTTGGTGGACGGCCACGTTTACGAAAAGGAGTAAGGGGTTTTACTTTGTCAATATTACAAGGAGTTAAAGCAGAGGTGTGGTAAACACCAAGAGGTACCCCCGGATTATCAAGACTAGCAATCTCGTAAGATTATGGTGATCTTTGTGTTAAAATCACGTAGGGACCGTCTCTGCGTGGCATTAGTTTCGCACTTCTTCCTTGCGCAGCGTTGCTCAGCGGATGTGATGCTACAAAGACATGCTCTCCAGGTTGATATGTTGGAGCAGCTTTTCTCTTTTTATAAGCGTAAAACTTCCTACTATCCTGTTGCTCTTCAACCACCTCTCTAATCTGAGTGGAAAACTTAGCGAATTTCTTGAGATAGGGAGTTATCTCTGGCACAAAATTATCATTCTGGATGACGACTCGGATATCATTAACAACTTCACTTGGAGTGCGTAACTCTCTACCGAAATTCAGAAAGGATGCCGTCTGTCCTGCATTTCGCATTTGGCTGTGTTGAGAGCAAAGCGGATGAAGGGTAGCTTCTTTTACCAACAGTCATGCTTGTCTTGGACGATAATTGCCAGCCGTGGTTTCAGATCCCTACTCTTTCGTTCAACTGGGTTAGCTTGTGGATGGTATACAGGGATCAGGGATTGATGGATGTTTAATAGGTAGCATATTTGTTGCATCACTGCTGACACAAACTGGGTTCCATTGTCACTGATAAGGCGGCGAGGAATACCATACCTCAGTACACCCTCTTCAATCAAGGTAATGGCACATTCTTTAGCTGTGGCATTGGGTAGGGCAAACAGTTCGACCCACTTGGTGGTACAGTCCTCAATGATGAGGATCCATCTTTTACCATCTTTACTCTCGGGTAGCGGACCGAAGGGATCAATGGCCAAGGTTTCAAAACGTTGGGCTGGCACATGTGTCTGTAATAGCCCGGAAGGCTTCTGATTTGAAGCTTTGTATTTAATGCAGTCAGGACAGTTCTTTACAGGAGACATTCTGTATGGGGGTACAGAGATAGGAGGATTATTTCCCGTGTTAATGTGGTGCTCCAAGATATTTGTTGCTTCTCCCCCTGGTTCGAAGACATTTTGGAAGGATTCCAACAAGAGGTTAAGTTTCTCCTTCTGGGCAGAGGTCAAACTTTCACCTTCCCCTTCTCTTAATTGGCAGATGTTGCTAGACATCTTCTCAAATATGGACGGGGTGTCCAATTCTTCACCAAATGGATACTTGTGGGTAGGATTGTCCCAGAAGTACCAACAAGTATTCTTCACATCTAGAACCAAACCAGCAGAACTAAGGAAATCTGTTCCTAGAAGTGCTCTATTTCCCTTTGCCTTTGGAAGAATTATGAATTTGGTCAAGACTGATCTCCCCTCAATTTCTACCATTACTTGGGTTGTGAGGACCTCACCTGTGATCTGTTGATCATCTGCTAAGCTCATTGCTAATGTGGTTTCCTGGAAAAGGAGTCCCTTATCCTTAAATAACTGGAACATCCTTTCCCCAGCAATTGAATGTGAAGATCCTGTGTCTGCACATACACGTCCCTTTATTCCACAGAAAGTTATGTCGATTAGGGTCAATGGAGGGCTTCTGGTCTGAGCTGTGTAAGCATTGATGTGATTGGTTGCTACGTCTGTTCTTTGTGAGACGTTGAGGTTGCAGGTGGGGCACCTAGATTTTATCACTCCTTGTTTCCCACAGCCATAGCATCTGAGAGGGGATCTCTCATTTGGTACCTGATGGGAATATTCTCTTTTGGGAGGGCGTTCAGATTTCCTGAATGATACCTGTCTTCCATCATTTACGGTTGAACTTGCCTTCACGTGTCTCCTACGTCCACTGGGTAGGGAACGTCGGATGTTGTCAAAAGCTTCCAGCTTATCTGCTAACATTTCTGGGGAGATAAGTTCTGCCCAGATATCCAGGTAATGTTCATTACACTCTGGAGAGCATCTCTTTTTCATTTGATCGGGAATCATCAAATTCTTCAATCCGTCAAATGAATTGATTTTAAGCTCATTGAGCCAATTTTCAAAATATGCTCGGATTTTAAAATAATCCTTCCACGTCCCATTTGGGCTTTTTCTGCGACGTGAAAACAGCTCCCGGAATTTTTCTGCTGTTAATTTGAACCGTTGCAGAAGCATTCCTCGAATGTCGAATGTGGGAGTAATCCCTGCATTTCTCCTCAGGCTCACGGGCAATGAGGGAGGTTACATCACTAGGTAGGGCACCAATGAGATAGGGTACCCACAGATCTTCACCAAGATCCAATAGCATCATTTGCCGTTCGAATAAGGTGAGGAACAAGTCCATGTTATCAACTTCAGGATTGAATGTTGGTAGCAATTTTTTTAAGTCAATTTTTGTTTGGGGTAGGAGGGTTGTGGACCTACAACTCTTTGAGTCTCATTTTGCAATCGTATTTTCTGCAACTCAAATTCACGCAGTGTTTGCTCTTTTTGTTTGTTTTCCTCGTCTATCCTATTTGATACGATTCCCTCAAAGATACATTTCACAAATTCAGGGTTTTCCTTATAAGCATCATTTGTTAAAATTTTTGTCCTTAATTCAATTATTTTTAGCTCTTCCCCAATCGACTCACATTCACCTAACTCAATAGCAAGCTTAATGAGATCAGCTTTTTTCCAGAATTATCATTGCATAAGAATACCAAAAAATAAATGGAATAAAATAATAAAATTATCCCTAGCACTAACACACTGTAGCAGGATTGCTATCACTTGTATATAAAAAATGCACAAAACACTATTGCAAAAACTTTTAACAGGAAATAGATGTTTTTTTTTCTTTTCTTCAGACAATTGAAGTCAGGATAATTCACTTTCTCTCTCAATTTCCAGAGATTTTCTCTTGCTTTAGAAGGATTGCGGCGCAATACCAGTAATTTTTTCTTTCCGGGACAGTAAGGTTTACAGAGCCGGTTAAATTTTCATTTTTCTGCTGCGTTTCGTCACATCGTAGTTCTTTGGCCCCACGTTGGGCGCCAGTTTTAACACGAAATAAAAAATGTCAGCAACTCTTGCCACATACGACTCAAGACTTTATTTACAAAACTAGAATATTCCATCTCCTTATCTGTTACCCTCGAAAGTTTCAGAACTTTCCATAATTAAAATTACTGTTAATTTTTATAAATAAAAACACGCCCGTGCGCGCGCGCGAGCATTAATATAAAGCATTAATAAAAGAATTAAAATAAAGCACGAGAGAAATAAAGAATTACCATTTGTTACACCTTTTGTTTTCGACTTTTCAATATGCTCGAGTCCCCATCGAAGACTTGTCACGCCCCCAAGGGGTGCTCCCCACAGTTTGAGAAACGCTGGCTTAAGTACAAATTGCTGTCTCTCATTTTTTGGGGGTGAGGGAACCTTCACCTGCTGCATTAGTTTTTCTCACCAGTGTAAAAAAGTATGCATAAAGAAAATAAAATTTAGGGAATCATGAAGTTCTTAAAAAATAATTTTAACTTCATTAAACTATCATATTTCGAAGATAAAAAAATGCACGCAATATTAAAGCAGATATTTAAATGTAGAAAACAGAGAACGACCAGTAAAGTCCTAGTTTAGATCGCACCTTTAAAATAGGAAGGAAAACAAATGATTCCAAATCATGTTAATGTAATATGATGGTAAAAATTTGACAAGTTGGCAAAAAAAAAATAAAGTACTTTTCTTTTGTATGCGAAGGTGTAAGATAAATACACTTCAATTTAAGAAATTCAGATCCTGTCCTTTTTAAATTAAGAGGCAAATGCTATAAGAATGTTTTTAATATGATCAAATGCTTAATGCTAGGACTAAGACAGTAATAACCAGAAGAGAATGTATAGTCTTACAACGTCGTAAAATACCCAGTGCAGGGGGTGGGTAACGGCTAGTATATATATATATATATATATATATATCAAATAAATACATTATACAATTTTGAAAAATGGCCAGGGAAACATTTATATACACAGTGACTTAAGCAATAGCCCCTCAGAGAGTTAAAAATAAAAATTTAAAAACAACTTTTATAGGAAACAAATTATGAAGTAGGAACATATTTTACATTTCTTTCTTAAAAGAAAACAATGCCTTACGTTTGAAAGTATTAAAAAAACCCAAGGGACAGACGGTTGCAAAAATTAAGATATAAAAATATAAGATTATTAAAAATGTAGCCTTTTATAATCACGAAAGTATTACGACGTTCTCCAAAACGAATAAAGCAAAGTATGCTGGATTCGCTCATTCAAAGTTATGTTTTCAGGTATGACTCTCGCATAATTTACTCCCGAATCGTCTCAAAATATCACTCAAATAACTACTTAAACAATCTCAGATCAAAAATACGAGAGCTGCAACGTAAGTACTGACAACATAGGTATAAATGGATTTTTAAGGAGCTTAGAAGTACAATTACATCGCATTTCTACTAAAGGGTGTTTTTTTAGAGGTATATATAGAACTTTAAATTGCAATAAAACAACGATGTATTATTCGATTGACATGGATTTTTTATTCGAAAGATAATCTTGTGGCATTACATTTTAAATATGATTTCTGGCATAGGACTGCCACGGCTGACTCGGATGTAGTCCAATCTGAACGTCCAATTTTCGATGACTTTTTCCAACATTTGTGGCCGTATATCGGCAATAACACGGCGAATGTTGTCTTCCAAATGGTCAAGCGTTTGTGGCTTATCCGCAAAGACCAATGACTTTACATAGCCCAACAGAAAATAGTCTAGCGGTGTTAAATCACAAGATGTTGGAGGCCAATTCACAGGTCCAAAACGTGAAATTAGGCGGTCACCAAACGTGTCTTTCAATAAATCTATTGTGGCACGAGCTGTGTGACATGTTGTGCCGTCTTGTTGGAACCACAGCTCCTGGACATCATGATTGTTCAATTCAGGAATGAAAAAGTTAGTAATCATGGCTCTATACCGATCAACATTGACTGTAACGTTGTGGCTTTCATCGTTTTTGAAGAAGTACGGACCAATGATTCCACCAGCCCATACAAGTGCACCAAACAGTCAGTTTTTCTGGATGTAACGGTGTTTCGACATACACTTGTGGGTTAGCTTCACTCCAAATGCGGCAGTTTTGTTTGTTGACGTAGCCATTCAACCAGAAGTGCGCTTCATCGCTAAACAAAATTCGCTTATGAAAATCGACCATTATTTTCGAAATAAAGTTGCACAATTTGAAAGCGTTGTTCAGGCGTGAGTCTATTCATGATGAATTGCCAAACCAAACTGAGAATAAATCACTTGACAGCTGTTAAATCGGTCGCCATCTTGGTAAGTAATGCCAACTTAAACTTTTATACTTGGGAAAAAAAACACTCTCTTTATGTATTCACCAGAAAAGCTTATAAACTTTTGACAAACGTCAGGATGAAATTGGAGATAATTGGCAAAATGCTGATTGTTGATGTCAGCAACGAAGCACCCTACTGCGAGGCGTACACATAAACGTCATAAAATTGGCGTTCTCAAAGAGGTTCCTTTGACTTCGGAAACATATCAAAATCTCAAGGACTCATGTCAGGTAAGTAGGGGGAGTGTTCCAAGATTTCCTACTGCCTCCGTCGCATTAGGAGAGTGATACTGTGTACGATATGGCGTCGAACTTTGTCATGCAACACAATAGGGAGATTGCTTTGCAATAATCGTCGACGTTTGTTCGGAAACCTTATGCAGATGGGGCTTTAGAAATCGTCAATAGTAGCCTACGTTGACAGTTTGTCCTGAAGGTAGAGTATGCGCAAGAATCACACCTTCTCAGTCGTATTTCACTGTCAGCATAACCTGCTCCTGATTGAGATCCTGTCGAATTTTCTGTGTAGATGTGGCGAACCTCGGTGACGCCATTTATTTGATTAACGCTTTAAGTCAGAAGGGCCGATCTGTGCGTTGCAAATCCGCAGTCTCATTCCGACCCGAACGAAGCGCTTTAACTCATCGTGCAATCGTTCTATACGGATATGCCTTTTCCCCACAGGCTTCTAGTAAGCCTCGTTAACATTCTGTTTCAATTTTTTTCACGAATAACCTCGGTTTTAAAACACTACCACTGACCACCTTTTCAAAACATGTTTTAGATCGATAGAAATGAAACTCTTTACTTTAACTTCCCCTAACAACTACCCTTCTAACTAAATCGACTAAATTGCAATCTACACATCGACAACAGCACCACCTCGTCGCTCCCATATCCTATTTGCCAATGCTCGCTCTTCTTTGAATTTCTAGGTGAAAATGTCACTATTTAATTTACAGCCCTCGTATTTCCATATTATTAATTCCATAAAGAAAATTTCAGTTTAGCTTCAGAAAACGTAAAATGCATGCTTTAAACGGAAGATTAATTCTAAAATAATTAAAATTAATGCTCTTATGGTTCAGTTTGAAGATAATTAGAACTGAAAGAAAACTAATTGAAAAGTTTCCTAAAAATTGAAAATTGGGAAATAATGGAGTTTGGAGTTATGTATATAAGTCGTGACATGACATTTTGAAATAATTAAAAATATATAATCACATACTTGGAAATTTCGAAGCGATGGTACATCTAGAAAATATGTTACTCTATGATTGTTACTTTCCATGCAAAAGTGTTTTATTTCTGCTTTTAAAAAACTTCTTTTATATATCATTATGGGAAAATCACATTAAATATCCCTAAAGAGGTAAAATTCCGTTTTTAAGTTCCTCACCGGGTCTTATTTGCAGGAATATGAGAACATTAGCATGTAGATTTGTTTATGTTTTTTTTTATCTCACTTGAACACCATCCTGTCTAGTATTTATTGGAACTCGTATATATTTCGCAATCCTTACGGCTGTCTTCGGTAAAAGTATGAGAGCTTGAACTAAACGCAAAGCACATTTTCAGACCGAAAAATGCCTCTATTTCTATGGAAATTTGCATTATTATAACTCATACCTCTGTTAACAATATAGTATTTTTAAAAACTTCAAAATAGTTCATGAATACTTTCTTTTTCGTTTTAATACGTGAAGGCATAGCCTATTTAACATTACGGTAGAGGAGAATAACGTGAAACACATTTTACACCAGAAAAAATGATTCAACTCGGTTAAAAATGGGAAGTATGATAAAAAAAATACTGCTCTCTAAAGGGTAGTGAAGCCAGAATATTATATAAAATGTTCATTTCTCTTATATCTGAAAAATTGTTCCACAAATTTGGGTCCTATTCTTTAACATTAACCGAAAACAGCCTTAAGAATACCCAGACTTTCGCTGTTATTTCCAGAAAAAAAACATGAGTGGCTGATTCTTTTATTTTTTTAACGAATCATGTGTTTACATTTCCTGTTTCTTTTCCCACGTTTGGCAATACAGAACAGTTGTGCCGGAGTTATATTTTAATCTTATTGGAATCCAGACAGCAGATACTACAAACATATTATGAAGTGATAATTTCTGTTTCAGTAAGCAATTTTTCTATTTTTCTTATGGAAGAACATAGATAGTTTAAATTTTAATCGCAAAAACAATTTCTGGGAATTTAAGAATAAGATCTTAGGAGTTTCTTCTACATTTATTTTAGCAATGCGTAGCATATGCAAATAATATTTTAAGGAGTTTAAAGTATGCTACGTGTTCTTTATAATGTGTTTTTTAATTATCATCATAATCCATGGCTGAACAGCACATGATGAGCCAAGACTTTCTAAGCCAGACATTTCCAACCACCTTCACTTGCAGCCAAACTCCTCCAGTTCTTAGTTTTAAGAGGATCAAACACAATCTTCATCTACTTCATCTACCTCTTCTTCTAGCTTTTACTGATAAAGTTGAAGTACAAGCCCCTGTAGGGTTTTATAGTGATAGAGGGAATGGACACTTCTTGAACAAAAAAAAAAGTGTGTGTGCATATGACCACACGATAGAAGTGATAGCTTTAAATTTTGTAATGTTATTTCAGGGATTATTTAGGTAAATAAAAAACAAGGGGATATTAGTATTGTACTATAAAATTATTTATTCATATGTCTATACTCATAAAGTAATATTTTTTGCGAAATACACAATCATATTTGTGAATTAATTGCATTCTAAGAAGGAATCAATAGGTTTATGGTAGCTGAAAAAGATTTTAATTTTTTAGATACAAAATAATTTTAATTACTAAAAAAAACTCCGTCAAAACAAAAAAAAAAGCATTGCTACGTATTTCGTAGTACATAATTGAATTGAATTTTGAATTTTTATCAACTAAAGGTTTTGATTTGTCATTTGAAAAATCTAAATTAAAATCCCTACTTTAAATAATAGGCAATTTGTTAAGAAGAGTTGACCCGGCTTCACACAGTGAAAGTGACTAAATTTTTGTGAATGAATTCGATAATTTTCTCTACACTTTGATTTGGTGAAACATAAATAGTTAGCATTATATAATTATTTGTCCATTTTCTGCTCTACATTTCACTGCACAAATTTCTCCGATACATGACTCATTAAACCCAAATTATTCAGTACTATTGTTACGAGTAGTACTGCTATACCATTCAGTAGTATTGTTACCATTGTTACGAGCGTTACAAATCTGAGCGTAACAATGCTTGGCTTTTTAAAACGCATCATTCAAGTTCACTCTCCAGCAAAACGCATCTAAAGAAGCTATAACTTTAAAAAATCTATCCCTTAAACCTTTTTGTATGAGAAAAATTCTTAAATTTATTAAGCCATCATAACGAGATATCCTTCTTAAAACTAACTTAATCTGCGATAGAGGCACACTTTTGATAATCACAAGAGACTGGACGGCCGACGCAGTCCTCCGCTGTCTACCTTGTAATGTCTTATGGCTGTTGTAGTCAGCTTGGTTGGTAAGAGGAGGTGTGGCTTCAGGTGGAAGGAATCAGGAAGGGGGAGAACTCGAGAGTAAGACATACACTGCAACTTGAGTTGAAGGTTCCTATTGGTCATTGCGAGTGAGCTATTGGATTTAGATTGCCCTTTTGTGTGTGAGAGAAAAATATTGAGCTATTGAAATTAAAGAACTATTGAGATAAAAAATAAAGTTAAATAAAAAATAAGATACATAAAAGTGGAAAGGCTTTCTGATTGTCTTCTTTTACGAGACAGGCACCGAGTATCTTCGAATTCCTACTTCGAAACAAGATGTGGAGTTGTTAGCCCCACGCCTGACCCCCAACCTGAATGACCAATGCCCCGATGTAATTAACAGCGGCAGCCCGGCTATACCTCAAAAGCTGAGTACCTATTTAGTACCTATTTTACGACATATATGAGCTACATCGGGACTATTTCATGCCGAGATATATAACACGTTTTTTGGTATAAACTTAACAGTTGACTTATTCCAACTTTGACTAATTTTGAATGGTGGAATAGCTAACTTTAATCACACACACACACATTGATATCGTTTTCTTATTGCAACAAAGATTAGAATTAAAAAAATAAAGAGTGTAAAAATTTTAAGGAAATTTTTATCGTTAATTATATAATCAACTGTTCAAAGAAATCGCAGAACCCAGATGAAATCAAAAGAGCAATACAACTGTATACATAGAAAACAATAGTAGTGTCTTACATTTATCTTCAATTACACATAAAAAACATTATTAATGGAAAAGATAAATGAACTTCTGTCAAAGATGTTTGGAATCTTATAAAATAGTTTTAATAAAACAATATTTCAGAGGTGAAGAAACCTTTTAAATTTTTTATTCGAATCATTTCGTACTAAAACATTGATGATTCAATAGATAAGATACAATAAATATCGGAAATATGAATTTTTTTAGACAAAGCGAATAATCAAGTTTAATAGATGAATGTTCTAATTCCAAAGCTTCTTATTTTATGAGGTATATTTTATCACGTTCAGTAGTCGTTAAAGAAAAAAATGGCTTATATCTGCTACTTATACTTTATATATTTACGTGCTGATGTATTATACTTTAAACATTTTATATATTTTATTTATATATGATTATAGGCGTGTTATTATAAGTTATAGTATTTAATTGTGAAAATAGAATATTTCATTGATTCTGTGAAATTCGAAAATGAAATGCATTCGGAAAAGAAGTTTAAAGAGTTCAGATAAAATTAAAGGATAGTTGATAAGGAGATAAAAGAAAAAAAAACAAATTTCACAACTACTTTTCAAGTCCTTTAAGCGAAAGATAAGAAATAATCACTGATGTTTCTACCACCGCTATTCTTAGAACTTATTAAAATTAACTCGAGCAAAAGAAGTGGTTGTTTCCCCTTTTCAATAAAGAACTAATACAAAGCTAACTTTATGTCGATAAACCTTAAAAAATGACGTGAATAAGAAATTGGTTTTCCTTAAACTTGCCTGCATAATTTATGTTATTTTAAAAATGTTTAAATATAATTATAAGTATAACTTACTGTATATTTTATTGACTATTTTGAAAATGACATATAAGTGCAGAAAGAAAATAACTAGGCAAGGCATCTATTTATATTCCTTGTTCACTAGGTTTTAGACTTTGATATGAATAAATTCATTGAGAAATCACAGCTTGTGTGTAACGCGATATTTTCTTCTCAAAATTAACTCGGGTTATGTGCTCTCTTTAAAAGTATTTAAAGCTTTAACTGCCAGCTTCTTACAGAGGAAACATGACACGTAGAGATTTATAGAAATATATAAAGTGATTTAAAAGTATGTGCGGGGAGGGGAAAGCAAAATAATGATTGTAATATTCTTTTGACCATATTGACGAATGTGCGGTTATTTCTTTTAATTAGTACTTTTCAGAAAATATTTCCTAAGTATTTATGGTAAGATGTTTAGGAAGACTGCAGCAATGGTCTCATCCCCCTTTTGAGAGTAAAATCCTATTTTAGACCCCTGATTCTTTTGGCGCAAAACATTTCGCTAAATGACGCGCCAAAAGAATGTTGGGAATTTCAAAATATCTACCAAATAGAAAACTGCTAAAAACACAGTTTATAAAATGTAACAGCGAGAGAAACACAGGAAAAGCATTTTTAGTTTGATCTAAAAGTAGCGATCTCCTTTTCTCTCTATCAAATGTATATTCTTTCAAAATTTCAAACATTCATATAAAAATATACTATCAATCGTTCATTCACATACTTACAATCATTTTTTTACTTCTTTCCTTCAAGAGTAGGAAAAAGTTCGCTCATCGCATTTTTAAACAGAAAAACGAGGTTTCCAAAACGGTTTCCAGGAATAAAACCCAGAACAAAATTTTGCTTCTAAATTGCAACAGAGGGAAAAACATCGAAAATGCATCTGTAGATTGATTTAAGCAATGTATTTCCTTTTCTCTCAAACAAAATTATATTTGGTACATATTTCGGACATTCTTACCACAAAGCTATCAATCCTTTATTCGTACACCACTCAATAATTTCTTTTTTATATCTTTCATTCAAATGTAGAAAAAGGTCCATTCCTTGCTTCTCTCACTTTCAAACATTTTTTCCCCTCATCCATTCTAGAAAAATCTGTATCTCACAAACCTATCTAGGTGATCGTTGGGCTAAAACTGCCCGCTGTCCGAAAAGAGATGAAAAAAATTCGGCCCGAGAGTTGGGCTACTATTTCCCGCAACTTGGAGATAAAATTCCATGAAAATTTAGCGCCAAATTATCGCCAAATCAGTGGGCTAAAATAAAATCCAACAACACTTGTTTTTGTTGAATAAGATAAGGAAAGATTAATTCTGTATAGTAGTAAGTGACCAACTGTCACGCACCCAACTTGACCCAATTGACCAGCACTCAATTGACTTAGGATTTAAGTTAATTGATCGATAAAATGTTTTTAAGAGAATTGAGTTATATTTACGTCACAGTATAAAGCTGCATTATTGGCAAGGAACCTCAAAATTTTGAGCCTTGGTCAAGAGAAGACGACACCCGAGCTGGCACCCCTCTCCTAGCTACCTGACCACATCAACAGGAGGACTTCTGAACCTCGACACATTTAATGTGCATCGGCATCCTATGCACGGTGGGTCTTCAGGGATACTGAGCTCAAACTCATGACATGCTTGCCACGGGTCCATGACCTTGATCACCAGGCTACTGCGCTCACAAAATATCTTTCAGAGTTATTTCTGTCTGTGACTAGTTGGATGGTTTCTAGTCCTACTTACAACTCGGATTCGAGTTAAAATATTCTGAGTATGGAATCCTTGGAATTAATTATGCATACTTTGAGGAGTTTTGTTGCAAGCTTAGCGAGAAATATTTACATAAAGTGTAAACTTTAGATTTTAGCTGAACGCATTACAGAGTAGATTATATAAGACTTCCCAGTCTCGTATAAAATATTATTTGAAAGATGAATGAAATGAGAGATGTAGACGATCTTTTAAAAAGCAGATTAATTACTGAATAACAATGAGCGAAATGTGCTTCCTTTTTCTTGAAGTTAAAACCTAACCGAGAAAAAAAAATTCTACATAAATTTTTGAGATGTTTCTAACAAAATCTCCGTTTTAAAAATGGGCCTTAATTTAGGTAATTTTAACTCGCTAAAAATATTTTAAAAGTTCTTTTTCAATAGACAATTGAATATTGAATTTTAAATTAATAATGTTGACATTTGACTAATTTAAATTATTATAGTTTTTTATCAAATTAAAGTTCTACTTAATTTTTCAAGAATAAATGTAGATAAATATACATAGTAAAATAAGAAATATCTTCAAAATAAATTTTAAAATTGTCTTTCACAGCAAAATTTTTGTAACACACGGTGTCGTTTTTAGAGGAAATCGATAATGTCCTTAGTTATAAAATAGTAAATTAATTGTATTAAATAAATAAGAATAAATACAACTTTTAAAAAGTCCGTCATTATGGCCTAGTTGGAAAACCGAAGTATTGTTGAAGCAAAATTAAGTGATTTTTAATCATGTATTTCTTAAATAAGAAATAAAAAATAATTTAAAAAAAAGTATCAATTTTTTGATGTTTCAATTTGATTTGGTATTGATTAACATTTCAGGGTATCTAAGTTAAGTATAGCTATATATCCTCTTTATAAAGTTTAAGTATGAACAAGATAAGTAGTTATATAAATGTTAGTAAAAATAAATATTAAAATAGCAATCTTTATACAGGCATATTAAGACGTATAGCGTTGATTGTAAAGACGAATTAACTTTTGAAAGAACAGAGCAGTTATTGGAAAAGCACACGAATATTCCAATAATGTACTCGTAATAATTGATTGTATTTGATTTATTTTTATTTTATAGTGCTCTTTTAACAGAATTAATCTTAAATTTAATTTATGAACAGTGGAAATTTTAACTAAATACAGGAAAAATTTAACATTTCTGTCTTTCACCCACATGCATGCATGCGCACTTGAATCTTTCGTCAACATCCGTTACAGCAACATATGCGTCTATTTAATGCGTTATTTTGACATGGTTTTTTTGTGAAATATTTCTTTAGGATTTTTCTCCTAGACATTGTGATGTCATAATTCTTATCTTTTATTTTATAAAATTCGGAAGAATCTTTTCTTCGAAAGACAACACAACTTCCAGTCACTTGAAGATATATATGTCAGGTGTCAGGCATGCTGGTAAAATGAGGAGGGCATCATCTCAATAAGAACGTCTTTATTTCGCTTCAATCACATAAAATCCAACATGGCGGCCCTTTGGCGCGCAACCGGGTGGTACAAAAGACAACATCTCGGCGAGGAGTCACCAGCTAAACCTTTTCGAGTATGTGTTCTTCGTCAGCGCTTCGCTCCACCTTTAAATAGGCTTATTTTCCCATAAATCCATACGCGATGGTAAAGAGTTAGCTCTATTTTTTCATTTATTACATCCTTAATAATCAAACCTGACACATATATATTGTTACATTGATCGTGGTTCGAGGATTTTATGCAGATCAGTCGCAAAGAACAAGACAGTTCTTTAGAAGTGTGTGATGGAAATTTATTGTCCAAAAACAATCCTTGAAATACAGGATTCAATAGCAAAATTCTCAGAATAAATCACAGAAGGTCTTCACACCTTCAACAGCGCTCAGACACATCTATCAGTGTCTAAAATACAAGAATGTGAAAGATTATTCACAAGTACTCGCTTATCCTGCTCAATAGCCGATCTAATCGCCAATCGATTCTTCACGGTCAAGGCAAGTCTACTAATCGCTAGTCAAAACAATACTAACTTTATTCCGGTGAGCGCCTTCCTATTTATAGGCCTCGCGTATCCTTCGTGAAAGATCCGGTTGCGTCATAGATCGCAAAAATAATTTATTTCTCCACAAATTTCCAGAAGAATCCATAGGGTCACAAACTTGCCAAAATACTCAACAAGTCATCAAAATGGTCTCGAACTTGGTCGTCTAAAATGATGCCAACTTGGCTGTATCGCCAAAATTTCGCCCAGATCCCAGAGAATCGCTATTATAACATAAGGGACAGCGTTGCTTGCGAAAAAATTGCAATTTTAACATAAAATAAATATAACATAGAGTAATATAAATGCATTACACAACCAAATACAAATTTTATTTACACTATTTTACACAAAATTCATAACACTATATTTTTCTATATTAGGTATGTGAATCACCATTTCTCGAAAAATGATGTGTTCCAGTATGGATTATTTCTTTGTAAGAGATTATTTTCATGATGAGTCCATGAACCATGATCAGTCAGATTAACTATTTGTTAAACCATTTTGTGGTGGTGTAAGTGGTGGTGTATTTAAGTCTTTTTTTTAGAGAATTTTTATTTTATGGGATATATATGTTGTAATTAAAAATATTATCGAAAAAGTGTAAATGTAATCGAAAAGCTTACATCATCGAAGAAAATTTGAATGCTATTGAATGAATTTATGAGGGACAAGATAAGCAAAAATTTCGACATGGAACATAATCTGCCTGTGTCTACTCCATGTGGAGGGTTAAAGAAATGAAGATAAATTTCGTCAGGTTGATGTTAATATTGATATTGAAAACGGCATGACGAAAAAAAGAGAACCCTGATAAGATATTATTAATGAAATTTTAGGTGTCAGATAATTAGGAAGAGAAAGATGTACCAAACTCAAATTAAACATTGTATAGCCTTTGAAGCAACAAGGGAATTCTAAGTGATTTTAAGTAAAAAGGACCTTGAATTAGGGCATGACAAACAAAATATGCCATTAAAGCGATTAAAATTGAACAAAATGTACGTAAAACAATCATCCATAAAAAATGATCAAATCAAATTATTTTTTTAAAAATAATTTAAATATCTAATTAAATGTATTTTATTTTTTACTTTACTTTCATATAACAAACTGAAAATAGTCAATTATCTATAAATACTATAACTTATGGTTCACTTAATCTACGAATTAGTATAATCATGCTTTTGTTTCTTTTTAGTTTATGTCGCACTCTGATGGGCTACAGGCGACGGATCTTGTAATTTAGAAACACAGTCAACTGACGATGACGACCCTGAGATGATATCCCCCTATTCTAACTTCCATTTCACGCAAAATAAACTAGACTATCCATACTCAATCTGCGGCCTGCTGGCCACATGCGGCACACCGGGCCTTTTTAAGTGTCCCGGTCATGGCTCATTGCCCTGAGAAATTCATTTATTTATGAAAATTTTGAGGGAAATTCTTTTTTAAAAAATCAAATATATCAATTTTGCTTTTTGCTGTCGAGGTAGTATAGATACAATTTAATTTTTTTTCCTGATTAGTGATAATAGACGACAGTAAAGTAGCATCCATTTTACAAGTGGAACTAATTTTTAACTATCTTTCATACTTGAAAGCGAAAAATATTCGAAGAAAATAGATTGTTTCAAGACGATTGGAAAGTTGATTATTTTGTAGTGAAAAAAAAGCATGGTTTACAGTAATTGTTTGATTTGTTCCGAAAGTGTATTTAAAAAATACCAATAAGCAGGCATCGTTTAGTG
This sequence comes from Trichonephila clavipes, assembly GCA_019973935.1. NCBI lineage: Eukaryota > Metazoa > Arthropoda > Arachnida > Araneae > Nephilidae > Trichonephila > Trichonephila clavipes. The sequence goes on along the minus strand of BMAU01017165.1, from coordinate 412,708 downwards.
ACACTTTTCCTCGAAGATCTCTTTCAAGAGATGATAAATAGGCTTTCTTAAATAATCTTTACAACAGCAAAAAAGTTTTTTGTTGGTGGTAATGTCACAGCGATAACAAAGGCCTCCTATGAAATTGGTTTTATCATTGGTAATCATATGAAACCGTTTACTGATGCAGAAATTTTAAAGAGTAATTCTTAAATGCTTCCAATTCATATAAATTCATTTACAAAAATTAAAAAAACATAAAAAATAATAATTAAAATAAAAGCAAAATAAGAGTTTTTTTATATTTTGATCAATTTCCACTTTTTAAATTTTCTATGTTTTATCTTGGTTTTAAAGCACTTCTTCCCCCTCTCCAGAAATCCTCTTGTTGCGGCCCGCGTGAAACAGCCATCATATGTATGTGGCCCGCGTGAAAATAACCATAATATGTATGTTGCCCGCGTGAAATAGCCATCATATGTATGTGGCTCGCGTGAAACAGCCATCATATGTATGTGGCCCGCGTGAAATAGCCATCATATTGTGAAGGTCTCCTTGGACCTCACTTTGAGAACGAGAATAAATAGGAGTCATGTAAGAACCAGTAGCCATTTTTATAAACAACTTTCTTTATTTGGTTATCTTATCCAAATAGAATCAAAGACTTATTGACAAGTTTATCTAACTAGTATTATGAGGTTTTAAAGGTAATATCCTTTAAATTAACTGGGAATTAATGATCCAATTAATTAACAATTAAATAACGATCACGCAGATGTTACCACGATAAGAGATCCCAGATTTATATTTATTAATGTTCCTATTGAACATTTAACTTTAATCTCACTCCTAAAGCTTTAATGAGACTTTAATTATAAATCAATAATTACCAACGGAATCTCAACTCTTCTTGAGAGTAAATTATCTCCAACAAGAAATCTTCAATTTAACTTCACTATAACTTTCTGCTTCAATCTCTATCTCCTACTGCTCTAACTTTACTATTCCGTTTGACTTAAATACTTTATCTAATCTGCATATAACAAGGAATCCTGTCCGCTTTTTGGAGTTGATTGGAAATAGGTAGGGAATTAAATTTCCCTAAAAAGGACGACTCAGAAGATTAGTGATAAAGTTCCGTATAGATTTGTCACAATATGTATGTGGCCCGCATGAAAATAACCATCATATGTATGTTGCCCGCGTGAAATAGCCATCATATGTATGTGACCCGCGTGAAACAGCCATCATATGTATGTGGCCCGCGTGAAATAGCCATCATATGTATGTGGCCCGCGTGAAACAGCCATCATATTGTGATGGGTTCACGAGTCTTTTCTTTAGCATGTCCTTTGGGTTCTTTGGGCCAGCATTAATGGCAACTCTTTTCCAACGAAATCCAAGAAGTGAAGTGTGAATGAAAGATGCAAATGAACAAGCTTTTAAATATCGGAACTTAGAGTAAGCGATATGGCAATGTATGGGAATTTGGTGGAAATTGACAGGTAGCTGACGTCTAATAGAGGAATCGAGGTTCAAGTCCGAATGAGTTTTACGTGACGTTTATAGAAGTTATTAGTGATTGAATATATGAAGGTCAAGTTGCACACCAGTGCATACAAAGACAAGATTAAACATAGGACAAGATTGATAGTTTCTCCAAGTCGTAATAAGGTAGGATTGATTATATAATATTAGAATCAGTGATTAGGCGGTTCACTTATTGATAGGGGTCTGAATTAGATTAAGTCTTATTATATATATATATATATATATATATATATATATATATATATATATATATATATATATATATATATATATATATATATATATATATTGTGTATTTTTATCGTAGATTCTCTCACATTAATTATTATAATTTAATTTGTTAAAGGTTTAAGTTGAATATCTTAATAAAGTCATATTAAGATAATGTTTGATTCTAGTTCTTTCGTTAAACCTACGCCTCTAGCTCACGCTGATACTTCGAGAGATGTTCTTCCAAGGGGAGGAACATCACAATATGTATGTGGCCCGCGTAAAACAGCCATCATATATATGTGACCCGCGTGAAATAGCCATCAGATGTATGTGGCCCGCGTGAAAATAGCCATCATATGTATGTGGCCCGGCGAAAAAGAGGTTGAGTACGCCTGGACTAGACTGTCGATTGTTAATGGTTTCCGACTTCCTACATATGTAACGTAATTCGAAATTTTAGACTTATTTAATAAATGTACTTCTTAAGAAGAGGTGTTTTATTTATTTATGTTTATAGCATTGCAGAGAATGCTCACACTTTTTTGAGTAATAATTTTTTTTATAGAATCTACTTTTATTAACCGATGAAAAGCTTTTAAGGCAACCAATGGCACGTGACGCAATATTTTATGCACGCCACCAATCAAAACGGAACGCATTTTATTTCAAGATAACAAAGTTCACTGCGAAGAATTGAGGACAAACGCGAGTGATTGGTCGGCGGGCAGTGAAAAGCACACTCGTTTGTTGTTGTCTTGAGCATGGCATAGTGAATTTCGTTGATTCAACTGTAATTTGAAGCTCATTTGCGTTATATTTGCGATAATTAAATTTAATTTAGCAAGAAGAAGGCTGGCATGGAAAAGGCTTCTTGAGGAGGCCAAGGCACACTCTGGGCTATCGAGCCTCTGAGGAAGGATGAACTGTAATTTAACAGGGCTAATTCAGCAACTAAATAAATAAAAGTGCATGACAGTAAGTGCAGCAGAATTTCAAACTTGGTAGATCGAGAAATATGGCATGATTAGTAAAGGCAACACAAAGTAGTATGTGTTGTATTTTCTAGAACAGTGGGGCCGTGGTAGCCGAGTGGTCAAGGTATCGGATCATGGCTGGCCTTGTCCCGAGTTCGAGCCCAGTACCACTAATGACCCGCCGTGTAGTACACGTTAAATTTGTCGAGATCTCAAACGTCCTCCCGTTGGTGTGGTGTGCAGTTAGGAGATAGAGGTGCCAACTCAGGTGTTATCCACGCTTCACTTGACCATAGTTCAAAATTACGAGGTCCGTTACCAAAAGCCCTCGTGTAGCTAAACAGTGTGTGTGCGACGTTAATATATTCCCTCACTTACTCACTGGAACAGTGGTATGTAGAAAATAGTCCGTAAAACGGATTCTAAACACATTTAACTGTCTGAAGAAGTTGTCTCGTGCTATTTTATGAATATTTTTGTCTACCTATGCCAGAGAGTCATTATTTTCAGAGATGAATAACATCAAAGATCGCTTAGAAACCATTTGGCAGATGACTCTAATTCAGCATGCATTATACTAAAAAAGTAACATCTTACAATCCAATCCTAATATAATTCGTCATCTAAACTGCAACAACAGAAGTCACACTAATGTTACTTTAATTTGAATTACAAGTATTATTAAAATTTTACTACTACACATTGGGAAATGCATTTATTCGTAGTAAATAAAGAGTTTTGAGTAGTTAGTATTTAGTTTAAATATTCTCTTAATAATCCCAAATCAAAATTGTTTGACATACACACACGTCATGTCACTCTATATCTCATTAAACGTTTCTTTAGAAAAAAGGGCACGTTTATCTATAAAGGTTTGCCCCCCCATCCCTGTTATAAGGAAATATATATTATAAAATTAAAAAAAAATAGAAAAGGGTTTTTGAAGTAGTTGAAAACCATACTGGTTGGAGAAATTGTTTTTTGAATTCTAGCAAATTCTAAGAATGTTCCGTCCTTAAATTTATGAATTAATAATTTTTTTTTAAAATTGCATGTGATTATAAGGGAGATCTTGCTTCTTAAGTTTGTTGAACTGATTAAATTACATGCTCTCGCACACAATTATTTAAAAAAAAATTTATCTTTTTCTTAGTATCTAATAGGTTGCTGACTTATTATCTAAAGATAGAAAACTGTGTTACAATGATTAAGCTATTCTACAAAATATCGGCAAGAAATACCTTAAATAACATTAAATCATGCCGGTTGGGTGACGTGGTAGGTTTGTCGCTGGCCTTCTGCACCCAAGATTGCGGGTTCGACTCCGGACGAAGTCCGTAGATTTTTATGATGCAGAAAATCGACAGCGGCCATGTCGTATGATTATACGGCATGTATAATCATAATACGGCATGTATAATCCCTAAAGTGTGTTTGGCTTTTGGGTGCTCTTGGAAAAATTAAATCCTAGTACAGGTTCGCATCGTCAGAGCTCAGGTGCTACCCTCTAGGGAGGAAATAGGGCATCAAAATTACCTGCAGCGATTGGTATCTACCTATATGGTGCAGCACTAAAAAAAGATATCAGCTTCCGAATGTATCAGGTCTGCAATGGAAAAACTCCAATCCGCATCCCATTAGGAATAAAAAAACATTGAATCAATGAAACTTTTAACAGAACTAGTTCTGCATTTTACTAGTATTTAATTTAGTATTCAGGTATAGGTCAAAGGAATCAGCAGATTCTCAAGGAAAATTGAACCCTCTGATTTACATTTAGGATCATTGTGAAAGAAAATATAATTTTGAAAATAATTGAAAGTGTTTATATGACCAAAAAAGGTTCTTTAAAGATATATATAGAGAGAGAAAAAAAATGAATGGTAGAAAAATTATCTCAAATGAAAAACAATGCATTAGAAATAAAAAAAAAATAAAGTCAAATGATATATGTAATTCTCACATTCTCTAAGCCTTAAAACAATGTTTCAGATTTTACAAGTTAGGTATGTATAAGAGGCTTAAGTTATATTTGTTCTTTTAAAGTACTTAAGTTCATTTCTTGATGAACACACACAAATTTATTATAGTTTCGTCAAGAGGTGAACTTTACAAATTTAGGTCAAATTAGTTTTTCAATTTTAAGAGGAAAATAAGTTATAACGCTAAATAAACTAGAAGCTTACTTTAAATAAATTAAAAGTATTTTAGTATTCCTAACTGTGGTGCTAGTACATTACTCAATAGTAAACATGTACATTTCAAATCAGAATTTCTCAAAAGATTAAATTACAACACAAAAGGAACATTTTCGAAAATTCTACTTATCTTATAACTTTGAAACTTTTCACAGATTTTAATACTATGTAAACAAATATTCCAATGATAGACTTTGAGTGAGTGTGTCAAAGAAGTTATTAAAAAATTACAGGTTAAAATGTTTATGAGTTTTCATCGTTTGGAAGCTTTTTTTCTTGTTACTCCTCATATAATATTAAAAAAAAAAACAACTACTCAAAACTTTTTAAAATTTGCTCTCATAATAAAAATGATAATCTAATGAATGCACATAAAAACTGGTGTTAGTATGACCAGTCAGTTTTTAAAAAGCGTTCCTTAAACTTTGTCTTTCTTAACATTGTGGTGATATGAAAAATGCTGCGTGAAGTTTACCATTAATAAATTTATAAAAACCCTAAATTTTTCACAAAAAGAAAAATGGCTTACACTTACCATGAGGATCGTAGATAGCATGTTCTTTGCTTAATGTTAAACCACGAATAGGACACACAGTGAATAGAAACGCACACAAATGTAAAACAGTCATTTTTCAAGTATAGGCTGGCTTTACGAAATCACGAATTGTTCACTATCACTCATCGGACACTTCTTACATTATTCAATGAATCCAGACAGAAAAAGTGAATTGTTATCAAGACACAGGTGAAGTAAAAAATACGCAACTCTGCACCTCTACTTACTTACCTTTTTTATCATTAGTTTGCGCTGATATCAAAATATGGGCTAGGCTTCTTCAACAGAGTGAAAAAAAATAAGGAATTCGTTTCATGTTTACAGTTCCTTCGTTATCTTAGGAAGTGGTTTTTTGAGTAACACTCATTTTAAATTTACTTTTGAAAATATGAAGGGTACTTTTCTGAATCATAATCCTTTTATTTGTGTTGATGAAAGTTCAGATAAAATCAATTACAAGAATGAAGAAATATTTCATTTTCTAGAAAAATGTTTATCAGTCATTATCACTTTGATTCAAAGGTCCGATATCGAAAATAAGGTTGTTTGTAATTAACTCTAGTTTATGTAAACAGATGACAAGATTAATCGATGGCAATTAAGATTATAAAAGCGCGGAACTAATCGCTGCAAATTTTCTGGAAGTTATAGCTATATTTATTTTAAAGAGAAATATCTATCCAGTTACACTTGATTTTGATTAGATTTCATATAAGCTCATCACTTTTTGGACTACTAACCTACTCCACTATGATAATGAAGACTGAAAGCTTTTACATTACCAGATGTCTTAAAAGTCAAAGCATTTGACTTGAATTGCAGACAAATGATTAAATTTTATACAGCTCAAGGTGACAGCTACTTATTCTCTTGGGGTTTTTAAAGTGATTCAAAAATATGAAAGACGAAAAGGATAAAGTTAAAAATGAGAATTTGAAATTGAATCTTCAAGTTCAAAAAATTATAGTGGTTCCAAAAGTTTCTTTAAATAAATGCATTATAACTAAAGGGGACATTTCCTTATAACAAACTGTATACATAATATAATAACACCATTTTATAGAAGGTTTATGAAATGTAAATAAATGATTTTTTTCCGTATATATAATATAAAACATATATAGGTTGCTCGAAAAGTATGATTACACTTTCAAAAATTAGTTAAAAATAAATTACAGTTTAAAAAAACTAAAAAAATACGCTTTTATGGTGAATCGAATGAAAAAATAAAAAATAATTCTTAATATAAGAATAAAATGATAAACAAGAAAATTTATGTCATTGTGGTAAAAACGTGGCGTGCTCGATATTAATAGTTATAATTTCTTACAAGTTCTATTCCAAAGTGCTGAGTTAGTTTAAAAACGTAGTAAAATGCATCGCACGCTTTTACTACAATGTAATTCATTTTCTCGTTTACCATTGTATTCTTATATTAAGAATTATTCTTTACTTTTTAGTTCGATTCACACTCGCACACACCAAAAAGGCGTGTTTTTTTAGTTTTTTTTAAACTATAATTTATTTTTCATTTTTTAGCTCGATCTACAATAAAAGCATGTATTTTTAGAAAAAAAACTATCTTTATTCATTGATGAATTCATCTTAAATGTGTCATTTTTTTGGAATTTGGAATACCCATTGCCATTCTACCAGTGCATCGATACGGTCCGGTATGCAAAATGTTTCTGTTTGATGAAATGCAAACTGGATGGCGCAACATCCCGTTTTTTAACACGATCGTTTCTCAAAAAAGCTTCAGCGCAAAACAAGCTCAAGTTACAGCATAGTTTATCGAATTTACAATTCCGCAACACATGTACAGCGAAAATGGGGCGGCACAGCACTAGAGTTTGGAAGTGAGAAAAATTCTCCGAGCGATGGATGGAAAAAAAAAGTTCAATATCTTGGTTACCTAGATCCCTAGACATAACGCAATTGGATTTCCTTATGTGTGTGGATACGGGGAAATCCTTGTTTACTAATCTTTAAACTCATAGCACTGATGTACAGTGATAATTCAGATTGTTGATCCCGCAATGCTTCCTAGAAAGTGGCTAGAAATCTCGTATAAACTCGATGTGTTACGCGCAACTAACGGTGTACACATTAGGGTTTCTGATTTCCCGGGAATGTAATTGCCGTTCCTGGGAGTACATCCAAATTTAAAAAAAAATCAAAAACAAGCTATTTTTAAATAAAATCAATAGTAATTATATAAAATAAGGATGCATATAAATTCCAAAATTAATAATTATTTATATATAATGAGCTAAAAGTACCAAAAATATGTAATCAAAATAAATATCTTTTTTAATATAAGATTTCAGAAAGCATAAGCATTTTATACTTTTATGACTCAGCCTAGTTCTAAGCTTTGTTACGAACAATCCGGCAGCAGAACATGCTCTCTCTGACTTCAACTAACGTTGGAAGAATTGTTTTCAAAGCCTCACACACTTTTATAATGTTTGGTGATGGATTTTCAGACGAGTCGAACACCTGCATCTCTAGTTTCATGATTTTGCTGAAACTAGTACTTTTTTTTTGGTTGTACAATGTAAAACTTTTGTTTTAGGGTAAATTGCTTCCTCTAATTTTTCGTCCAACGTCAGAGTTTTTTTTTTCAAAATCTCCCTGCTCTCTTCTGAGTGTGAAGAGTTGGAAACTGATTCCTTTTCTTCGCAGAAAAGCCTTGTCCATATCTCTCTCTCATTTGGGCTTGTCTAACCAAACAATTTTTGCTAGGCTATCACGAAATACCGACAGTAACTGCAGCTGCTTCGTATCTTCTTCCAAAATTCAGATACTGTATTAATCCTATTAAGTTAACATTTTTAGTCTCTCATTAACTTTTTAGATTAGAGAATAGTTAATATTTTTCGCAAATTCGGAATTTTGTTCGTTCAATTCTCCATTAACGAAAGAAAATACACCTTCTGCAGTTAGCAAAGTTGCATTTCGACTGCATAATTTTTCTAAGCCAATTTTTACTGGCTTTAAGCCTGCTACAATTGTAGTCACAGTTTAAAACGCTACATTGGCCATCATTTGTTCTTGTTTAATGTCGATTAATGCTTTTAAAATTGCTGACTTTATTTCTAAAAATCTTTCAAGCATTACCAACAAACTATTCCAGCGTGTCTTGGTAAGCAAACCATCTTTTCACAGCCAAACTCTTCTTTAACATATTTTTGTAAAATATCATTCTTGAGAGGTGATTTTTTGAATTATTTTACTACATTTCTAGCCTTTTTTAGATTCCCGGGAAATCTCGGGAATGAAGTATAATTTCCGGGAATAGAAAAAGTTCAGAAGTCTTATGATTTCCCGGGAAAGAAACCCAGGTTCGCATTGAAATCATGCAATAAAGCATTGTAAGAAAAACTTTGATATTCTCTTTATGGAAAAAAACCCCGTAAGTGAATATTTTTATTTTTATTTTATTTATTGGTGCAGCAACCAAAGTCGTCAGACCCACTTGACCCAACAGCTCATATACTACACACGCTCGCCATAACAAATATCTCGTTCGTTCGCCTATCCACCAACTCACTGGTGGGGGAGTAGTGTAGTGGTTACTATATTAGCCAGTAACAGCCTCCGGACAGAGGGGATCACTTTTGTCTAATTGTTAAGTTACTCGGCTTCTGATCCATACGTCACGGGTTCTATCTCCTACACCAGTGATTCTCAACCTTTTTTTTTGTTGCGGCACATATTTAACGATTTCAAAATTTGGCGGCACATAAAGAAAAAGATAAAAATTATTTACTTACTATAACACACTGCATAAATAGTTTATGACAAAAATTTTAAATATACGAAATAAAAACTAATATATACTACAATAATAACTAAACGTTTATTAAGGGATTAATTACAAGCTAATAATAAAAATATTTTTAATGCGAAATTTGAGCTTGATGTTTTTTGATAATTTCATTTATATTTGGTCGTAAAAATGACAATGCTACTCTCATATCGTCTTCTACATTTAACAATCTTGATCTTTTTTTTTTTAGTTTTAATGTTGGCTAATGCTGAAAATATCGAATTCACACAAATAAGATGTGGAAAATTGTAATAATATGTTTAAAGCTTTTTTGGCTATCATTGGATAATCGCATCTGATGTTAATCCAAAATGAATTAATTGATTCTCCTGAATGTTTTAAAATTAAATCTCGATTATTGGAAAGCAAAATGAGTTCTTCCTCTTCATTCAAAGTTGTGTCAAATACAGAAGTATACGTTATGAGAAATGGATTACGAACCCAATCAAATTTCTTAATATCTAATTTTGGGAAATAATGAATAATTCTCTCCTCTAATGTTGTCAAATGATCAACAACAATTAATTTAATAGTTTTACAACTGTCTTTAGGGACTGACTCAAACTTTTCTAAATTGCCTTCCTGAGCTTTATTTTTCCATAAAGTTATTTGTTTTTTGAATCCCACCAGCTTATCGGTTGAGTTTAAGATATTTTCATTAGTCCCTTGCATACTTGAATTGATGTTGTTAAAAATAACAAAAATGTCTGATAAGTAAGCCAGTTTAGTACACCATATTTTATCTTCCAACAAATGAACAAATTCATAATTTTTATTTTGTTCAAAAAATATTTTCATTTCGTCTTTTAATTTCAGCACACGAGATATAACTTTTCCTCTGGAAAACCATCTTACTTCTGTATGGAGTAACAAGGATTCGTACTTGGCTTCCATAGCTTGGCATAATTTACTAAATAATCTACTTTTTAATGGTCTTGATTTGATATAATTAACCATTTTAACACATTGTTCCAGAACTATTTTCAAATCTGATGGCAAAATTTTGTAACAAGTGCTTCTCGATGCAAAAAACAATGGGTAACTAATATATCCTCATTCAGTTCTTTAACATGTGCTACAAATCCTTTTAGATGTCCAGTCATAGCTGGAGCACCATCTGTGCAAATGCCAATACATGACTTCCAAGAAACTTTAGTTTCTTCTAAATATGAACTAAATACTTGAAAAATATGTTTACCAGTTGTAAAATCAGGTAACTCCCGACAATATAAAAATTGATTAATTATATCATTTTCGTGAATAAATCTAACGAATGCAATTAATTGAGCATTTCCTGTAATATCTGTTGTTTCGTCGACTTGTAGAGCAAAATTCGAATTTGCAAGAGTTTTTGCAGTATTTTGCTCAATATTTTCTGACATATCTTTAATTCTGCGATGGATTGTATCATTTGAAAGTGGTATTTTGCAAATATCAATATCAGCTGATCCACCAATCATTGTTTTTACAATTTTGCGACAAGCAGGTAATATAATTTCTTCAGCCAAATTGTGAGGTTTTAAGTTAACAGCAATCAATTCAGCTATTTCGTAAGAAGCTACTTGAGCCTTTTCAGACACACATACTTGTTTTTCAAAAACTTTTACTTGCTTAATTTTTGATGATAAAGACCTTTCAAAGTAGCTTTTATCTTTTGTTGAAAGCGAAGGGTGATTAGTCACCAAGTGACGTTGGAGTTTGCTAGGAACCATAGTACTATTTGATAATTTAAAACCACATATCACACACTCGGGAACAACTATGTCATTTTCCATTGTAGAGGTAAATCTAAATTTCAAAAAATCATCATTATATTTCCGATGGACAACGTATTTTTTTGAGCAAGAAGTATTTTTACTTGTGCCGGGGGTTGGCTCATTAACTTGGTCCCTAACGTTATCATTATCACTATTATCATCATTAAACTTTCTTCTTTTTAACCATTTATCCATTTTCAGAAGGATCTGCAAATAAATTAATGCAAAATATTACTACATGCAAATAAATTAATATTAAACCGAATCACATACATTTGCCAATTTTAACGAAAGAAAAGGTGCAGTAACTACTATGCAACACCTTGTGAATCCCAACTATCACAAAACAACACGTTTTGTACGCAGAAGTGGCAAGTGTGCGCCGACTTGAGACATATTCCTATTGCTATGCACGCCGCTTCATCATAATTTGGCACTAAGAAAAAACGCGTTGCAAAGCAAATAATAAAATAACTTATTTTTTTGTGGATTTAAATATATATTCATGTTAAAAATATTTTTCTTTTTAAATGATATAATTTAATAATATTAACATTATTATATATTTGCAAAATTTGGCGGCACACTTTTGAAATTTGGCGGCACACAAAAGTGCCGCGGCACAGTGGTTGAGAATCACTGCCCTACATAGTTCTTGAAATTTCGTATGGAATCTGACAAGTTCAAATGAGATGTCAATTAATTTCTAAAAAAAATGGATAAAAAATACAGTTAAAGAAATTTAATATAATTAGATTTTATTAAAATTATTTAAAAGTAAAATTAGTTAGATTTAGAATCATAAGATTTCTTTTTGGGAGATTGATATTAACATTGCATAATAAATCAAATTAATTAAATACATTTTTCGTAAAATTATTTACTTAAAAACAGTGACGCGAAATAAAATTTTATTTCAATATGGATTGGAGGATTACATTTATAACTAATACTTTTCACTTTTAAACACCATGTGTGAGCGTACTTCATTTTCTAACCCTGTTTCAAAGCTTAATTTTTGTTACGTTTGGATTCAATGGTTGTTAGTGTACTCGGAATCCTACAATATTTATATAAATATTGTAGGATTTTAATTTTTTTTTCACTAAAAATTACCAACAATGTATATTTTTTGATTAATATAATGTCGCGAGTTTTTCAATTTGATTTGGATAATGAGCACATACATTCTACGCAAGGAAATTTATCAAAAATTACTCATTATTATTACTCTTCAGACTTTTATTTTCTTAAGCGATATTAATGAATATTTGATCAAAATCTGATATTTTTCCTTCAAGTTGAAAAAACGTTATTTCTTCGATAGAAAAGAGAAAAAGATATTTTGACTTCGCAATCCGATTGAGGGCGGCATATGTCGTTACACTATTCATTTGTATCTGAAATGAAAAATTTTTTTACTAAAAAAAAATAGATACTTATGTAGTATCGCAACATTCGTCAACTCTATTAATAACTCGCCAAGTTGGCAACCCCGATTTCTTATGAGTCACGTTGAATTGGCGACCATTTCTTCTTTTCATAAAATGTCGCCAATAGGTTGCGATATTACGTAAGTACCAAAAAATATGTTCCATAATTTCTCTCCTATACCATGATGCTATACGTTAAAGAAAAAATTCCTTATTTATGGAATGTTCGAAAATTTAAGAAATCTTACATCATGAAAAGAGAGACACGAATTATAATGCTAAAAAATTTCGTAACAATTGAAGCATTTTTTTTGTTAGGAATTGTGTTTTGAATTTAGTTAGGCTATTTTACATTTGTCGTAGACATTCTTAACTTGACACTCTGAAATAACACGCTGGCCGCGGTAACCCAGTGGCCAGCGATATCGAGGCGCAGGTTCAAATTTTTATGTCGTTGAAGACTCTCCGTATAGAAAAGCTGATGCACGTTTAAACTATTGCTCTGGATCCTCATGTTGGTGTGGAAATCTCAAGAGAGAGGTTCCAGCTCAAGTGTCGTCTTCGTTACTTGACTGAGTTTCGAAATTATTAGGTCCGTTGTCAATAGCCCAAATTTTGTTTTAAAGTACGTCGTTCATAAATACTCACTCACTGAAACAACACGAGAGTTATTGACGATGGACTTCTTAACTTTGAACTACGGTCAGTGACGACTCTTGAGCTGGCTCTCATTTTCTAAAATGTTACTCCACGTCAGAATGAGAGCTTAGAGCTTCGACAAATTTAAATTTCAACAATTTCTCTACAAGGTGGTGTTTCCTACACCTCTCACCAACTTAACTGTAACTGAGATCGACATATTTTCCCACGCTTCCTACCCCAACTGAAACTTTACAACTCCGCTTTTACAATAAACAGGAACCTCGTCTGAAGTACGCAAGGTCTTTGTCCACACCAATCCGCAGCACCTTCATAGATGTGATTAAGATTTATACCCGCATTACTACTTAAAATTAAATATAAATTAACAGTAAATATTTTCTGTAATATAAACATTCGTATTATCTCCATCTCTGGCTTTTACTCGAACTCAAGCAACGGCACCAGGGGGAGGTCTTTGGATGCGCCAGGACTTAAGCCCATGTCTCGACGTATAAGGCGAAGGAAAGCTTTTAAAGCATAGTTTTCCAAAGTGTTTTCTAGGGTTCTTTGTAAGTGCTTAGGGCATCCATGATAAATTGCAATTCGTTTGGGGGTACGGGAACAGTTTTAAGGGTCTTTAAAATATTTAATATGAAACAAAAAATATTTGTAATACATTTTCATTATTATAAAAGCTAAAGTAAGTTATTCATGATTTTTAGGTGTCAAAAAATTTTAGAATAAAATATTATAGATGTTTGAAAATACAAGTAATGCTAAGTATCGCACGGGGGAAATCGGGCCAATCAAAGGGTACAGCTGTCTGTGCAGGTTTAAAGAGGAATGAAATATTGCCTCTAATGTCATAATGAATGCCATATTGTGTAATATTGCAGTATAAAAGAGTCATACATTTAGTAAACTGTTTAGTTCTGCTTAGTGTATGATCCCCATACGTGAAGAGAATGCTACAAATTTTCCTTAATTTTGAACAGAAAGCTGTCTTATTGGGGATCATAGCCTTTGTTGCTCCCTATCCTACAAAGCTTATAACTGTAACTGTAGCAGTATTATTCTTCGTATTGTTAAGAAGATAAAATATACTGTATAATAAATATATATTAAGTATCTTTTAATAATACCATTGATATCTTGTAAATTTATTAACGACAAACTTTTGGTGAAGTTAATTGATAAAATATTCTTTTTAAATAATATTTAATAATATTTTCATTTATCATTTTCTGGACATCAAAGTTAAACCTAATTTTTCCATTATTCATTGCAATAGTCATTTCACTTGGAGGTTGGCAAAATTTTTGATATAAAAAGGTTTCACAGGCACAGTTGGTTTGGGAGTCACATGATTAAGGGTATGATTATGCTTACTAGAAATGGCTAATTATTTCGGCATTAAATAATTAAATTAATTTTTGTATTTCTACAATTAAAACCTCTTATTCAATACAATGCTAATCACTTCCCCAATGAAAAATGCATTTTACAGATTACACGAATCAAGAAAATGAGTGAGAGAGTGAATACTGGCATCTTCTCTCTTAACTACCACATCACTCCAGTGGGAGGACGTTTGAGATCTCGACTGATTTTATGTGCATAGCTTCCCTACATGGTGGGTCTTCATTGGTTCTGGGCTCGAACTCCTGACACGCCAGCCACCTCAGCATCATTAGCATCAAGAAGATAACTTCATCATAAAGGTTTCTTAAATTTATAAAGTAGGAACACAAATACTTATTTTTACTTGTATATTATGAAATGAGACACATGCATTGTTAGTGGAAATTCGTATTTTGTTTATATAAAAATTCGTTTCATGAAAAATAATAGGACTCAATTTAATTAAAGAACAAGTATTTTATGACCGATCAAATATTCTTTTAAAATACACTTAACTTCTATTGCGGAAATAACCTTCAACTTTAAGTGAATTTCAAAAGTAATCAGCTTAAGATCAGTTACACAAAGTATAAGACGAGATAGAAAGAGAAAGTGATATTTAAGTCAATCCTTTTTATTTGTATCGAAATAAAAAGAATTAACCGAGGAAAGCATACCGTTTGCTATTTAAAGACTTTTTATTTGTTATTTTTACTCAAGCTTGTAATTGTCTTAGTTTCAAAAGCTTCGAAACAAAATTAATTTATTTTTATGTCTAAATGGTTGTTGACTAAGCTGATTAGTTTCTCGGGAAAATTTTAATATTGCCATATATTTTGTTTACATTCTCTCGTACGCAATGCAATTTAATCTTGTTCCTAGAAGTTTGTTAGCAATAATATTGTTAAAAATAATTTTACCACGAAAACATATTACATTCTCAAACACATTTTCACGGTAAACCTTTTAATGGAATAAATTAATTTGTTTTAAATCTTTGTTCTTAAGGTATCCTAAAATCACGATTTTTTAAAAAAATTGATTAATTGTTTTATGATTTTATTTTATTAGCTTTATTAAAATACAACGCTTTTTATTTTCTATTTGCTAGAGCAAAAACTACAAGTGTTTTAGTAAAAGCAGATGACATGATTTTACATAAGATGTTAAACATTAAAATGCGTTTTACTCGAAATATGTTTTTTCGAAAAGCTGAAACACGGTGACAACGATTGCTCAAAAACTTTTTAAAATAATTTGCTGAGAAAAATTACGAATATGTTCATTTGCTATTTGTACAGAGCGGGCTCCGTTTATGTAATTTTTTGTCAATTTTTATCCATATTTTCCCATTTTAGTAATAATAATTTATTTTTCTCTTCATTTTAATCTTTTTGCTTAAAATTCTAAGTAAATCTAAAAACCACACACACAAAAAAATCTCCATATCCCCATTTTTTTTAAAAAAAAGTTGTCGCAAGTAGTTGGATACCCTAAATCATTTTAATTCTTAAGGAACAAATTAACATGTTAAGAAATATTTAACATGAAGCTATAATTTATATTCTCGAAGAAATACTCCAGTCTGAACCAAAAATGTTGAATTTGCTGTTATCTCAATTAATTTTCCTCCAATGTTGAAGTTTTTGAAACTTAATTCCGGAACCTTAATTTTTATTAGCTGAAAATATTAATCTTTTTTAGATAATTGCAAATGTACAAACACTTTTGTGAACCACTGTATATATTTCTATTCTTCAAGAGCTTTAAAAATGAAAAAAAAAAACTACTATTTAGATTTAAATGTGGTTTATATATAGGAGAGAATGTTGATTTTTCCCTTTAAAAATTTTTTTGGAAATTCAGCTACAGCGTTTTTCATAGAAATTTCTGAAGTATCCTATGAGCCACCATATGAGTATAATTTTATGTATTTCGTACATTTCCTTCGCAGTTTTTAAACTGTCTTTTGTTCTCGATATTGACATTGAGCATTAACAATCTTTGATGTACAAAAAATCACGTATTAAAGTTACGTAATTAAAGTTTCAAATTACAGCTCCTTAGCTAAAAAATTGAACAATAAAGTTTTTCCATCAAACTATTTGAAAAAGTCAAATATGAAGAAATATTTACTGTGATTAATAACAGGCCTGTTTTTAGAAATATTTAAGCTTAGAAAATTATACTTTTACGTTTCTTGAAGATAATATTTTGACGAGATATATGTTTATTAAAAAAACGAACTTAATGCTTAATTATTAAACTATTATTTAAACGTTAGTTAAAATTTTAAAAAATGGAAAATTAAAAGACACTAATATTAAGATCTTCTTATGAAAAGTGGTTACTGTAGTGAATCCTTACACTTTATTACTGAAAAATATAATCTGAGTATATTTTTTATTAATAAACTGAGCACAAAATAATTCAGTAATTCATTCGCAAACGATTTCTGTAAACAAAGTAAAGCGATGCCGATGCAACTAAAACGTCAGCTTCTTAAGTGAAAATGGCATCCGAAGGCAGGATAATGCTATGTTGACACAATAAAAACGTCAGCTTCTTAAATAAAAACGTTGCCCGTAGAGAAGGTGAAGCTATGCGTCAGCATCCTGAGCAAGAACGGTTTCCTAAGACAGGATAAAGCGATGCGTCAGCACCCTGAGTGGGGACGGTCACCAAAGACAGGGTAAAGGTATATGGATAGAATAAGAACGTGAGCTTCTCAAGAGAAGACAGTTTCCTAAGACACAAGTGAAAGCTATATTAATACAATAAAAACGCCGAATTTCACCATTTTTGCTCAGAAAGGTTATGGCATAATCGGTACGCAATCGTGCAGAAAAAAGTGATTTTGAACTTGTTTTTTAGTTATTTCTAGACAATTTCAAATGGAAAAACAGTTTTTGATGTATTTCAGTAGTAGTACATTGTATATGATTTCATCAGCATATTTGCAAGTAAAAGAGGTTGCGAAATTGAAGGCTGTATATGCTGTTAAATTACTTTATCTAATTAAATAGAAATTGAATTATTTGAATCCGTACAATCAAATGTCATTTCAAATTTTCATGCTTTTAAGGGTTTCAGGGCTTACTCTAAATAGTAACATACAAAAATTTAGACTCTGTTTTTGTCACATATAATTTTTAATATCTCTAATAGAGCTTATATTAGATTTTTTTGTATGCCTAGAATAATGATACTTTAATTTCGATCCAGAGAACTGCAACAATAATCTTTTCGAACTCAACATTTTTTTCTTTTTCTTTTTAGTTGCACATGGATATACATTATAGTATTTAATAATAAATTTTTTCATTTGGATACCATTTTTTAAAAATAATATTACTTAAATATATAAAATATTTTACATATATATATATATATAAACAACACACAAAACATAATTAATGAGTTATTTGATGAAAATCACTAATAATCACTGATAATTTCTTTAAAAAAAATATAGAACAAATTTTAAATTTCTAATCTTTTCTTCATGCGTAAAATTATTTAAAATATTTGATACGATTTAGAGAAAAAAAAATGATTAGTTTATTATATACACATGCATTTTTTATACAAGTATAAACAATTTAGAAGCATACAGTGTAATTAAATTGTGTACGTATAAGAAGCTAATTTAGTATTAGGTAGTTACGCTCCCTAATTGTTTCTAATTTTTGCCAAGATGGGGTAAAATATTACAATGAGTTACATTGATTTTTATCGTTTGGTAATATGTTTGCTGCAGTGATTGCGTATGCGATTCTTATTTTTTTGATTTAATTTTACTGTGGTAACCTTATTAATTTAACAATTTTTATATTGGACGCTATTTTGTTGCAGTATTCTATTTTTGTAATATCCATTGAAAAAGTGATGCCGCAGAAATTATTGGTGAGTAATATGACTATTTTTTAAAAAGAGTATGAGAGTTCAGTGTTAAATTATTATGGAGTAATAGGTTTTCTCTAAAATTGCTCTTTTAGTCAATATATCTTTTTACGGGATTGAATTTCTTTTTTCCAACCTTAGTTAAGAATTTACTGATTCCGCCCAATGGGAAATGTTATAAATCCGGTAAAGATGTAACTGCTGTTTCTCAAAAAAGTAATAAATTGGGTGGTCGATTGTTTACTGTGGATCATATGGAGTGAACTTAAAACTGACGTAGCGATGAAACTGTCAGGCAGAATTCTTTTTTTAATGGTAGTAAATTGGAAATTTCTACTGTTTTTTTACTTTTAATAAATGATTTTCTAATTTTTTTTCATGTTGGGGTGAAGCGAGTGAACTATTTTTTCTGGCGGAAGGATAACTGTGTGACCCTCCCACGCGCGTTTTTTTCCAGCTTCACTCTCACGTATTCCTTCTACGGGGTTCACTAGCTAACCGGTCGCTGTGTGCTTTTGGTCAGACCTGCTGTGTGCAGTTTCCGTGATCATTTTTCGTATTTGTATATAAATAAATGTGCTGTCCAGAGATACCTGAGTGGAAGTAATTTCCCAAAAGAACAACAAGTAGTTGCAAGAGTCCGTGGTTAATCTGTGTGATGTGTTAGTTGACTTTGTGTACGTTTAAGCCTTCCTACCTATAATGGATAACATAATAATTCCCAATTTAAACGGAACAAACTATTTTATGTGGGAGCTTAAGATGAAAGCTGCCCTTAGCTTAAAGAGATTAGACTCTCTAATCATAAATGAAAAACCTGGAGACCTTAGCCATAAGGATGGAGTGGCAGTCAAAGTATTTAGATGCGATATAATATATTAAACTATCGCTAGCCGATGAACAAACGTTGCAGTTCGCGGCGGAAGACAACTCGAAAGTGCTGTGGGATAAAATTAGAGCGATTTTCATCGGCCGAGGTGAAGACCGAAAAATTGACGCGGGCAATGAACTCAAAAATATCGCCATGAAAAACGGCGAACCAGTGGGAGATTATATTGCAAGAGCGGGGGGATGTCGTCTAAGTGTCACTCCCTAGGATTGGACGTGTCTCCAAGGGAATTGATCTACCATACCGTTAGAGGATTAAATGAAAAATTCTCCAAAGTGTGCGATATTTTAAAAACTCAGAGAGAAAAATCTATGAAGGAAGTTCTTCAAATTCTAAGGGAAGAAGAAACAACTTCCAACTTACCAATTAAAACTCGTGTGGATGGGATTAATGCTGAAGCATTTTATTCCTCGAGAAAAAATGAAAAGCAAACGAGACTTTGTTATATTTGCAGAAAACCAAATCACCAGGCAAAGGATTGTTACTATAGAAACAATAACTTTTCAAGTACAAGCCAAAAGAATATAACACAAAGAAACAATTCGTTTAGAAATGGACACTTATTTACAGCTTCCCATCGAGAAGAAAAACTTTGTGACAATAACTGGATCCTGGATAGTGGTGCATCCTGTCATATGGCTAAAGAATCTGTGTGGTTCAAAAATATTAGTCCAGAAGTAATGGACATTTATTTAGCCGATAAAAACTCTAAGATGATGAGCCAAGGAACTGAAAACGTTTCAGCTAAAACTGTGAGTACACAACATTGTAATTCTATTAATCTAACAATTACTAATGTCAGTTATGTTCCTCAATTAAGATGTAATTTACTGTCTGTAACATGTTTAATTGATAAAGGTTGTAAGATTAAATCAGAAAATCATTCTCGTGCGTAAATAAACATAATAAACTACATGAAAACAAAGGACTTTCGCACCCTAACACCAAATGACAAATATACTAAACTGAAACAAAGATTATGCTAAAAAATTACGAAAAATACTTCCTACCTAATTATTAAACAAGGATAATGCAAAAATATAATAAAAATAAATAAAATTTCAGAAATAAGCTTTGCACACAAGAAGTAAACATATCAAGCATACGAAATTTACACACTGATTCAAAACGCGGGGAAATGTTAGTACCCTCGTCACGTGATTCCAACTTGGCGTCTCATTGTCGTGAATCAACCTCATTAGTTATCAAATCTAAGACTTGGAGGTAATCTTCTCAATTACATGGGCCATAAGCGAAAAAACCGATGATTTTGTCCTCCTTAGGGCACTGGTTAGTCTTAATATAGAAAATTAATGTGTTAAATG
The DNA here is from genome assembly GCA_019973935.1 of Trichonephila clavipes. Classification (NCBI taxonomy): domain Eukaryota; kingdom Metazoa; phylum Arthropoda; class Arachnida; order Araneae; family Nephilidae; genus Trichonephila; species Trichonephila clavipes. Next base: position 392,052 of record BMAU01017165.1, on the reverse strand, counting down.
GAATTTATATAGAAATTCTAATCAATAAAGTGTGCTTAATCGTCCCGATACGAAGGGCTGTTGAGTGTCTCACCGGAAAACAAAGGCATAACTTAAGAAGGTTAAAATTTGAAGTAGGGAAAGGTAAGAGATGTGCAGACAAAAATAGCATTGATATTACAGGCTTGGCTCAAATACTTCAAAAAAAATTGAGCTTGGTTAATTATTATCATCGTGTGTAGAAGTAACAAGAGAACCACTGGCGACGGTCTTGAACAATGGTAAAGTGAGAGTGTGATATTTGAGCTGCTTATCTCACTCTCCAAACTTCCTCAACATGCCATATGAGGAGTATCAATAAATTTACAGTGCATCAGCCCTGTTACACGGTGGGTGTTTAGGAGTATCATGATCATTGGTGTAGATAGGTATCCAAAGACCCTGGTGCAAAAAAATGCCCTATCTTGGTTGTGTTTTATCCAGTATAAAAGAAAAACAAATATATGAATATTTTAAATATACAAAGCTATACTTTATAACACTAGCTCTTTTTCGTCTTCTGTAGAATATAGCAAAACAAAACTACGTACTAATCACTAAGAGTTTTTGTGTGAGCTTTTGTGAGTAATCACCCAGGTTTGATTTGACTCCACGACACTTGCAGAAGGCTAAGAAATCGGACAATTTTGGGCAAATTTTATTTTCTATATTCTCTTTCTTGGGGTTGTTTGTGCTTAAACGCACCTCTAGGTTCCCTTTTTTTATCCATAATTTTAGTTTTCTAATTAATGCAATATAATTTTTAAGTGCTCGAGTACTGATATTAAAAGGGAGGCGATACGTAATGCTACGCTACAAAACGTCGTTGGAGAATCCCTGGCTATTCATTTTTCCGGTAGGACCGAACTCCACCACCATAGGGTTTAGACCCACAGAATGGTCTACAGAAATAGACAGGAAATGTTAAAAAAATATGCATGAACATGAAAATACAATACAATCTTTATATATATAATTCTTCTGTGCATGTGTATGTGACTGAACTCCTAAATGGCTGAACCGATTTTGATGACATTTTTTTATGGGTTTAAGTGGATTCGAGAATGGGTTAGATTCACAATTCGGTCCGATTTAGCAATTAGTTAAAAAATATTAATAAGGAACCTTAAAACGTATAATTGTTTTACCCCTGTGTGTGTTTTGTTCCGCTAATGAGCGACAAGAAAAAAAATAAGAAATAAGAGAGTAATTTTTTTTTCGCTCGGCAAATTATATGTTGCGTGTCCGAGGGTTGGCAAACTATCGCATTTGTTTGTTTATACCCCTCAATGATTAACCAAAAATATTGTACATTCAATGACATTGAGATAAATTTATTTACTATGCATTAAAAATATATCTGTTATGAAAATAGCTCGAGTTATATATTTTTTTTATCATTTAATTAAAACAAGTTTAAGTTTCTATTCAGAATAGCTTCTTCTACATTCAACTTAGTTCATAGTATACATTTACTCACACACAATCGATAGGTCGAATTGTGCATGTGAGGACGTAAAGTATTGTAATAACTTTTTTTAGAAAATTTTTCAACAAAACGGTCCACATTGTACAACTTATTCAAAAGAATTCGAAATTTTCGGAATTAAGATGTGCGTACAAGACAACGTCTGTGGGGCCTTTAGTATTATTATAATTATTAAAAACATCTCTGCGCAAGAGCACAGGAGTAGGGAGACAAAATTATGGCGGTCTATTGTAGATACGAGACTATTGAGAAATAGAACAGGAAACTTACTTATTATGAATCATATTGCCACTATAGAATGTAACTAGGAAGGAATTGCTTTATATATATACGTTTTTTAAGATGTAATAATAAGTACGGTAAGAGAGATTTTTCGTGGAGTTCATTTTCAATTAACAGTTTATGAAAAAATGAACAAATTTAAAATAATATAAACTTTTTAATAAGTTAAATTCTCTCTCTCTCTCTCTATCGCATCACTATACAAACAACGGAGGAAATTTAGGGGAATTCCCTACAATTTCGAAATAAATTTGAACCGAGTTGCTATGATTACATTTGTGTTGCCACCTTTTACATTACGAGGGTAACACTGAAAATTTTGAGATACGCACAGATGAGAAGCTACAAAAAATAGATAAACAACTCCTTAATTTGAGAATTCAAAGTATTTTAACACGGCAGACTATTATTTACTAACTTATTTCAAGTTTTTTTTTGCGAAGAATAAATTTTAGACTGAAGAGAAAATGGAGTTGAGAGACGCGAGAACATTATTGTGCTATGATTTTCTGTTTTTAAAGTGGGATTAAATCAAGATGTGAATGCATTCAATGGCTGTAGTTAGCATTTGGTCATGAATCTCCATATCGCGCTATTGTATTCAGATAGTTTAAGGTATCCGACTACGTTCGGAACCGTGATTTTAAAAAGGCGCATAAATGAATGATTTTCATGATATTTAGTGTCACTTAGATTAGAATAAATGTATAAAATTGTTTTAAGGATATTTGAAAAAAATATTTAAATACAATATTTCGGCTAAAAATTAACTTAGTATAACCTTTTTTCAAAATGTTCTTCTTTTGTGAAAAATGCTTCTATTGTAATAATATTTTGCCTGTATATAGCTCAGACCTCTGTACAGAGGCTCAAACTATGAGTTTTAAAAAAATCACATTATTTTCAGAGTGCAGCCATTTAAAAAATTGATCGGCGTTTTTTTTTTTGAAGTTAACTTCTTATGGCATGGTACGGAGAAATTTCTGTTACGCGTGACGCGTTACCAGTTACGGTTAGCGATAAACGTAAGGTAGAAATGAATGAAGTTCGAATCCCCTCCGTATTACCCATCTAACTCGTACTATCTATCTCAGACAAAAAATAATTACAGAATCGGAAAGATAATTTTTTCGCCACGATATGGTATATATTTTTAAACAAAATAATGATATTTTCTATTTTTTTACGATTTTTTAAAAAAAAGGAGTCAAAATTGATACGCTTTTATAAAAATGGTTTCTAAATCATTCCCTTTAAGTTTCCTTTCGAGTAAATGAATTGATATTTTATTCTCTAAACAAGTTAATGCTTTTCTTTTTTAGAATCAGTCATAAAAAAAAAATGACGGAATTTTTTTGCGATTTTTCAAAAATACTCAAAATTTTAATTAAATATTTAATAACTTAATTATTTATGAAAATATTCTAACGAAACTTTTTCTCTATATGTAGAATAGTATTATCCGCAATATCTGTTCAAAGATTGAAAAAATAGATTAAAAATTACGGCTTTTAAAATATCTTTTGTGTTTTTCGTCTATTAACCCTGAGCTAGCACCCCCCCCTCTCCTCATTCAACAGCAGCTTTAACAATCCTTTCCTCTTTTAGCTTTGCTATACATACTTCGTTTTGTTTTAACGTTACCTAGAAGTCAAATTATAATCAATTTTATGAATTAAAAAAAATCGGAAGTGAGTCTTTAATCTATACACGAAGTAGGCATTTAAATGGTTCAAAATCTGTCAAAAATTAGTTTAAGGAGAGTTTGTTGGATATACAGTTTTAAAATTCTTTTAAGGAAATAATACAAACAATCTATTGTTTTAAAATTTAGTGGCAACACAACAATTCTTCCAATAGTTTGGCAATAAAAGATTGTGTTTACTAAATTTTTTTTCAATCGAATGGAATTTCTAAATCCAGTTTAAGAAGTGAGTTTTTAAATCATATATATGCTTTGGTGTAATTAATTTGATTGTTGTGAAAGTGTTATATAGTGCTACACATTAATTTGTATTTTAAGACTACAGTGGGCAGTAAAATTTTTTACAAACATGTCCCAAATTTTTACTGGCTCTATGTAACTTAGAACTAAAATCATATAAAAAAAATTGGTGAGAAAAAAATGAGTATAGTTTTTAAAAATTTAAAAACTTTTCATGCGTTTTGATTTTTTTTAAATTTTATATTTTCACCTGATTTAACTTCTTTAAGCGTTTCTTTACAAATGTATGCATGCAATGTAATGTTTTATATGATAATTTACAAAATATGGGTAAACACAAATTTTTATATAAAAATTTCAAGAATTTTAATGATTTCCTATACATAAAAAACTTCAATTTCTTCTTTCACCCTATCACTATTATTACAATGCATCCAAGAATTTATAACTATACATTAAATGAATACTTCTGGAAAGTTTATTTTGTTATAATTCGACAAAAATTGCAACGCATGGAACATTTTGCATTTTTGTTTCGAGGCAAATTTTTGATTTAGACTAATAATGATGATACTTTTCTCAAAATACATACGATAAAATTTTTGTTAGTATTATGCATTGAAAATGAAAATTTTGTCTATACTTATACCTTTTCCATCTTAATTATTTTTTTTAAATACAGTTTGAAATATTAATGATAATAATAAATTTGTTAATTATATATAAGATTACTTCAAAATAAAACTTCATCATACAATTCAATACATGTAAGCCAAAGAAGTTAACTTCTAACGCGCGTTCACACTGATACATGCTTTCTTTTTTTAAATTTCTCCCCTCTGTTGTCGTACAACACATGAATAAACCCACTTCTAAGTTATACATTTCAAAAATTCTAGTTGAGCCTCTGTAGAGAGGTCTGAGCTATATACAGGCAAAATATTATTATAATAGAAGCATTTTTCACACACACAAAAGGAGAATATTTTGAAAAGGGGTCATTCTATGTTCATTTTTTGTCAAAATATTTTACTTAAATAATTTTTTATTGTAATACTATTCTGAAAACAATTTTAAATACATTTTCTAATCTAAGTGACACTAAATATTATAAATGTTATCTATTTATACACTTTTGCAAAATCACGGTTCCGAACGTAGTCGGATACCTTAAAGAACTTTACAGAGGTCGCAATTCTCTTCAGGATGAAGAACATACAGGAAGGACGTGGTAGGCAGTAATCCCGGGTAATGTGTCTGCCATACGAAAAATGTTAATGCATGGTAATCGTTGTACCTACCAAATGATACAGAAGGAACTAACATTGGATCCGCAGCCAAACACAAAATTATTCATGAAGAGTTACATACGAAAAAAGTAGTTTGCCGTTGGGTTCCCCATAATCTAACCGAGCACGAAAAAGAAAAGCGTATCAGAATCAGTAAAGAAACCCTTAAATTACTAAATGAGGGGGGCTATTGCATCATTTTTAAAATTGTATCGGATGATGAAACGTACATATCGCTTTTTTTTAACGTTTCAAAAGGTGAAGAAAGCAAAGTATGGGTCTTTGAATATAACCCCTCGCAGACAACGGGGAAAATACGACGAGAAATGAAAAAATAACGCATGCCGTTTTAAGAAGTACAGGATTGGTCAAAGCCATCAAGTTACAAGGATAAAAAAAAAAGTAACAGTAAACTGGTATACAACTAAATGTCTACGAGAAATTTTCCAAGAATTGAACGTTATGGGACTAAAGCTTCACCATGACAATGCACCTTCCCTCATAGCCGAATTAACAATTGAGTTTCTTAAACAAAAACAAATCAAAACGACAGAACATCCACCTTATTCTCCGAATCTAGCTATGTGTGCCTTTTGGTTGCTTTTTATTCTAAAAAAGAATTTATACGTGGACGTCGTTTTCATTCAGAAGAAGAGATTGATGTAGTTATAAATGTATTTTTTTCATCAATTCCAAGAAATGAAGGGTTTGAGGCATTTAATTAGTGGAAAATTCGTCTACAAAAGTGCATTGGCACTGAAGGAGATTACTTTGAACACTCCTAAAGTTTTGTAAGTATAACTTTAAAAACCTAGGGGTATCTCAAAAATTTCAGAATGATCCTCGTTTATCTTAAATGTGAAAGAAATTATCGCTTGTTTCGTGGTCAGGTTCTTAGGGGCCCCCTGAGCTTGAGGGTATGGCACCGCCTAGCGCAATGGTAGCTACGCTAGTCATTATGAGTAAAGAATTTATGACTCAGTTATAATAGCGCCTTCTGGGATCTCTCGATCCTGTTCCATTAGAGAAGAAGTAATAAAGAATTATGATTTAAAGAAGCTATTTTTTTAAATGCTTTTCTTAAAAGCAAAGAATATGTTTAGGATGAGAGCTGTATTTTCTACCTTTTTATTTTAGCATTGTAGATATTTTTGTTTTATATTGATAGGTGTTAGAAATAATTTAAAAATACAATGGAAGCAAAATGCAGAATATTAATTCCACTGCAAAAGATACAAAATAAAATTTCCCTATTAGATTATCAAAAGACACTTCATCAGAAAAGGTAAAAACTGCCAGCACTTCATTATATTCGGCGTACGCTAATGACATTGGGGATTTTGCATAACCCAGTAAAAATTAGTTTTTCTTATGTTTGACATTATGAGTCATAGCTGTTTCTAAGGAAATTATCAACTTATAAATTAGCCTGTCTGGAAATTTTATTACTTACTTCTTATGAATAATTATTTATCAGAATTTTGTTTTCGCAAAAAAATGTTCTGCACTAATTTTCATTTTTTAAAATTTTTTTTCATAAAAAGAAGAAAAAAAACATTTCATGATAACATATTACTTCTTTTCAATCAGAGATTAGTTATAGTAATGAAGAAAATCAATTTTCTAAGGTATTTTTTTTTTTTGCTAAATATTGTTATTAAAAATATTGAAGAAATTGGAAGTATATAAATTGATAGTAGGTAATATGCTCTTAATTTTCCTTAATGAAGCATTTTCTCCCAACAACGGCAATCATAAGCAGTTATTGTATGTAGTGTTTACTTTACCGTTAAAACAATAATCTCATTTGTAAATAGTTGTTAAAAAGGAGAGGTTTTTATATGATTTAATTTTACGTCACAACTCCAAAGCAAAACAGGGTAGTATTAGCGGTGGAGCTCATAATTTTGAATCACAGTCAAGTGACGAGGATGATGCCTGAATTAGCAACTGACTCTCCAAACTTGCGCATCACGCTAACGGAAGGACTTCGAGCCTTAACAGTAGTCTACACACATGGTTTACACTCACGCGAAACGAGGGAAGTAATTGTACTTGCTTTCATGACTTTCAAAGCAACATAACTTTTTACCAGTTATTAGCAATTTTTATGTGCCTTATTCCGATTTTTATTTATTTATTTTTTTGTTGATCTGTTTTAACTTCGTCTGACTTGGGGGGGGTAGCCTTCACCAATGTCTATTTGATTTATCTATTTAAAATTGGATTTTTATATCTTCTTAATATTTCGTTGTCACATTTTATTTTGTTTTTAGCTCAAATGTTAAAACTTTAATACTATGAGAGCAGGTAATTGACTTAAATAAAAAATTTTAAACAATTGTTTGGGACAGTTTAGCCGGAATCGGCTCTTGCACCATTAAACCAAACATTCACTCACTCACGATCCTGGAGATTGTTCAGTTGAAAAAAACCCGTGGAAATGGCTTGAACACATGGCTGATATACTTATACACTTAAAAATTAGGCATTATATATGATTATTTTTAAATTCAATTTTTTTATATAAACATTAAGTGGTATGTGCCTGGCTTACAACTCATTTTTATATATCATCAGTTCCGGAATATAATTTGTACATTTAAAACGAAATAGATTTAAATAAATAGGTGCATTTTCTTAAATGACGTACAATATTAATTTTTTTTTACTTTCACAGAACTAAATTTGTACGTGCGATAAATAGATGACACCAATTTAAAGTGGCTTTGAAGCTTTCACATTTATTTTCTTTCTACAAGGTAAACAAAAAAGTTCTTGTCATTTGCGCATTTCCATTGAAATAAGTGAGAATAAGTATGCAAATTCGTGTATGACGTGATTGAGAAACCGTCAGTCGAGAGTAGGAATATCAGTTGTTATAAACACATGTCCACTGCTCACATTCATCAATCGGAACTCGTACAATAGCGAAACGAAACGGACGTATCGAAGGAGCTCGTTTGGCGTTGTTTACTTAACGATTTCAAAGTAAGCTTATCAGCCAACTAGTCAAGCGTTGGGGGTATAGTGCTGTCAATGAACGTACGGCAAGGCATTGGTTTCAAAAATTCAGGTCGGGAGATCTGTCCCTCTTTGATAAAGCTCGAACAGGACGACCACAGGCCTTGGATGACGAAGTCCTGCAGGCGGCCATTGAAGAGGACAGTAGTCAAACGTGTGGTGAACTTGCCAGACATTTCAACACTTCCAGTGAAACGGTTAGACTTCATGTACACCGTTTAGGTAAGATGTACAGTGTGAGCAAGTGGGTTCCTCATACGCTGTTGGGAGTCCATAAGCAACAATGAGTGGTAGCCTGTTTATCGTTGCTTTCTCGCCACTGTAGCACATCCATATTCAATCAGTTGCTGGCCAGCGACGAGAAGCGTTCCAAACATTGGTTGTTACCCCAGGATACTGTCTCGCACAACGCAAGACTACCTATGCATCCATGCAAGTTTATGCTTTGTGTCTGGTGGACTTGTCGTCAAGTGGTTCACTAAGAGTTGCTACCAATGGGCCAAACGATCACTATGGAACCGTATTCGCAGCAATTGGAACATGTATAACAGACATTGCATCGGAAGGATCCAGCACTGGTTAATCGAAAGGGTGTATTGTTATTGCACGATAACGCGGGGCCGCATGTCACGCGGGTGGCCAGGAACACGATACAGTGACTTGGTTGGGAGACTTTGTGCCATCCTCCTTACTCACCTGACCTTGCGCCATCATATTACCACCTCTTCCATTCCCTGGACAATCATCTTCGTGGTAAATCCTTCACCAATGAAGCAGACTTGCACCAAGCTCTCACGGACTTCTCTGCGTCTCCTCCCTAGTTTTACTGCAAGGGGGTTGAACAACTGGATACATGTTGGTAGAAGGTGCTGGATGCCGATGGTGATTACTTCGAGGACTAACAATTGGCTACGCTATTTGTATGTCATGTTCTTTTGGGTCATTAAAATGTCAAAAACTTTTTTGTTTACCTTGTATTTAGCCTAACTTGATTCAGGTAAGTATATGCTGATTTTTATTACCATTCATCTTTTCTAGAGATTTTACAGAGTCCAGTTTGAAATTTATTTTGGTACGGATGGGGGGCAAATAGCGAGCGGAAAAGTGTTTTTTTGAGGTCCACGAAGAAAGAAAATCTATTTTGAACCGAGATTTTACCCCCGTGCGCGGCCAAAGATTCGTCTTCTATTTTCCACTATTAAGAAAACAGATTTTCTTTATTCTTTATGAGGAAAACAAAGTAATTGGAACTGTTTCTACTAAGAGTTCTGCAGAGTTTCGAGGATGAAGTCACAAGATTTCAAGATTGTAGGAAAATTGAGATTTAATTCAATTTGCTCTGTTATTTCATTACGGCATTTATTGATAGAGCATCTGAGGAGTTGCAACTCGAGCTTACTGATCAGGAGTCCGATCACAGTGTGAAGGGAGTGTTTAAAGCTATGACGTTTCCTTTTACAAATCTTTGTCAGCTGAAAAATTTCCATGTGGTAAGAAATTCCCTGAAATGTAGTCGACATGTATGCGTGAGAAAATTTTTCTTGCATGAAGATGAAGAGTAAATACAGATACAAGAACAGCAGAACTTTGTTTATCCGAATCAATTGGGACCGGGCACCGTTCGGATAACAGAAAACCGAATGCAATCCATGCAGTATATGAAACCGGACACATACGAATATTGAAAATCCTCACATGCGGGAAATGAGCTTAAAGAAAAAGCAAAATAGGTGCAAAATGTCGCAAATTTACCTTTATTGTGAAAAATAATCACTTATTTTTCGTTGTACCATTGTGCATTTTCGTTTTTTGGCTGCAAGGTCTCTGATTTCTCGCTTTTTCGCACAACAGAGGGCCAAATATTAGGTCTCTTTTGTTCCATCTTTGTGAAAACCACAAGTAGAGTGCACGATCAAGAACAACATCGTTTGCTTCCCTCATGGCTTTCCTTTTCTTCGAGCCATCTTCTGAGTCAAGTTTTGATGCAAAATCTAAAATGGTTTCTCGGTTTTTTTAATGTCAGAAACTGTTGACACTTTCCAACATTATAAAACTGTGCTAGAGACGCTCCACTTTCTCCCTTTGCGAGACGGTTCAATATTTAGACTTTTGTCTCTATGATCAAGACGTTGCGCTTCCGTTTTGATATCGAAGCCATAGAAGTTCACAACTCAACAAAAGAGCACGTATACACCCCCTCACTTGGAAACAAACTGACCTAATATTCTGCGCAGATGTTTACCAAATCACACAACTGAAATTTCCCAAATATCCCTGACCTTGGGTTTCTCGACACTTTTGGCCTCACGCGAAACGCCTGTTGAGCAGTGCAATATTCGAAAACGTATTCATATATAGTACAAGTAGTTGACAAAAAATAACTGGTCAGAATATTTGACAATCCGGATAATAAACATTCGGATAAGTGACTTTCTACTGTACAACAAATAAGGAATCTCACTCCTGAGTTCCAGAAAAATTACAGAAAAGTATTATAGGATACATTTTTCTGATTAAGCTGATTGCTTCTACAATGAGTCCCGCTGGTCAAAACAAGCTGCCCACCCCTGTTCTAGGGTACTCCATTTCGTTATTCCTTAGTGAAAGTAAATATTTTTCTTTTGCATATTAGTTATCGTGTTTTCATTTCATTCTTCCTTTCACGTATGGAGCAGCTTTCAAAACCATCAAACATCCTTGCTACAACACGATTACCGTTTACTTTCTCAAACTTATTTTATTTATTTATTCAACGCCCGTGCTTGGCTTTTTGACCAGTAGACACCAAACCTTCCAGTACCGACTGACCATGTCATCAGTCGGGTATTCAACGAGTTCAGTGCATTAGAGCTGGTGGTCGCCATCCATTCTGAACATGGCCGCAGATTGGGCAGGCCTCGTTAGCAGCCACGCCAAGCCAGTGAAGGTATACTCCCAAAAGGCCATGTCCGGTAGTAAGGCAAAGCTGGCAACAGCCTCAGCTCTCTCCAGGTGCCTCGGGTTGGGCCCACAGTGGCCAGAGTTTCCCATGGCTTTCCAAAACTCTTTGTTTTTTTGGGTCTAGCAGTATATTTGTCAATGTGTTTTGAGATGATGCATTTTGCTCTTCTAAAGGTCAATGGGAATTCCGTTTGAGTTGACTCCGCTCTCTGCTTGGGTTTTTGGTCGGCTCTTTCGTTGCCGGGGATCCCAATATGACTTGGGACCCACTTGGGATCATTGGCTTTTTGAAGATAAAAGAAAACAACCACCTCCTCATTTTGTTGTGGAACGCTAGTGGACTAAACAACTCTAAATTCTCTGAATTAAAAACCAATATTTCTCAAACTGAATGACTCTTACCATCCGAAATGAGCACTATTTTGCTTTCATTTGACAAGACCAAATTTTGCTTCTAAAAATATTTCAGTGTCAACCGCATATCAACTGAAGTTCCTGCGGTTTTTTAAAGACTTCAATGTTTACTTCACGGCTTCAAATGACTGGAGAAAGGTAAAGCACACTTCCGACTCCTTAAGTCTCCAAATTCATTAATTTCGGAAGTGCGTTCTTAAATTATGTTCCCCTCGTACCGAAAATGTAGAATAGTATTCCTTGTGTAAATCTGCATTGAATACAACCCACCCTCTTAGTAGAAGAATTTGGAACTCTTTCAAGTAACCCCCCCGCATTCTTCACCTAACCCTTGTCAATTGAGTATACCATTGTTCGAAAGCCAGCGGAAGTTTATCGAATGCATGATTTCAAAAGATAAATGCACAGCACATGTACAATCAAACTTCTCCGGGAAGAAAAATACGTACTATAGGGAGAATATTTCTAATAACCGAATGGTGGAAATGGTGGAAGAAATGGTGGCGCGCATTGTTCACCTAAATATATGGTATAAATAGAGCGATACTTCTCTAAAGTAACAGATGACGTTTCAATTTCTCTTCTGTTACTATAAATTGGTACGGTTTTGTACTATAAGTTTTTTGCTGTACATTATTGCTATGAGCATATCAGACTCGCACGGTGCTTACATTTCTGCAATTAACACCCTCTAGATCAAGGGTGGACAGACTTTTCTGGACAGACAGGTACGGTCTACTTCTAACTTTTTAAAGATGTTGCGGTACACAAGTGTGCTAAGCTAAAAGAAGGTCTAATTTGTTACCGTATTTATTCGAATGTAAGCCGCACTTTTTTTTTTTAATATCAATACTAAAAATCGGGTGCAGTTTAGAATTGAAGAAAAGAAATCATTGGATTTTTTAAAAATGGTTTCAGTTTTGTAAAATTGGATATCTCTCGGTTTCCTATTTAACACTATTTCTCATTTTTTTACAAAAATTTGTTGAGAATTCGGGATGTAGCTTAGAATCGAATAAATACGGTAAGATGTTTGTCGGCCAAAAAGTAAATTAAGCTTAAGAGATAAAGAATCACACGGATATCAGTACATTTCAGCGGTTTTTCTTGCTTGCGTCCATCTACATAGTAGAAATACCACACTTTCATGACATATATAGCACACAATTTGCATTCACCATTGTAAAGAAAAGCTGTTCTTCCTATTCTGTATTAAAATTGTGTGTCTTTCCTTTCTTGTTTTTGACACATTACACACTTCCTTAAAAATATAACGGGCTACTATTTTTATTACAAAAACACAAGTAGTGCAAAAGTTTCAAGTTGAATGTTTGAACAATTATGAGTGACTGCTAGACCGTAGACGTTCTATGCAGCGAGTAGCGAACAAACGTAAGCAGATGAGTCTGATTTTGACGTATGTTCGTAACACGTTCGTTGCCAGGCGTTGCACCATCGCAGGATGTCACGTAAATATAAGGATCCTATCTGGCGAAAGCGCAAAATATGTGGGGTGATGTTTATGTAGCCAATCCAGTGTTATCGCGGGAAGAGCTGATCAACGTCCCCCCTTTAGTTGGCGTGTGGGGGAAACCTATTTCTGAGGCTGCTATCTCGGTGATAGCTCTGTTCCCTATAATGGCAGAAAATGTGTCGAGCGTCATCGTGTGCTTCCAATTATGGTACACGAGTCGTCCACACATAATCGCATGGGCTGTAAAAAGCCGATTCTCCTGTCTAGATTGCGTCGGTGTTTCAGAAATATGTTGTTTTTTAAGTTTGAGCGTTTTAGGTTTTAATGAAGGTGGTCACGCCAAATTGTCTTGGTGGTCCACCGATCGATCACGAACGACTTATTGCCCGCCACCCTGGCTCTAAATAAAAGAGGAATGTTGTTTTTGCTGATGCCACCTTATCGGCAGCGTCACATCGACGAAATTCATCTTGGTAAAGAGCTAGAATACTAGGCCTGTCGTTAAACGTAGCTTTGAGCATCATACAGGTGACAGTATAATCCCCTCTCTTCCCGATTTTGAGGAAAACACCCTAGGGGTGCTCAGGGGGCCTCCCTCCGCTCTTCTTCTTTCACCAACCGTTCGAGAGGGCTTTCGTCTAGACGAATATTTAGAATGTCTCTATGCCACACAGACGCTATACATTTACCAGCATCCATGCCTTCCCGGGGATTAAAACCAACATCCTACGGCACAGCAATCAGCGTCAATAAACAGTAGAATTGTTTATTGTAGAATTGTTAGACATTTCTTTTCATCTAAGTCAATGTGATTTGTTAAGATTTGAAGCAAATAAAGTTTTTGAGTGATGGCAAATGATATTTTTCTAAGCAAGCAGAAATAATTAATCTGGAAAAAATGAGGGAATGGCACATTTAACTTTTATGCAAATAGTCCTACTTGCAAGGCATGATAAAGATTTTAGGAAGAATGTTTATTGCTAATTAATGAAAAATACACTCTCCGAAATCATTTGTGCTTCCAGACAAGTTGTGCCTTCAATTTTTTTAACAGCTGTTGTAGATTAGTTTAACAATCTCAATTAGTAGAACTAAACATTTGTAACAGAAAATATGTACCCTCGCATTTGGTCTGTCCCTTTTTGAAGTAGTCATTTTAGGGAAAAAATATTTTAGAAAAGTCCTTAAAATAAGGAAATTAAGCTTTATTTCTTAGTTCATTTAATTACCTTAGAAACATATACTTCAAATTAAAAAATAATATTCGAACATGTGTGTGTGTGTGTGCAAATATTTAAAGAGGGATTTATTGCTAAAAGAAGTTTGCTAATTAGTTAGACTAAAAAGAATACAAGTTTTGTATTAGCATGGCTCAAAAATTGGCTGAAAACACTCCAGACGTTCGAAGTATCTGTATGAAAATGCTTTCTACTTTGGGATAATTTTTATCCCTTTAATGGGTAAGAAAAAGACAAAAAAGAAGAAATATAATTGTTTAATATTTATTTCTAGAAAAGTTAGGGAACGCATATTTATTACATTAATTATATGCTTTTTCTGTACCTTAAAAGAGCACTTAAGCTACTTTTGTTTTCTTTCTTTCGGGGATTTCTATGTGTACTACTTTTAATGTTATTAAGTTCTGTGTGTGCTACTTTTTTTTGTTTTTCACAAATTTAATCATTTGGCACTTAAAAATTAATTATTAGATGATTTTTGGTATTATTAAAATAAATAATATGTAATAAGTATTTTTAATGCAAAAAAAGAGAGACATTTTAAAAATTATATGTTTTGTTTCATTTCATTTATAACTTAATGTATATCTTTAGAATGGAGCTAATAGTTATCACGCGCGTGTGGTCTTTCATTAATTAACAACATAAGAGACCAAGATTTTTCTGAAATTTGGATCCTGATAGACAGCCGATCCTCCTTCCAACATTTATCGAATTGGCTATTTATAGGCGACAGAACCAGGAGGTGTATTCTGTACCTTTTTCAACAGTTTTCATATAGGCACCCTATCCATATACAATGGGCCCCTTCTCATGTAGGCCTGCTCGGGAACGAACTAATGGATGACCTTGCGAAGGCGGCTGCCAGAGATCCTGTGGATCCGGAAGACCACATGGTCCTTACGTCAACTGAGATCTACTCCATGGCTAAAGAATTAATATGTAGAACCTGTTAGCCCCTCCTGTACACCCATGGTACTCTCAAAGAAACCCTGCATCCGCCATATCATTCAAGGGTTCCAGATCATATCAGATGGCATTCTCGTAATTTTCGACTGGTCACCTAAGGTGCGTGAATTTTCAGGGTGGCAAAAGAAGCTTCTCAATTTGCACCAAATGTAACATCAGTCCTTTTTATTTTCAGCTCATTCTGCAATGTCTGGGGTTTTTCTGTGAGGAGGTTGTTGCTTCCCCCTGCTGTTAATAGACTTTGTACAGATTTATGGGCCCAGGGATGTGGGGTCCCATAAATCTGTCCCAGGGTCCAGTGAAACTAGACCAGATAGGGATTAGTCCCACCACCACCATCACTTAATATATATTGCCGCGTAGATCGGAAAACAGTCTTTAAAATACAGGATACAGTAGTAAGATTCGCACAGTAAAATCCAGAAGGCTTTCACACCTTCTGTAATGCTCAGATATGCATGTATATAAAAGATATATGAATGTATGCATATGTTTTTATATGAAATTTTAGAATTTTAATATTTTAACAAGTTTTTGTGTATGTAACAAGTTTAATATTTTAACAAGTACCAATTTTGGTTATACTGCGACACTGTATTGCCAAAATTGGTACTTGTGCCAAACAAAGACACTATCACTCACCATGGCGCTCAAATGTAAAATATCGGTGTCAAAAAATGCAGACAGGTTTAGTTAAAATTTTTACTCAAGTTCCTATATCCCAACTAAATTAAAACTGACTCAGTTTCAGTTGGTTACTGCTATTTATAGTCCGCACGGCAACATTCCAGCCCTTTCTCAAGAAATCCGCTTACGTCATAGAGTGTTATATTATAGATTTCTCCAGTAATTTCCAGATGCATTCATATGGCCACCAAGTCGCCAAAAATGTTGTCATAAATGAAGCCAATTTGGTCATATAACGCCAATATTTCACCAAGTTTCCATTGAATCTACCATTATAATGTTAAGGATGGCATTGCTTATTTTTTTTCAATTTTTACTATAAAATAAATACAACAGAAAGTAATAATTATGTGTTAAACATCCAGATATTAATTACATCAAAATTCATAACCATATGTATTGTTAAGTAAAATATTTATGGAATATTTAGATGGAATCCTTAAAGATTCAGTTTAATTCTAAAACTTTTAAAATACATTTTGATGTGAAGAGTTTGTACGATATTTATAAATTCATTTTTTAAAAAAAATTGAATAAATTTGTAAGGGGATTCAATAAGGTTTTGGAAATTTAAAAAAAATGAAATAATACATACACACAAATGGATGAGTAATAAGATTTATCTCAACTTTTCATATTACTTTGCACAAATTGCAACCTAAAGCGCTTTAAATGTCAAAGTCAAACATGCAAGTCCTTTATGAGTAGTATGCTGCCTTTTTGTTGGAGACATTGGTTCTGAATTGCTGATTGAGCTAAATACTACCACGCACGATAATTTGTAGTTATATTAAGTATTCTTAAGATTTTATCAATTACTTTATTAATTATATTGCTTTTTACTCTATCAGGATTAACTCTATTTGTCTGGCATATGTTATTATTACTCTGCTTTTAAAACGTATCTTAATGGTCCATGAATCTTATCAATGTATGCACTTCGCAAAAATCTGTAAATTAGCGCATTTTCATGCTTGGCAAGATTTAAAAAGAAATGTTCAGGTATATGGCAAAATAACAGGAGTATTCATTTAAATAAAAGAGTCGTCCTACGACTGTCCAATAAAAGGCCGCCACTTGTCGCAACAGTATCCCACCTATTGGCAATAAAAGGGGAAGTATCAATCAAGCTTTTGTTAGTATGAGAGCTGCATGATAAAATACTGTCCCCAGGAAGGCGTGATTAAGTCCGACCTCTCCGACGTGAAAGGAGTCTAGATAATTGCAGCTTGCCTCACTGGATTGCCCATGTCCAGAACAGCCTACCATGTGGGTTTTTCAAAGATAAGTGTCAAGGGTTATGACAGTCTACACAAATCCGGGTAAGTTGTCCTCTTAGGAGCACAATAGTAGGCCAGAGTTCGAAATCCAAGTACTGTGGTAAACGAGTGTTGAAGAGGATATTCGGCAAAAAACGCACGCCTACACTGCCGCAGATAACGTCCGAGATGAATATTCAACTTCAGAAGCCTGTATCTATGAAAACTATGCAACATGCAGCTAGGCTAACAAACTATGCGCAGTATGCAACACTGCGAACATTCATGGCAAAGTAGCTATTCCAAAACGTTAGTTTCGGCACGGAAGGCTATGAAGGGACTAGAGTGGTACCGAGACCATCGAAACTGTACTCATGTGCAATGGGAACAAGTCATCGGATTTAATGAATGCTTATTTACATTATTCCAAATCACTAGACACATGTTCGTCTGGCGAACATCGGTAGAAGAATTTCATTGTATGGTTCCAACAGTCAAACATGGAGAGGGTCCTGTGATTGCGTGGGGTACAATATCTTTATATGAATTAAGACCTTTTGTTTTCGTGAGGGGAATGATCACATGCGATTATTATTGAAGCATTCCCGCAGATCATCTTAACCTGTGCTTCAAGTCCTCTTTTCGGGAAAACGCTCTGTGTTCCAAGATGACAACGTCCCTGTTCACACGTTTCGCTGCGTTCAAACATGATTACATGAGCATAATGATGAAGTGAAACATCTACCGTAGTGTCCCCAATCACCTGATCTGAACATCATTGAGTGTTTGTAAAGGGTGAGTGTAAATATGTTTATAAGGTACTTACGTACTATCGCAACAATGCAAACGTTACTCGTCAAGACAACTCGCCAAGTTGGCAACCCTGATTTATCCTGTGTCGTAACCATGTGTGCTTCTTTTCATATAATTTCGCCAATACCGTTGCAATAATACGCAAGTACCATTTATATAACGTCGTATATTATGTAAGACTAGGAAATCTTATGCCGTGAGAATCCGTTTACTTTTCTTAAAATTCTCTAAGCAAACAAAAGGAAAGGGTTCACACTCTTTCACAATTAATGTTTTTGTTTTCTTATAATCTCTTAGTTGTCATCACGAACATAAACCAAAATATTGACAATTCTCTCGCTCACTTCATTAAAATTTCAGATTTTAGTTCTTTTGACACACTATTGCTCTTAAATTCTTTTTCTACTGAGTCAAAAAATAGATGCCATGTTTCGCTTCTTCTTATCTTCGATCTCCTATATGATAATAATCTTTTCTTTCCAATTATTTTCGCTTATGCTCTTCTTCTCTTATTCCCTCGATGGAGTTGAGTGGAAGTAGTCTGCATGATGATAAAATAAAACTAATAAAACTTGTAAGGACGCCCCCTTCGGGTGCCCTTCTCCTAGATTATTCGCGTGGGCTAGAGGTGTAGGAATAAACGAAGAACTAGAAGCTGCAATAATCTTAATATTACTTTATTAAGGTCTTAACTTATACCAACAACAGATTAGATAATAATATGATATGTGAGAGAATCTACGGTGGCTAAACACACAATATATAATACCGAAATAACGTAACCCCGAACACTATCACTAACTAACTCGCCTAAGCTCAATTCCAATGTACACTCAGATCCGAATATTTAAATGGTCACTCTTATCTTTAATGTCCAACGAAGTATAAATCTATCTGATTCTAGCTGAAGTTGCGGTTCACTGGTATGCATTGGTATGCACCTTGACTAAGGGTTCTCTGTACCGGGTAACCTCTCTTGACTGTCAATTAACTTCGCGAAATACTCTTCACACTTGCCACATGAACTAACATAACACTCCCCAAATGCCACACAGCTTATTCTAAACTTCTGTTATTTAAAAGTTTCCTAATTTGCATCTTTCCTTCACGCTTTACTTCTTGGGTTGGTTGGAAAAGAGTTGCCATTCATTCTGGCCCCAAAGAACCCAAAAGGACATGTTAATGAAAAAACGCGTGAGCCCGTCACAAACTAATAAAAAAAGAAAAGAAAACCCCACGGGGAAAAATGTGCACGAAATTTTTACTTTAGAAGGAACACGAGCCCACAAAAAGCTTTCAACTAAAACCTAAGCGAGAGTTACGGACCAGAGCCTGATTGTTGACTTGAGCCGAGTAAATCCGATTAAGCGCAACGCAAACCACAAACTGACGCTTAATTTAGATTCACTCTTCAGCAAAACGCACCTAAAAAGTTATCACTTCAAAATAAAAAAAAATGCATGTGAACTTTATTTTAAATACATCGCTTTATTTTAACGGACCATATTTTTTTCATCAACAGCATTTTTAATTTAAAAAAAATGTAAAGCGCAATGTAAAATGTAATGTAAACATGTAAATTTAATGCCATGTAAAATAATGTAAAAATGTCCCTTCAAAAGTTGGGGCAAACTATAGAGATCATAATAGAATTTTATTTGAAGAAATAACAATTGTTCTTAGCAGTATGACTTATAGAAATATTCTTTATTTTTAATCTAAAATAATAGCTTAAATTTTCAAGTAAAATTTAGATTTGAAATTTTCGGTAGATTTCGAAGCGTTGTACAATTTCATCCTCACATTAGTTAACCCCTTGACAATGGCAACAGAACATTATAGTAAAAAATATTTTTGGTTTTGAATTCATACATAATATTATATATAATTTAGCTAAATATTTGTATACATTCAAAATTAAAATCTAGTAATTGGATTGTTACATTTTTGTAAAAATTTTTATCGTGAATTTTTTCCTTGAAAATTCCTAACTATATATAAACTGTTCAGAAATCTTGATAAATTCATGTAACGTCATAGTGACATGGTAACTGATATTACGTGTTTCCAGGCAATCAGTTCATAAATTCAAATGACATAATATTCACACGATAACTGCAACACAAGATTCAGCCAATCAGTATACGTTTCGCTGCTGCTTTTTACAGAAACTTTCTTTTAAAATATACATATTTGTTAACAATAATTACGCTTATAGGTAAACAAAATGCATTTAACTGAAACATTACGCGCATAATACATACAAATAGCTAATTTATTAATATGTATTAATTAAATATGACGATTACACATTGGCAATAAATTATTAATTATAAATATCTATTACATTATCAGGACAATAGAAAAATTCAAGCAAGAAAATTATCAAATTTATAGCTGTTGATACTTTTGCTAACTACTAGGGTGTCCGGGCTTAAAGTTTCCAAAAGTTAATGTCTTATTACTACGGAACTACCCATCAGAATATAATAAACTGTTCATCCGTGGATTGGAAAACCCTCCGAGAATTTTTGGGTCTAGTCCGATCGGCCGCACGTGCATGCACTATTCGGCAATCAAGGCGATAAACTTTTTATACTGACTTCATTAGTACAGATGTGGATGCCACAGTAAAAGGTGCAGTGCGTACTTTTGTTACCAGAATTTAAAGCAGTCATGCGTGTACAGCAACGTGTTTGAACAGAATGGAATGTCGACCCTCCGACATCAAAATCTAATCACCATCGTGAAAGAACTTTAAAGGAGACGGGAGTTTTGGTATCTCAAACTAGCAAGTAATCTTATGTTTTCGTGATAGAAGATACTGTTAATCGTGTGCGTGATTCATTTTGTATGAGTCTTGATAAATCTATTTGGCAAGACAGTAACGCCATTCCATTCTGTTCGAACACGTCGCTGTACACAAGTGACTGATTTAAATTCCGTTAATCAAAATATGCACTGCATCTTTTACTGTGGCGTCCACGTCTTTACTAATGAAAGTGTAAAAAAATCATCGTCTGCGATTGCCGAATAATGCGTGCACGTGCGGCCGATCGGACTAGGCCCAAAATATCTCGGAGAGCTTTCCAATCCATGGATGAACAGTTTATTATATTCATATGGGTTGTTTCGTAATAAAAAAGCTATTACTTTTGGATACTTTAAGCCCGAACACCCTGTATTATTAAAACAATCTTTAATCCATACCTCATAATCCAATTTTTTAAAATTTAAAAGATACCGTAATCGAATATAAGTATACTTTTTTACTGCAAAACACAACAATTATTTGAATTACTCTCACCGAAAATCTCTCCCCATCTCTAATACTTTTCGATAAATTAACCAAAGTGTAATTTTCTAAGCTAATTACAGCATTAATGAAAAGTGAATGTTTAAGAAAAGTAATCAAACACCTACTCAGAAAAATCGCTCTTAAACCAAATTTTCATGCATACAACTCAGCCCTTCATTTGTTTGCGAAAAAATAAATAAAGTTCTGGAAGAGATCACTGCATCAACACATCAAAAGGCTCATTCGGAAAGAAAATTTCTCCCTAGAAATGTTCCCCATTTTCCTTTCTTTTCCCTAGAAATAGGCTAATTTCGGGATAATGATATCCATTCTGATTAAATACGCGGGCATTTTCTTTCGCCTGTGCCTCTTCCCGGGCGAAGTTTAGAGCCCCAATGTACGGAGCAATCCTTAACCTAAAACATGCTCCATTTGCATTTGAATGTAACCTTAATTATCAAGGCATAGGTCCCTAAAGCCTTTGCATCATCCTCGCCGGTTACCAAACAATCAAGAGCCCTAATTAAGGTAGGAAAGAAAATTTTTGGAGGTAATATCCCACATTTATTCAAATAAATGTTTCCTAGGCAACAACTGCTGCCTTGATTCTTTGTCCCCAGCTCCAGGGTCCAAGTTTTCCCGTTTGTTACCATGGTAACGTAATTAAAGATTAGAAACTGAAAGGGGAACTCCTAGGCATTTTGTGAAGTCGACCTTAAGGCTGCTTGCTAGTGATTGGATTAAAGTGCTACACAGTCTGGGAAAAGTTTTGACAAATTAGTAAAGACTTCTTCTTTACCTAGAGGTCTTTTGTTTTAAGAAATATTTTTTTTTCTTCGTCTAACCTTCTCGACAATCTATTGACTACCTGCTTCCTCTTTTAAGTAGGGGTAATAGTACAGAGGAGTTAAGTTCGCTTGTGATTATGTTCCAAAAAATAAAATCTTTTTGGCTCTTTTTTTTTTTGGTTCTTGAAATTTGATACGTTGAGAATCAAGAATAATAAATAAAGGAATAAAATGCATTTTATTCTCATTAGCATGTCAAGAGAAGTTCGAAATGAGACAAAAAAAGAGGGTCACTGTCTGAAGGCATAATTAAAGTGTTGTGAAAAATCAGATTGTTATATTGATAAGCCATTTTTATTTGTTTATGAGCGTTTGTATTTTTTATGTTTTTATGGAGTTAGAATAATGAGCGAAAGAGATGAGACACACACACACACATTTTGATGAAAAATGTATTCGGAATCAATTATTTCGCGTCAACCTAATATTTCTTGAATAACAATATTAATTGAAAGAATTCTGGTTGAGAGAAGCCATGGGTATTTCGTAAAAGTTTTATGCGCTAAGGTACTTTTTTGTGTTTGGTAATTAAATTAATTTTCTATCCACAAAATTTTAAACTTCATAATACTCACATCTGCTACCTCTCCTCGCTTTTATAATTACTAAAAAATTAAAAATTTAATTATAAATATTTGTATTTTACATTATTAAAAATATTTATATAAAATAAATAATCAACATAAGAAATCGTATAAATTAATTGTATTTCAAAACATGCAAATGCTGAACTTATATCACAAAAAAACAGTCTCTTACGTTTAAATTAAAAATAGCAAAAAGTTTTAATTATAATATTTCACACATTCAATGCTTTCACAATATTTAAAATTTAAAGAAAAGCATTTGAAGATTCAACTCTCTTACTCTTCTTTAGACAAATTTATTCTCAATTATGTAATATAAATGAAAAGTTGAAAATTTATGCGACTTATCTAAAAAGATTTAAAAAAGTACTTTAAAAAAAAAAATTCCAGCTTGTGTGCGTCGAAAAAGGAATATAAATCATTATAAACAGCCTCATTACATGCAAAGCCTTTGCATGCAGTTAAAATTTATTGAGGCAATAACATTTTATATTGGCAATAATTTGATACACACTAATTACCATCGTATTACGATTTACAAAACTTATTTATTTCCATACGAATTTATTATTCGTATGAATTCGTGCAATTTAGCAGTTTATTTTCGCATGGTCATTCTGATTTTTCTAGGCTTATAAATTATTTTTAATCTAGATTTTTTCTGAGGTTTTTAGATTTTTTGGATGCATCTTGACTTTTTTCGGGGGTTTTAGGTTTTTTGTGACTTATAGATTTTTTTGAGATTAAAAAAAAATTTTTTTTGGGGGGAACTTACAGATTTTGTTAAAGATTTTATTTAATTTTAAGGTTTCCCAATTTAATTTTCATGTTTACTAAAATTGCAGTTTCATTTATTTTCGCAGGATGATTTTGCGAGTTATAAAATGAAATTAAATTCAGATCCAATTAAAGTTTTTAAATGAAGACTTGATTAAAATATTATGTAGATGAATTCACTAATATGAATTTACAAAAACGAAATTAATGGCTTTTACATATTATCACCAATTCAACTTAAAAATAAGTAAACAATCCCTTTTAAATAAAATACTTTTATAATCATGCTTATTTTGTTTGTGATAAATAAGCAAAAAAATAATTTTAAGAGTCCTTAAGCATTTATTTAAAATGAATTGTAAAGCGTGTTTTATATCATTCTTGATTATGAAATAATCAGAAATAAAAAGTTAAATGTTAACACATTCCTTATAAGTATAATTAATTATAAATGTGGGTACAGAATCTAACTTGAATCGAATTAGCGGACTGTATGTTTAAAATCGAGATAAAAGAATTGTTGTTTTTGGCGTGTATCCAGGATGTGCTGATTGATAAAAAAAAAAAAAAACTTTAGGTCGCGCTGTCGAAGACAGCTTCGGCAACCTCAGCAGCTTTATCAGAGAAGATTAAATCTTCTGGGTCTTCTGGGCTGATCTTGAGTAAAGCCTGGCTTGAATTGCTGGGCAGATGAGGATATGTTGTGTAGACTATTGAACATTAAGGCAATTTGGGGAATGATTTGTGCAACTTTTCTGTCCATCGGTTGAGATTTTCGTTCCTTTTATGAACTTTGTTTTAAGTCTAGTTAATATCGATGCTATTGTATGGAATTTAAAAACAGGAATGGAAAGTTTGGAATACATCAAAAATAGAATTTAGTCAGAATAAGAATGTTAGCAATAAGGATTTCATAAGAACAAAATTTTAATATATCTATTCCATGATTCTCCATTCAAGCATATATCGAATAAGAACATATCGCGATTAATCAAAAACAAAACAAAAAATCTGTTGCCAGCTATCTTACATATATAGACACGCGTGAAAAATAAAAAATAATTAAATACGTTCGAGCAGTTTGTTCACGAGCCGACAATGAACGATATAATTAATAGTTCTTTATTCATCAGAAAAAGAAACTAAAATTCATTTAATAAATATCAAATTCTATGAATACTTTATTTCATGAAATCTTAGAAATGTTTTTTGCATTCTATTGAATAATACAATGTGTCAGAAAATAGCAGCATTGTATACTGAAATAGATCTTCATTCTTACTGAATATAAATAACTCTGACAGAGGCAAAAATTAAAAAAAGTTATTAAACTAAGTTCGAAATTTCAGAATTTATAATTAAGCACGATTTTTCTTTAAAAAGAAGTTTTCTGACTATAAAAATAGCTATTTTTAAAATGAAAAGTCATTCAACAAAAACTAACCATAACATTTCAATGCCATCTATGAAATGCTTTTGAAAAACAGTTTTCGGAAACAAATTTTTTAACTTGAAACTTTCTTTTCTTGCTCTCAACATTCTATTTTTTTCGAACATGATTCTTGTGGAATTGTAACACACTCTCCATCTTTCAATTCTCACATAGGAAAAGAATCTTTTTTTAAGAATAAAAAAGAAAATATTGTGACTATATATATATATATAATATAATATATTTATATAACATTTACGTGCTTTGAGAAAAACAAAATAGGAGTACCTACTCCTGATGGTTCCTGTTACCGATAGATGGCAGTACGCATCAATAAACGCTGTTAACGGAGATCATTTTTCGGATTTAGAAAACGGATATTAATTTAAGATAAGTACCTTTTTTTTATCCATCTCTATTGGTAAAATTGAGTTTGTTCCGAGATATCTTCGCGAGAAATTATTATTAGATTCATTAAGTATTGTAATAAACCAAGCATGATTGTAACGAATTATATTTTGAACATGAATAGCTCTTTGGGTTAAATCAGAGGTCTTAAAACCGCATGCTGCTCTTAGTAAACACGATTACGGTTCTTCAGACTTCTAGCCGTATGGATTATTAATAAGGTGACCAATCGTCTCCCTTTTATAGGTTCTGTCCTTCCTTGAAAAGTGCCTTCCTATTTGTTCTCCTTTTTAATATTTTAAAACTAATCCCTTAATCTCTGTATTCAGAGATGCCTGGCCAAACTGTTGCGCCTCATGTGCCAGTACAGCAGGAATTATCGGAGAAATTAATGTATTTGTACATGATCAGGCATCTATTTTCCACAAAATGATTCTAAAGATTGATGGCACATATTTCCGCTACAGAAGTTAGTCTTATTTTAAAAGATTTTGTCCTTCAATATAAATCACAATTTGAAGAAAAATTGATTCCTTTAATAATAAAAAGAAAATTGTCAAACTTAGAAAAATCAAATCCTGACATAACGGAAAAGTTTACCAATGAAGTGCAGAATGTTTACCAAACATGTTCCCAATATGTCGAAGAAGGGCCTGAAACAAATATCACAGGAAATAACTGTTTTCAATGGTGTTTTTTGACTTAAAATCGCAAGTAAATTGGGAAGATATAGAAAACTGTTGAGTTTTTATCGAAAGAAGTGCCTGATGATAAAATCGATGACAATTGTCTGTTTGAAGAAATTACAAGACTGAGGGTATGCATTAAAATTCTGATAAATTAGAACAACGGGAAAGTTAGCATGTTGAAATTGAGATAAAAGATGGGTGGAAATGTTTAATCATTTTAAAAATTAATACATTACAGATGAAAATTTAATTGTTCTTGTGAAATTTACGTTGTGCTGACCTGGAACTAATGCAAAATTGAAAGAGTTATTTTAGTTGGTGATGATTTGTAGCCAAGTGAGAAACCAAGATTGAAGTGGATACTTAAATTGTAGCACCTACCGTAAAGTTCAATATGAGGGATATTTCTTGTTCCGAAATTTTCGATGTATAAAAAAATAATATAATGATAAAAAAAATTTCTTCAATGGAAAAATATTTGTTTAAGTAATTAATTAAAATGGATGTAAGCGTATTTAGAGTATTTTTGTTTCAATTAATAAAATGTTTCCTATACTTACGTTGTAAATTTTTCTTAAATGTTTCGTCCTCCTTTTCATTGTAAGAAAATTGGTCATGTTATTAATAACAAAATTATATCCATTGGAAATTATTCTTTTTTATTTTCTCTTTCTGCGTAATATAATTATCTATTGAAAATATTTGCCTCATTTATGTTTAAAATTAAAACTGACTTAAGATTTATGTGCATTAAATTGTTCTTCATTGACAAAGTGTATTTTGCATCAGTGAAAATATTAAAATTAGTTTCAAAGAAGTAAAATCTGTTATTGATGAAATACCGCCTTGGGAAGATACTCATTTAAGTGATTTCCAGCAACGTTTGCTTATCTGCGTACAGGGACATCTTAACCCTCTCTCTGCGCATCCTGCAATTTTCACGGGCAACGTAGATGTAGCAAAATTTGCGCAGCCCGCGATTTCCACGGGTAAGCAATTTTTTATGCTATATAGCTGTGCAACCCGTTGCTGTTTATGTTTTTATGCTCATATTTTTATGGTCTCATTCTATATTTTGAAATAAAAACTATTTCACAAACACTTTTTGTATATTTTAACTCTAAAATGTACATTTAATATGCAGATTTGAAATACATAATAAACCCCCCATTTTTTCAACCTACTTTGATACAATAACAACGCAGTGGGATGGTTAAGTCATGGACTAACCAGTGGCGTAGCTAGGAATTCAAAGACCCTGGCGCAAAAAAAAAAAAAAAAAAAAAAAAAATGCGGGTTTTATTTTTGGTTGGGTTTTATCCAGTTATAAGAAGTAAACATATATGAACATTTTAAATATACAAAGTTATTTTATAACATCAGCTCTTTCTCGTTCTCTGCAGAATATAGTAAAACAAAACTACATACTACCTGAATGTATGTGTATGAGTTTTTTTTGTGTGAGCTTTTGGGAGCAATCACCCACGTTTGATTTCAGTCCACGACACTTGCAGAAAGCTGACTAAGAAATTTGACAATTTCGGGCCGTTTTATTTTTCTATGTTCTCTATCTCCGGGGTTGTTTGCGCTTTAACGCACCACTGAGTTCCCTTTTTTATCCATGATTTTAGTTTTCTAATTTATGCAGTATAATTCGTAAGTGCTCGAGTACTTGCTAACGTTAAAAGGGAACATAAACGTAATTCTATGCTACAAAATGTCGTTGGAGAATCCCTGACTATTTATTTATTTATTAGGGAGGATCGAACTCTCATTTATTTTCAAGTAACAGTTAATAGAGAAATGAAAAAATAGAAAATAATACAAAATTTTCAATAAGTCAAGTTCGCGATACTATTCAAACAAAGGAAAGAATTTGGAAGAATTACGTCCATGATTATTGTTGTGTTTTGCAACCTTTTTCATTATACCTTTTACATTACCTTAAATGTGGAAGAAATTATCTCAAGTTCGGCTTGCTTGGTGAGCAGAGTCTGAGGAGCCCCCTAAGCTTGAGAACGGTACCGCTTAGCTCATTGGTAACTACGCCACTGGGGCCCACCGAGCCCAGGGCCTTGTTCTCGACTCTGTCTTAATAAAATCATGATCTGGATAATTTTAATGTGGTCAAATATTATTCCTGTGCATATTGTTCAAAAAACAGGGAATTTCAAACTGCATGTCAACTGGCAACAGTGGTAAGACTGTATTATTATGGGATGTATTATTATGTCTAGGCCTAGGCCTAATACCATAAACAATTATTCAACTAATTTAGTCTAAATGCGGCCATAGGTCGAGCAGGTTGAGTCTAGATTTGTGAGATTGTGAGTCGCGCACATTTATTTGTTTCAAATTGCCGTTTGTACGAGTATTTGACAATGCACGCTATATACTGCCAAATTTTATTGATCTCAGGCAGGGCCTACTTTTGTATAGCAGCCCAGGGTCTCAAGGAGTCTTAAGACATCCCTGTTTGCATACATGAATTAGGAAGCACTCTTGAATATGAGCGTGAGATACACATAAGCCCCCAACAGAAGTAACAGAAACACATTCTGTATTTTGTGATTTGTTTAATAAAAGGAGAGTTGTGTGACATGACTTTTATATGCATGGATAATCAGTCAATATAATTATGATTAAAAATAACTAATTAATTATTAAAACGTAAAAACGTGACATTTCGGAGTAAAGTTCTAACGGTATTTTTCGTCAGAACATTTTCCCCCCGACGCTTGGAATCTTAATTCCAACATTATGATATTTTAATAGTGGTTGTTCTTGGATTGAGCCACATGAGTAAAAATATTTTCCAAAGTGTTTACTTTTTTGGAAGGAATGGAAAATGTTATTATTGGTGTAAAGCTTTATTTAAATATTAAAAACAAAAATGCTAATTGGAGTGCAACAGCCTTGATCATGACTGCTACAGGAGGTTTTCCTACCCCTCCTGTGCACGCGTATTTGGTTCTTTGTGTAAATGTTCTTTGATACCTTAGTTAGGACCCCGGTAGCCCAGTGGTTGAGATCGGTTCATGGCAGGCATGTCATGAGTTCGATCCCAGTTCCACTAAAGACCCATTGTGTAGGGCAGCGATGCACGTTAAATCTGTCGAGAGCTGAAGCGTCCTCCCGTTGATGTGGTAGTTAGGAGATGGGGTGCCAGCTCAGATGTCATCCACATCACTTGACCATGGTTCAAAATTACGTAGTCCGTCGCCAAAAGCCTTCGTGTAGTTGAACAGTGTGACGTTAATATTCACTCACTCACTCGATACCTTAGTTATCTTGTTTTTCTCGCCACTTAGCTAATTTTTTCCAAAAGTTTGCCGGCCACTGGGTTAAAAAATTGTAAATAAAAACAAGAAATTTTTAATAAATAAACGATTTCTTATTCGTAAATTAGGAAGTAGAAATTATCTTTTTTTCAAGTTGTCGCGGCCCGGAGGTCGTGGGTGTGGGAGGGTTCGAGGAAAAAGCAGACATAATCTTAGAATAACTAATTTTATATTTAACCTTTGTTAGCTGGGTGGCGTGGTTGGTTTGTCGCTGGCCTTCTGTACCCAAGGTTGCGGGTTTGAACCCGGCCCAAGTCAGTGGATTTTCATGATGCAGGAAGTCGACAGCGATCATGTCGTATGATTATATGGCATGCAAAAGATCCCTAGGGGTATTCTAGGCAAAATTAAATCCTAGTACATGTTCACATCCTCAGAGCTCAGGTGCCTTCCTCTAGGGAGGAAACTGGGCGTCGAAATCACCTACGGCGATTGGTATCCGTCAATATGGAGCTAAACTAAGAAGAGATACCAGCTTTCGCTGTGTGTACTAGGTAGATAGATGAACTATGTTAATAACTGTTCATAATTTGACATTAGAAAGAAAAAAAAATATTTAACCTTCAACACTTTAAAAAATACAGGTTTGTAGCTTAAATTTGGGAGCAATAAGAAATCTTAACCCGAAATCAAATAACCAAGTTATCCAAACTACTTACCTTGATTAGAGCTCCTTGAAGTCTGATAGTATGGTTAGCTTCAAGTTTGTTTACTTAATCATTTCCTGACTAGTTCCTCAAAAATTAATCTAAAGATGCGTGACCACCATTTGCTGTCTACTAACTCTTTGAATTCAGCTTAACCATTATAACGCCTACTCAACTGGCACTTAAATAGTAGTTACATTTTCATAAATCAATCTCTATGGAAAGCGATTTTTAAAATAAAATCACAAATAAAAAATAATTTTCCTCTGAGAATTAGTAGAAGACCCAAAAAGGACCCATTACAAAAAAGTAGATCTGTAGATTAAAAACAAACTTTTCAAATTGTGAGGATTATAAAACAGAACATTACTGAGAAGGTTCATTTTTCTTTTGTGCATTTTAAAATACAATAGAATAACGATTAAAAATAATTCAAACATGTAGAATGTTTCGTTCAGCGTTTCTCTCTGGCAACCATTTTAATTTTTGCTTCCAGATCTTTCATCAAAAAAGTATTTTCTCTTTTCAGCACACTAATAAAAGTATGTCTTTTAAAATATCTTTGTTACTTATAGATTTTTTAGATTATCTTCAATGCATTCCACTCAATTCAGTTTCTGGTATGTGCCCGGAGCTATGACCTCAGAAAGAATTTTCATTTTAATTGTAGAAGTTGTTGAGAACAACGCAGAAAAATGAAATTAATTGTAACAATGGAATGTTTTCGTAGAAAATAAATTTTCCTATTTGTTTCTGCAAAATATTGTGTTAACTTTATGTGAGACAATACATAAAATCTAGTTAGTTTTTATTGAAGTTAAACATATGAGAAGTAAGTATTTTCATTTAATTGCGAACAAAAGTCGAAATAAAACAACCTATGAAAACGCATGTTTGTCACGTGATCTACAAAATGCTCAATATAATCCTCAGATTATTTGACGTCTAATAATGGGAAACATTTTCATCGCTTAGACCTTTCAGATTTTTCAAATTATTTAACACAGGATGTTGCGCGTGTGTCTCATATAAAATCATAATTAAATCAAAATAATATATTAAGTAATAAAGTTTGAAAACATCGAGTGTTTCTAAATGTAGCAGAATTCAGCTACTCAAGGGCTATTTGTAATGGACCTCGTAATTTTAAACCAGGGGTGTCAAACTCGTATGATATTACGGGCTGCATGGTCTATTTTATTATAAGTGTGGAGCCGCATGTTAACGACCTTCAAAAAATCATTAAAATACGATTTTTATATTGTATTATGCATTTATTTAAGTAAAGCTCAATGTATTGTGCGTAATACACATGTAGTCGTTTTAATTTCTTGTTTTTTTAAACTTAAACTATATATATTATATTTTAATAAAAAAAAGAAAATTATTTTTTAAGAATTTCAATTTAACATTACTTTTTAGGAAATATTTGACATATCAATTTTTTCACAAAGCAAGTCATCAAGATTTGATTAAAAATACTCAGCTGTTGCAATTTTTAAAATGGACGGTAAATGTTGTTTGAGGTTAATCTTATATTTCTGAATTCTCGCTATTTTTTATTAAAGAAAATAATTGCTCGCATAAATAAGTGCTTCCGAACATAGTCATTAATAGCATAATAAGCGATTAATTTTAGGAAAAAGATCTACTGATAAATGCGAGTATGTATAAAAATCTAGAATCCCAACTTCCATAGATTTTTGCTTCAACAAAGAATCACACTGGATTTCAATTTATTTGTAAGTTTTCATCACAACAATTTCCATATCGATATATAGAGATAAAATAGAAGA
The DNA here is from genome assembly GCA_019973935.1 of Trichonephila clavipes. Lineage (NCBI taxonomy): Eukaryota > Metazoa > Arthropoda > Arachnida > Araneae > Nephilidae > Trichonephila > Trichonephila clavipes. Next base: position 360,388 of record BMAU01017165.1, on the reverse strand, counting down.
GCGAAATTGTCAAAAAGGACTTTTTGTTAAAAAACAAGAACATGTAACAGAGAGGCAAATATACTGTAGATTTACATATATATATATATGTATAAGTTCCACCTCAAATTAATTTCAAAATGAAAAAAAATTAAAAACCTGATATTTAAAAGGAGTCGGCGGGCCACTTGTTTGACACACCTATTTTAAACCCTGGTCAAGTTACAAGTATGACGCCTGAGCGGACACCTCAATCCCTTTAATACAGTAATTCTCAAATTGTGGGGCGCGCCCCCTAGGGGCGCGTGATACTCCTACAAGGGGGCGCGAGCCTATTGAAAAGTCTAAAACTAAAAGATTATTTAAAAAATTATTAATTTAATCAAAGAGGACAAACAAAATACATTCTGACACTATAAAAAATAAAGTACACATTTACACTGACATAATACACTTATAAATGTATCAGTACCGCGCACTGTATTTTATAATTAATTATCAATACTAAGTTCAGAAAAAGTTTAATAATTACCAGTAAACCCATGGGTTTATCATATATAAAATTATATGCAAAAATTAACACTCATCTGGACAATTATTCCTTTAAATGCCCATTAAAAGTTACGCGATTTGCTTCCCAATGCCAATCTTTAAGAAGTAGGCGAGCGTACGTTGTGTATTGTGAGGGGGAGGAATAAATAAGCAAATCCTGTGAAACAAATAAAAGTTTCGCAAACGCTGTCGAGGTCATTTTATTGCATTCTAAAGCTTTCGGAATATTTTTATGGATAGCAGTTCACAGAAAAGATCGTACTTTGGAAAGACGTATAAATACGTTCGGGGCAATTAACGCACTGGCTGAGAGAGATGTTTACGCTGGTGACACTTCGTAAGTCGTATTGTAGTTGCAGCGTTAAAGTATAAAATTATAATGAATTCGATGCATTGTTATTGTACGGAGGGGGGCGCGAAGAAAATTAAGATTGAACATCGAGTCGTAAAGATAGAAAGTTTGAGAAACACTGCTTTAATAACTTCCATACTACACCAAAGGGAATACATTTGAACCTCGACATATTTAACATGCATCAACCCGCTCTGCACAGGGAGTCTTCAACGTTATCAGCCTCGAACTCGTGACACGTCAGCTATGAGTCCATTACCTTGACCATTAGTGCTATCATCCCAATGTGTAGAAGGGCTGATGCATGTTAAATCTATCCGTGCCCAAAAAATCCCGTTAGCGCGAAGTGGGAGTTAGGAGAGAGAGATAGAGGAGTATCTTCTACGCTATCGTCGTCTTCACATGATGAATATTAGAAAAACAAGGGACGTTGGAATAAACCTCGCATTTATTTTAAGTGTGATGTTAATAAACAATTAAGCTATCAACCAATCACATGGAAGAGAGCAAAAGCAAATATTAAAATTTCTTCAAAAGTGTCAGTGGCATTAAGTTAAAGGAAATCGTATTTAAAAAAAAAAGTTTTATAAATGATTTGATTTGACGGCTGAATAACTTCGCACTTAGAAGCCCCGGGCCCTCTGCACAGTAGCCGGCTTCAAGAACCATTATCCCCTATCTGGGCGGATGTGTGTTGCGCTAATTAAAATGGTTTTAGGATGAAAATATACTTAGAGTAGCAGAGAGTAGTCATGGTTGCGAACTCGTGGCCAACATCGTCAAATCATGGGATACACACTTAATTTATTTTGGTTGAAATTCCACGTGTTGGTTTGGTTTGGAAGCTGGTTGCTAAAATATATTCCTCGTCACTTAACCGAGGTTCAAAATTATATGAAATTCATCACCAATTGCCCTCCATAGAAGTGAAACCTTAGTAAAAAATCAAATCACACACATTGATAAAAAAAATAATACACATGTTTTTGCCCATCAATAGCTCATTTAAATAAATTAAATCATTCTCAAGAAAGAACTCGGTAGACTATATTTTCTAACTCTGTTTATTCTAAAACCTATGAACATCTGGTTACACTCTCTTCTCTTAGCGTGGGCACGCCCAACCCTGACCCTTTCACTTCGCTGCATTTGCGAAGTGATATAAATACAAACAAATGGCAAGGTACTCCTCAATACACATTCAAACAAAGTATGCCGTTTGTTGTATATTATACAGAGTGTTACCAAATTCGATCAACAAATTTAGAAGGGTGATAGTAGGCAGCATGGGAACGATACATCAACACAGAAAATAGGGTCGTAAGACATGTTTCGTCGGAGTTATTAGCAAAAACAGTTATTAAGGGTGGAATAAACTAGAACAAAACCTTGCAATAATTAAATATATTAGACTTAAAGCATGCTTACAATACGAACAATGCATCACAACCTGACATCAGAAATTAAACAAGTGATTGTCGTAGGAATTCTTTGAAGTTACTGCCACGTAGGTCATACCACGGCCTACACCATGGAATGAAGAATTGCCTTACGCGTTCAAACAAATCCGGTGTGCTGAGGCTGTCAGCTGAAGCGACGACAATTCGTGATGTGAGATCCTCCACTGTAGCCACTGGCGTGTCTCAATCACGAGATGTTTCAGGTGTCTCCAGGAAAAGGAATAAAAAGGATTGAGTTTTGGGGAACGTGGAGGACAAGTAACAAGTCTGCCGCTTCCAATCCACCTCCTGGGACATGTACTACAGAATTGATTACGCACTGCAATCGAAAAATGTGCTGGAGCACCGTCATGCATGAACCACACATTCTGGTGTGCATCTCTAGGTACTCCCTCAAGCAACTCCGGAAGAAGAGCAAAATTTGCATACGTGCAACTCTACTCCGGAGCTCCAAATCCCCGCATTTATTAGGCCACCCCCTCGTCCGGTTCATCGTCCTCCTAAAGGCTATTATTATTGGAATTTTCACAGACAAAACGGGGCTTACGACCCCGTGTTCTATGGTGCTTTGTCGTGTCCCTGCTTCCTACTATCACTCCTCTGAATTTGTCAGTCAAATTCGGCAACACCCTGTATATTAACTTTTTAAAAAAAAAATGTGTACCTGTATGTTTAGCACTTAATATTAGGCGAAACGGTTTTAAATCTGTGTGTATCATCAATTAAATGGTTGATAAAAGTACATTCATCTAGTATTTTCCAGAACAATACAAAGCAATCTGCGTGATAGATGTACCGTTAAATTCAACTTATCTAAATAACTTACGAAATGTTAACAAAGCCCTCACTTTTGTGATTAAAATATATATACATTGGCACTAACAATTGAATTTAAAAAGAAACATCAAGAAAAAAAATCAGTTAACATTGAAGAAAAAAAAAAAGAATATCTCAAAATTCTCATAATAAGTAGTCTTATAATTGCCTTTATATACATGTATTATATTCGAAACTATAATGTCATCTACAGAAAAAAAATCTATATAATTTTTAGCATAGTAGTATTTTTTTTTCGGGCTTTCCAAACTTTAATCCAAAAATTATTCGATATTTCGTTATAATACCACTTCCTCCCCAATAATAATAATAAAAAAATAATAATGTAGAATAAAGTAAACAAGTATCGAATTTTGAAATAGAAATAGAAACTTCTTTTCAACTTCCGAACCTCAAAATATTGATTTCTTTTTGTTCCATTATTATTAATTTTTTTCTTTAGTAATCCTGTTTTAAAAATTGTTTTTTGATACCTGAAATTTTTTCTTCCGTTCTTTATAGTTCAATTTAAAAAAAATAATTATTAGGATGTAAAAAAAATAAAATTATTTTTTACAAAACATATTTTTTGCTGCTGAATATACGATGACTTTACTAAAAATACACAAGTAATATAAAAAAAAATTATGTCAATTCCTACTTAGATCAACAAAGAAAAAAATTTATTTTAGCTACTTTTTATTAAATAGTTACAATTAATAAAAATATGTATATACATAGGACAGAATCACAACACTAAGTGATAATTAGTTTTTATTAATTATCATTAAAGTATCGTATCATTCCAAACAATCGTGTGTATAAAATTTCAGTTCAACTGAATGCTTTAAAACGTGGGAAAACAACATTTTCAAGTTTCGACACAAGTCGCCAAAAGAGTCGCTAAGTCACCAACGTGGCTATATTTGTAATTCTTTAAATTCAATTAATTAATTTTTATTAATTATAATTAAATTATTGTATTGTCATCCAAAATAATCATGTATATTAAATTTCAGCTAAATTGAGCGCTTTAAAATGTATTTTATTAACGATTAAAAATTCCACCATGATAAACAAACAAACAAACAAACAAATAAATAAATATATAGAGCGCGCGAGTTAATGGTAGGAAATAAATAATAGTAATACTTTTGTGTGTTGCTTTTATAGCCCTAACCTGGGCACGGTAGCCTTGTGTTCAAGGTAACGGATTCGTGGTTAGCGTGTCACAAGTTCGAGCGAAGTATTGCTAAAGAGCCGCCATGCAGAGGGGGCCAATGCATTTTAAATATGTCGAGACTCAAACGTCCTCCATTGGTGTGGTGGGGAAGTTAGGAGAGGGAGTTCTGAGCTCAGGTGTCGTCCTCGTTACTTGTCAATTGTTCAAAATTAAGAGGTTCATCGGGAAAAGCCTTCATGTAGCTGAATAATGCGACCTCAATATTCACTCGCTCGCTCTCCTATACATCTCTATCATCAATATTAAATCAATGATGGTAATACCTTGCAGAGTCAGTTTTTAAAAAAAAATTTCCAAATTTCAATTTGATGAGATGTGGCTATCAAAATCTTCTATTTTTTCTTTGAACTATTTACATTTAACTGAAAACTTTATGAGGTTATACTTCCGCTTCCAGCGATTTTGATTCATGTGAAGAAGGTTTTTGACTTGTAAAACCATTAAAAATTTTTAAAAGTCTGCAAAAGCCTGTTGAGTTTATTAAATTTCTTACTAAATTAAGGTTGCATTTATCAAATGCTTTGCACTTAATTGGATAAAACTTATTCACTAAATACCAATTCAAATTACTTGTATTTTATACACAACTTATAATTTAATTGCAGAATTAAATAACATTTTATAAAATTCGCTGAGATACATATTGACACTCGTTATTCGAGAATTTGTTTATTTACAATATTGTTGTTTACGCTCCTACATTAATATATATGAAAACCTATACTTCTATCTATTTTATCTACATTTTAATATTTTATTCCACCATTTCTTATATACAAATGTAAAACAGAGATTAGATACACACAAAAAGATTAAATAAATCGAATCTTTTTATTCATCATAATTTCTTAAAGATGAAAACGTTATCTTCTTTGCATGTGGGCAAAATGGTTCTTTGTATTCTCTCAGATATTGAAGACATTTCTGTAAAGTTTCAAGGACTTTCGTTACTTACGTATAATTTAGTGGACTAATTTCGCCAAATCAAAAGACGACGCCAAATGTTGCCGTCATTCCACGTATGCTTTTCTTTTGTTGGCTACATATCGTAGCATTTGGTGACATCTCTTGTAAGACGAAATTGGTCGATGGTATAATACATAAGTATTAGGCCTTACAAAAGCCGGATGAGTTCGTGGCCGGCAGTATTTATCTCGTTTAGTGGTTTCGAGTCCTGATATGGTTAAAGACTTGATGTGAAACATAGGATATGCGTATTAAGCCTGTGTGTGGGGGGAAGGGGATAAAATCCAAAATTTATGGGTGAAAAAGTGTCATCCTCATCACTTGAGTTTAGTTTAAAATATACCCACCCTCCAATAATCCTCATTTTTCTAGTAATAAATCAATCTTACAAAAGCTTGTATGTTTTAACACTAAGGGGGTTAACCCATGTGATGGGCTCAAAAAATCAATATTATTTCTCTCATAAATTGTTTTCTTAACATGTTTCGAATACGGTGGCAGTATAATTTTTTAAAATTCGAATTTGTTATGAAGAAAACCGAGATATCTTTTCATACCAATACACGTTCATACCAGTATAAAAAAGTTTGTATATGTTTAAAAGGAAATATCTAGTTATTGAATATTTTGTCGAACTTGTTTTAGTCTTGGTTTAGTTCCGAAGAGCACAACCACTGAAAATTATTTATTTTCGCAATGAGTGGGCAAAAGAAGTACGACTGGAAATGTTCATACTGATTGTAATAAAAAGCGAAAGTTTAGTGGAACCATTTTACCACCCAAAATGATACTGAACTTACATCAGCTTCTGCGAGAAAACTAAGCACTCCATTTTTTCGAGACGGATGTGTTCAGAGCGCCATAACTCCCGTTATATTTGATATTTTTGGCTAAAGATTTATATACATACTCTTGAAATACATATAAATAAATGATAAAAAACAGAGTTCTATCTTTTTAAGCACCGTCAAAGAAAAATTCCCTAAAAATGCTTGAAAAATAGTCCATCACAAGGGTGAACCCCCTAATTAAGAAAATACACTTTTTTAAATATATATATATTATAATATATATATATATATATATATATATATATATATATATATATATATATATATATATATATATATATATATATATATATATATATATATATATATACTGGTGTGAAAAAATTAAGGACGAAGTCGAATAATGAGCATATCAGCTGAACGAAGAGGCAGAGCGGACAGAAAGACCAATCAGGAGATTAAGTCAGGTGATGTACGGTAGCACATGCGCAGATATGCAGGTAGACGTAATGGGGGAGTGTCTGAGTAGTATAAAGCATGTTGTCGGTGTAAGATCAGTATTTCTGGCAAAGAGATTGCACGCCGTATAGCAGTTAAAATCACACCGAGTTGCTGCCTCAGCGAGAAATGGCGAATAATCAATCTGTTAGACGACTTCTGGATGCTTTTACCCGAGGTCGAATCATTGGGAAGTTGGAGGAAGGCCGCAGTGTAACAAGTGTGGCTGAAGAGTTCGGAATTCCTCACAGCATCGTTTCACGACTTTGGAGACAATTTCAAACTACAGGAACAGCTATCCGGGGGTTCAGTAGTGGTCGTCCACGAGGAACCCCACCCGCAGATGACCGGTATATTGTCTTACAGGCCAGAAGAAACAGGCGGCAGACAACGGGAGAAATCGCTAGACACACGACACAGGCGACTGGACGACCGATATCGCGTTTTACCATGACCAGAAGACTGCACGGTGGTGATCTGTTTGCACGACGCCCTGTACGGTGTGTACCTTTAACGCCTGCCCATCGTAGAAGGCGTTCTCTGTGGTGCCGGGAACACCGGAATTGGAGAGACAATGAATGGGAACGAGTACTCTTTACAGATGAGAGCAGATTCAGTTTGATTAGCGATTCTCATCGCATACTCATCTGGAGAGAGCGGGGAAGCCGCAATCATCCCTCGAACATCATTGAAAAGGACAGGTATGGAGGTCGCGGTGTTCTCGTTTGGGGAGGCATCATGCTTGGTAGTCGTACAGACCTTCACATCTTCGACGCAGGTTTAGTCAACGGGACCCGTTATTGTAACGAGATTCTTCTTCCATATGTGCGTCTTTTTAGAGACGCTATGGGTCTGCAGTTCCTTTTCGTGGACGACAATGCACCATGTCATCGCACAGTAGCTGCCGAACAGCTCTTAGAGAGTGAGGATATTGAACCTATGGATTGGCCGGCACGATCTCCGGATCTCAATCCCATAGAGCATGTATGGGATTTTCTAGGCAGACGCTTGGCAGCTCGTACCTTACCACCAGTAACGATTCGGGAGCTTCGATTGGCGCTGCAAGACGAATGGGCAGCAATGCCTCAACAACTCATTGACACCCTCATTCTCAGCATGGGCAAACGCTGTGAAACCTGCCTTGCAGTCAGGGGAGATCATATCCCCTACTAAAGACCGGATGTTTCTTGCTGGACACCCATCACAGGGATGTTTCGGCCTTCAGTCGCATTGCGCTCCATGCTACTTTTTTAATATATATCAAGCTTCTTTTTATCCCTCTGATTTCTCTTTTAGTAAGTGTTGCTTACATTACACATGTCCTTACGTATTGGGGATCTTACGGTATTAAATGTGTTGATTTGGAAAGCTTTTGTACAAAGTTATATTGAAAAAACCGTCTCGTCCTTAATTTTTGCACACCAGTGTATGTATGCTGTACTTCAACAAATGAAAATGCAATATATGCATCCAAGTATGACATTTAAACATTAATTTTGTTTAATTTAACATGCATGCCTAGTTTCTGAAATGTATTGTAGACTACTGATAAGACATTTAGAACTAATCAAGAAGCATGTTTTTATTTACTAGTTCTTAAAATATAGAAAATCCTAAAAAAAACTTATTTAGTAAGTTTAACGAATTTCGCCTTTTTGATACAATCCATTACATGAATGCTTCTTTATGATAAATTATTTTAGAGATACATTTGAAGGATATATTGTTTGGAAGAACAACAACACAAAAATTTCCTAGATAATATTTTCGGTCTTAAAAAAACGCTGAAAGATGATCGATAATAGTTCCACTGAAAGATGTTTTTCGTCGAATGCATTTGTTATGTGTCAAAAACAAAGGAAGAGATGAATTAATTGCAATTCTTATTCTCAGAGCGATTCAGTATTGTTATGCACATGTAGTTTTAAAATCATAGTGCAAGTGTTTTTAAATTTGAATAATCCCGTGCTATATTAATTTATGATATGTATGTCACGACAAAAATAAAAATAAATAAATCTGAAATGAATATTTTTGATTAAAAAAAAGCACTGAAGGTATCCGAACACGTTCAGAGTACTTTTTGACAAAATAACATATTTAAACATTATAAAGGATTTTTATATAGGACTCAATACCAATAAATACTAATATTTAACAAACAATATTTACAATAAATTGCCTGAATTTCACAGAAATCACAATTATAAGTGAAATTTGATCTTTTTTTTTTGTAAAACTTCAAAGCAATTAGAGAAAAAGTAATAAATTTATATTGGTAAAATAATTACCAAAAAACAATTTAAAGTCATTTTTCTAGAGAATGTACTAAAATTTTAATGTTTTATTAAAATTTGAAAATTTTAGAGCTGATTGACTAAACGTTATAAGAAAAATCAAGCCTTTATGAGACCATTATTTAAATAACAAGTCCTAAATAAAAAAATATTCTTACAATAAGAAATATTTTAGTACATTCTCTAGAAAATAGCCTAAATATCAGGTTCAAAAAGTTTTATAGAAATACATTTGTAATATCTTGTGTAATCAGACTCGCCATGATAGATTTCGAACAATTTAAAAATGCCCACTTCTGGTAGATCAAAGACCCACTTCCGTTTTTTTAACTTAATAAAATTGATTGTAACTTGGCCTCTAAGAAGCGTAGAATCAAAACAAAGTATGTTTTGTAAAGCCAAAAGATAGCTATATTCAATAAAATAGAAAACAAAAATATCGGTCTTGTCCGAATTTGGTCATTTTCAACGTGTTCGGATACCTTAAGTGCATCGGCCTCCTCTGCACGTCGAATCTTCCGCACGACTAGGCTCGAACTTATGACATGCCAACCAGCCACGTTATTTTGACCAATATGCTACCGCGGCTACCTAGTGCCATTGAAGACGCACCGTGTAGAAGGTCTGATGCCAGTTAAATATTCTAATGCTCAAAACACTCCCATAGAGGGACCTGGAAGTTTGAAAAGCGGTGCTAAGTTACGCATCTTGCTTCTCACTTGAACCGAGGTAAAAATTTTTGAGGTCCATGTATAGTGAAACTGTGTATTTTCAATCTTAACAAGTTGTAGATACTTGTGTGCTATTTTGAGCTTATGAAATTATCGATGTAAGCTATGCAAATTTACCTTTGTGTACACTCCAAAGAAATCCAATATCTTTTCTGCTATTTTTTCTTTCTAAGTTTATGGAAAGGGGGGAGGGAGTGGGAAGGGAACATAAAATGAATCATCTTACTTCAGGTTCTGATTCATTTATTTAAAATGGAAGGGAAAATTAATAGGATAAAGTATTAAAGTAGGAAGTGGTGACCTCACATTTAAGTAGATGTTTTATTTGAGTTTTTTTTGAGACTATTGCTCGTTGTTCTGTTTTATTTGTTCCTTATATTTTTTGTTTTGCTGTTTTGTCTTTGATTTTGCGCTAACTGTGCATTTGTGTCTCAGATTTTCATTCTTCATATCTTTGCAATTGGACTCTAGTGTTATTTTTCAATTCGTACTATTAGTTCACACTCTACCTGTATATATGTTTATATATCCTGTTCAAATTTTTAATCGCTCATCCACTCAAGTTCAATAACATTTTTTAAACTTGTAGTGAATGGCACTTGATGTTAATACAGTTTTTTTTCAATTTCTTCATTAATTAATTTAATTTAATTTAAAAAGTATAGTTTAAGAGATATATTTCAGTCGATATTATTCCTGTAGATGAATGGCAGCACTATTGGACAAAACAGCTTTTGTTAAATTTGTGGTGAAGATTTAACAACCTGAATAATCATCTGGTAGTTAAACGTCAGCATTCCTTTGACACTGATTTTAAGATATATTCTCTTACCTATTATATTTAACTTCTATAAAAAAATGTAATTTCAAATTCAATGTGTTTAAAAAGTTTTAATGTTAAATTTAATGATGTTTTGTCCCTCAATATTGTGATTCTGTTCTATGTATATAGATATTTATATCAAAGGCAATTATTTAATAAAAATAACTAAAATAAAATGTTTCTTTGTTGACCTACTTAGGAATAGACTTAATTTTTTTTAAAAATATATATTACTTATATATTTCCTCCTTTCTCCTATCCTATATTATGACATTTGTATAGCTTTTTTTCAGTGTACTATTTTGAAACTCTACATTTCCGTTTTTAACAACTTGTTAATACTGGTTTGTGTTATTTTTGATTTTTGGACTTATGAAGATACCTGCAATTCATGTAAATTAACCCCCTTTATGCATTTCTGTAAAAATATAAAGGGTAAGATTATTGTTTAATAAATTTTTAATATGATTGGGGGGGGAGGTTAGAGAGAGGGTTGTTTCCTGGTGGATTGTTGTGGTTTGTATATTTAAACCCCTCCACTTGGGAGCTCAGTTTCTTGGGGGCATTCCACCAATAGCTGTTGTGTTGCTGCAGAGTGCGAGGTAAATTAAAATTAACCGAGAAGCAATTTGTTTTGGTATAAGTTTTTTTCCCTGGTTAACTTCGAAATAAAATATCTGAATACATGAAAATAAGATTAATAAAAATAAATAACACCATTGCTGCAATAAGAGAAAAAGGAAGTTGAAATAAGAAAGAAGAGCAATGCATTTTGTGATTCTAAATATTGTTTTATACATATTTTTCTTCTTCATAGAAAATAAAAATAAAAATTTCATCAAAAGTTACACCCAAAAGTAGAAAAAGACACGTTAAACATGATGATACTTTATTTTATTGTATAAAAATCGGTTTCAACTGTTTGGTTCTCAAAAAACATCTCTTTAAAAAATGATGGGGAAAAAAAGAAAGAGAATTCTTTTAAGAATCAAAATACAGCAATAAGTTTTTTTTAAAGTAAACAGTCGGAAGAATCACTCGCAGGAAAAGATAAAGAGCCAAAATCTCAAACAGGAGAATTGGAAGAAAAATTTAAGAGTAAAAAGAAACAAAAAAAAATTTCGGTACAAAGAACAAAATGGTTCGAAAAAAGAAGCGAGGAAGAATAAATAAAACACCGCATAATATAAATGTTTTAAAGTATTTCTTGACTTAAAGATCCCAAGAGAATAACCTCTGGCAAAAGAAACGGGAAAAAGAGGACGTTGAAAACAATGATCGTAATACCGTTGAGTAGAGTATATCAATAAAAGTGCACGATGCAACATTTTAGCAGAAGGATTGTTTAGAAAAGGGAAATTTGCGAAGGGAAAAACTGAATTAGAAATGGGAATACAGAGGACCGATGTGAATTTTTAAAATGGAAACCTTAATGTACCTTTTGAAAATATTCAGTTCGTTGGTTGGTTTGAATGAATATATATTTCTTGAGCCGGGTGGTTTCTTAGCATTTTTTGATTCTTTGGATCCCTTTGACAGTAAAGAGATGGCAAAAACATAGCTTTGATAAACAACATTGTTGATAGAAATAGATAATACTTTTATACATTAAAAAAACCCAGAAATTTTACGTAAAAATTAAAAAATAATTAATATTTGGGAGCATTGGTGTAATGGAGAATAATAGGTTCTGCCTGCAAAGTCAGGTTATGGACCACAAGCCCAAATACGTACTTGGCGTCAGTCAGGGTTTGGGCCCCCTAGAATCCCTGCGCCCCTGGAATTCTAGGGGGCAATGCGGAGGTTGTGGGGGTGTACTTAATAGCATTGTGTTATATGGTGGCATAATATTTCTGTCATTAACAGTGGCAGGTACGAGTTCTAGTGCTACTGAAGACTCACCGTGTGGATGGGGCCGATGCACGTTAAATCTCGATTTCTTCCCTTTGGTGTTGTGTGTTAGTTAGGAGAAAAAGGTGCTAGCTCATGTGTCGTCCTCGTCACTTGAATATGGTTCAAAATTACGAGGTTCGTCGCCATTAGCCTCCGTGTTGTTGTATAGAGTGACGTTTATAAAACTCTTGTTCTCTTTTGGCCATTAACAACGTAACAAAACAAGCATTCAGGCGATAACTATGCAATCCATTTAACATTTTAAAATATTTTCTAAAGAAATTTAATTTAATCAGAAGTAATTAAACTGTAGTAAAATGTAAAAAAAAAAAAAAAAAAATATTTATAAAATTATTTTATAAGACAGCGGATATGATGAAAATTATTTGCTGAAGTCGCCAATATAGTAACCTTTCAATGGAAATGTAATTCTAGTGGTTTGCCATGGGTAATCAGATCAAGAAAAATATATTCTATCATTTGACATATGAAACATTATATACATACTAACCGCACGCAATTGGCTTCCTTTGGAGAATTGTATCAATAGTCCTAGGATGATATCAATTAGGTTACCACAACGCCACTAGGTGATATATGTCTAGCATGCAGTTAATCTTCGGCGATAAATTGTCGGTATGGGGTTATTACATAATACCTGTTAAGTTTTTGGTCCACAGTTTTCAGAATTAACGTAAAAAGTTTGATTTTTGAAATCTATACGAAAGTATACCATCGGCGAACGAAACTGTTATTTGTAAAACTGCATACAATTTTTTAGCAGTGATTATGACATTACTAAAACTTATTTTTGCTCCATTGCATTCTAACAGGATTCTTTACTCATTTGTTCGATACTTCTTATAATTCAATTCAAATTTCTCAACTGAACTATTTCCATGAAAGAAAATCTAACGACGTTTAACATTGATTTCTAATTATTACTTAAAGATCTCATCGCTAGAAAACAGTGAAAATGTAACGAAACAATTTGAATTAAGAACGGAACGGTAGAAAAATAAAAATATTTTGTGACTCGAGAAAATGTTATTCTTTGATTTCAATATAAATATTATTCAATTAAATATTATTATATTGTATATATTACGCAAGATAAATGAACTTACTAGCAGTTTTGAATAAACTTACTTAATTTAAGGGTGTAAGTGCACTTTTTCACTTAAAACGTAATTAAAAATACTTATTTTAGAAACAACTACCTACGTACTTAACTAAATAAAACAATCTGTTGTCTCTGCGATCGCCATCACCCCCACCGCACACTCACACTTGTACAATCGCTCTTGCAAGACAAACATTTATTGTGACTGCTTTTTGTGCGGTGTTTGGCAATAAAATAAACAATAGAGGTATGAAATTGGCTTACCTCTATTTAATTGCGGAAACTTGTGAGAAGTCAAATGACGTAAAACCCAAAAACTTCCTGATTTAAGTTTAAATGCCGTCTATGTTTTAGAAAAATTGTTGTTTCTCAGTATTCTTGAGAGATAATGAGATCATTGGAATGATAATAAGCGTTGAATGCAACAGTTCAAAACAGGTCTAAGTAACAGTAGGGTGAAACCAATCTGCAAGCAGGGGGTGGGGAGAGGGACGCGGGACATTTTACACTGTCGATGGGGTGAGGACTGGGTAGGGTGAAACGAAGTCACGAGCAAGGGTTAAGAGGGAAGCATGTCCAAATGATGTGAGGACTGTTAAAATCATAAGGATCAGCCGTTTGCGAGCGTCATAACCTTCAAACAAAAAAAAAAAGTTTGACATAACTGCTGGAAACGTTTAGAGAGAAGGCTTGCAAAATAAAACAACCCCTATTGAATAAAAATAATCCCTATTTGAAACGGATATTGTTCATCATTTCATTGGTTTTAATTTTATCTTCGCGGAACCCTAATTTTTTTTCCTATAGTAAAAGTAGCCTAAGTTTTCTCGTATAACTTATTAGCTATCTGCCAGTGAAAGTTTCGCCAAAATTGGTCCAGCCGTTTCAGATATTAGCCAGAACAAACAGACAGACAGACAAAAATTTTAAAAATTGATTTTTTTATATAAGTACCGCATATGCTTTTAAATGCATTTAGTAAAAAGCTGTTAATTTCAAATTACAAACAGACACTTCATTTTTGTTTACATGTATAGATGTATAGATAATCAAGTTACCGTATTGTTATCCAAAATAATCGAGTATATAAAATTTCAGCTCATTTGAGCACATTAAATTGTATTTTACTAACGATGGAAAATTTGAACAAGGTATAGGGAGATCGTGAACTAATAGGTGAAACTGAAATAAAAAGATCATACATACAAAAAAGGGAGGGAAAATCATTCAAACGTCTTGCAAGTGCATCAAAACAATAATAATCTCCAGTTGACGCCACCATTTCTTGATGATACATTTTCACCTTAATATATATCCTTCAGTTTAAAAAATTAAATCAGTACCTTGCCGCGTTGCGTGGCTAGACATCCTTCACTACAACACGGTTGAATTAAATAACAATAACATTTATTAACTTTAAAGATTAAATGAGCAATTAAGAGGTAAGCTTCCAAAAACTACAACACATGGTGAACCAGGCACGCTACAAGAATAACAGATCAATTCAGTTCAGTTTTGGAGTCGTTTTGTTGAGCTGTAAGGTCGCTGCATACTCCCCTTCCAGTGTCAACGATACCTAGTTGGAAGATGAACTTTGCGACCAGAACGTGTAGATGGCTGGGTAGGCATTGAAGCTGTTGGATCATGTTCCACTGTAGAAAGTGTTGGAGCTGTTGCATTAGGTTCCACAGTAGCAGGTGTTTCATTCTTGGTTTGAGGTAGTTGCAAGTCCTCAGTGTTAAGAAAGAAGGCAGGTTTGGATCTATCAATAGATACAGATACCCGTTTACCATTGATGTCAAGGAAAAACACTTTATCCTTTCTTTGTAAGACTTTGAAAGGGCCATCATAGGGTTGTTGAAGTTGACGACGTAACATGTCTCGACGAAGAAAAACATGTGTTGCTTCCAACAGTCCTGGATGGATAAAAACTGGACGTTTGCCATGGTGTTTTGGTGGTTTAGGATGAAGGGATTGCATGTGAGACTTAAGTTTCGAAACAAAATTCACAACATCATCATCTGGCTTGGAAGAGTCAAACATCTCCCCTGGCAGTCGAATAGTGGTCCCAAAAACTAATTCCGCTGTGGTACACAGAATATCTTCTTTAAGAGAAGCCCGTAGACCAAGTAAGATGATAGGGAGTACTTCTGTCCAACGCTCAGTAGCATGGCACTTGATTGCACTTTTCAATGGGCGGTGCAATTCTTCGATCATCCCATTAGCTTGAGGGTGGTATCCAGTTGTACGACACTTCTGAACACCAAGTAGTGTGCTAAGAGCTTTGAAGAGCGAGGACTCAAACTGCCTGCCCCTGTCGGTTGTGAGAATTGCAGGAGTTCCAAAGCGAGACACCCAAGAGGAAAAGAAGGCCTCAGCCACAGTCTCAGTAGTTATGTCCTTGAGAGGTTGGGCCTCTGGCCATTTCGAAAACGGTCAATCATTGTCAGGCAATAGGTGTAGCCATTTGATGGAGGTAGAGGTCCAATGAGATCCAGATGAACATGATCAAAACGTTGGGAAGGTTCTTGAAATGATGAAAGAGGTGATCTAGTATGACGATGAATTTTGGATTTTTGGCAAGCTAGGCAGTGTCTTGCCCACTTAGCTACATCTGATGAGATTGATGGCCAAACAAAACGCTGCTTCATCAAATGTACTGATCGACGTATGCCAGAATGGGATAAATTATGCATAGCAGAGAAAACATCTTGGCGATGCTGTTTTGGGATGTAGGGTCTGGCTGTGCCCGTTGATAGATCACACATAATTTCAGTAGACGAATTGGGAAAAGTTACCTTATTGAGTTCCAAGGAAGTTCCAGATGCTATTAGGGTGTGAAGCTCCTGATCAGTCTGTTGTGTCTCAGCAATACAGTCATAGTCAATTTGACTTGGGAAGGTGATTGCAGAAACACGAGAGAGAACATCAGCAGCAATATTGTCAGATTTTGGAATGTGTACAATATTTGTGGTGAACTGAGAGATGAAATCTAGCTGACGGATCTTCCGTGGAGAACACTTGTCACTTTTTTGCCTAAAAGCATAAGTGAGGGGCTTGTGGTCAGTAAACACTGTGAAATCTCTAGCTTCCAGCATATACCGAAAGTGTCGGATAGCCGAGTAGATAGCAAGGAGTTCACGGTCGTAGTCACTGTAAGACTTTTCAGATGAAATAAGTTTTCTGGAAAAGAAAGCCAATGGCTGTAGCTCAGAGTCCACAACTTGGTGAAGTGCACCTCCTATGGCATAATCAGAGGCGTCCACATGAAGAGCAAGCAGGGCAGAAGGTGAAGGATGAGCAAGAAGTGCAGCATCAGCAAGAGCTTGTTTACACCTCTGAAATGCTGTAATTGCCTCAGAAGACCAGTTTAAAGGCTTTGAGTCCTTCTTACCATTAGAACCTTTTAAAAATTCACTTAAAAGATACTGTTGTTCAGCTGCTTTGGGCAAGAAACGTCTATAAAAATTTTCCCAGAGAGCCAACAGTCTCTGGTTGTTTGTAATCAAGAACTGCTTGAACTTTGTCAGGCAATGGCTTAATGCCATCAGGAGTGATAAGGTGGCCAAGGAAAATGAGTTCAGTCACACCAAATACACATTTAGAGATATTTAGTTTTAAACCATATGAGCTCAGTCTTTGGAATATAGTTCTTAAGTGAGAACGATGCTCCTCAGCATTTTCTGAGTAACACAAAATATCATCCAAGTAGACAAAACAAAAAGGAAGTCCTCTTAGTACTTCATGCATGAATTGCATAAAGGTTTGTGGTGCATTCACAAGGCCAAAACACAAATGGGTATATTCGTAAAGACCCCATGGAGTTGTTACAGCTGTCTTAGGAATATCACACTCAGCTATAGGGATTTGGTGGAATGCCTTAAAAATGTCTATTTTGGAAAATATCCTCTTGCCATGTAGTGCATGAGCAAAGTCATTCAAATAAGGCATGGGGTAGCTGTCGAACTCAGTAACAGAATTCAGCTGCCTGTAATCCCCAACAGGTCTAACTGTAGAGTCAGATTTGGGCACAACATGAAGAGGAGAACTCCAGGGACTTATGGAAGGTCTAATAATGCCTTGAGCAAGAAGAAATTCAAATTCTACCTTGAATGCATCATACAGTTTAGGGTGTAGCCTTCTAGGCCTGGCAGTGACTGGTGGGCCAGTAGTAATAATATGGTGGACTATGCCCTGTGATGCTGATTTGGAAATTAAAAAATGGTTGCTGAGGTCTGGATATTCCGATAAGATGTTTTTAAAACTAATGTTTGCATCTACAGTGAGGATTGAGGGTTGTACAATATTTGAAAAAACACAAGGAGTGAAAAGAGAAGTTTCCACATCCACCAACCTTTTTTTCTTAAGGTCGATTAAAAGGTTGAAGTGCTTTAGAAAATCAGCACCAATTATAGGAGATGATACATCAGCAATTATGAAAGTCCAGATAAAAGGTCGCCTCAAACCCAGGTTCAGTTCTTTACGGACCATACCATAGGCTGGAATTTTGGTATTTTTAGCAGCAAATAAGGAGAAGTTAGACTGAGGGGATTTATTCATAGTTGGAGAAGGTGGGATGACACAGATTTCACTTCCAGAGTCTATGAGGAATTTCTGGCCAGACTTGCGGTCTAATAAAAATATCCGGCTGGTATGTTGCGAGGGCTCTGCCATTCCAGCTATGATAGAGCTTACTCGTTTTTTTGCACAAATGCACAAGGTGAAACACACTTGCGGGATTGCTCTTTATAACGGCGATGATTGTAGCAGATGCCACTTCCTCTATTGACACTCCTAGAGCGTGAATGTGATCTCCGGCGGTCAGAACTATATCGTTGGTGGCGAGAAGAATTGCGCTCTTTGTCAGTTCAGCAACTTGTAGAGACAGCTCTTGGATCTGCCTGACGAGAGAGTCCATGGTTGGCTGAACACTGCATGAAGATGACTGGGATGGTGGAGGAACAGTTGTGGCAGCACAGATAGTCGAGGACGCACCAACAACCTCAGAAACCTTATCAGCGATGATAGCCAGTTTATCCAAAGGCTCTGAGGATGCAGACAAAACAGTCTGGATATGTGGTGGCATTCTTTGAAGCCACAAACTTTGCAGAAAGTCATCCTGGAGTTGGCCATTAGACAGCTCTTTCATTTTTCGCAACAGGTGGCTGGGCTTCTCATCTCCTAGCTGAAGGTCAGTAAGCAGTTTCTTAATTTTTTGAGTATCCGAGTCGCTGAATTGGGTGATGAGCCGCTGCGAGAGAGTGTGATATTTGTCACTGTTCGGAGGGCTTAACACAATGTCCGACACGTAGGAGAGAGTTTCAGCATCCAGGTTCGCAACCAAAGCAGAATACTTAGTATCATCACTGGAGATACCACTGAATGTGAATGCATGGTCGCATTGCGCAATCCATAGACGAACGTTCGATTTCCAAAACGGCGGCAGCCGCAACGCAATACGAGCGACTTCAACGGTTTCACTAGTCATATTGTTGAATAAGCAAGAAGCGAAACGAATCTCCGAGCAGATGCTTCAAGTGGCCTTGAGGAGAAGGAGAAAAAAAAATCTTTCGCTACGTACTGATCATCCGTAGTAGAACAATTTGTATTGCATTCGCCAGTAGAACAGAATAGCTTACGTGTTTTTAAGTCCAATTCTAGGGTGGGCGATAGTAAAGCTGTTCCGTATTAACTTTAAAGATTAAATGAGCAATTAAGAGGTAAGCCTCCAAAAACTACAACACATGGTGAACCAGGCACGCTACAAGAATAACAGATCAATTCAGTTCAGTTTTGGAGTCGTTTTGTTGAGCTGTAAGGTCGCTGCAACCTTATGGAAGACGATTCATATTAGAAAATTCCCTTTATTTTAATCACAAAGAAAGAAAGTAACCGAAAAAAAAATATTGAATTTTATTCGAGATATCTTTTGCTAATTTGAAATAAGAATTTAACTTCGTATAAATATTCATGTTGTTAACTAAAGAACTAAATCCTAATTTACGGGACATATCGGTGGGCTCATTAAGGTGATAACTTTTGGTGAAACTGCAATGGAACACACAGTGATCCGCATCTCTTATGTACCCAAAGAGACAATTGGGAATATTTTTTAATTTAAATCTATGTAAATAATATGGGGATAGACCATCTACTCTATTAAAATTCGTAGGTAAACAACGTATATATGTAGGTATGTACGGCTGTAGGATTGTAGCCTAATTTTCTCACGAACCACAAGACGCAGAAACTCGCCGAAGGTACCAAAATCCGTTTTGACCATTTATATTCCGATATTCCAATGAGTTGAAAAATATTAATTAAAAACCTTAAAACGCATGGTTATACACGTGGCGCCATCTGCAGAGAATCGGAAAGATCATTTTAATTCGTTTTAGTGGAATGAAAGAGGTTAAAATTAAAATGAAATAAATTAATTCTATGTTAATTATAAAATAGATAATCAAAATACATTTTGAAAATCTGAAATCTATTTTATTATTTTAGATTCTTAGAAACTAATTATTATTAAAAAGTGATGAACGTTTTTTGTTTACTTTTTTTTGCTTCACATTAAGAATTTTTTAATTCTAACGCAATTTTTTTTTTTGATTTTGAAACGACTGTTAAGACCTTAAAACGCATAGCTGCAGAGAATCGGAAAGATTATTTTAAAATTTTTTAGTGGAATGAAAAAGGTTAAAATTAAAATGATATAACGATTGATTGATTCATGCAAATATGAAATCTATTATATTATTTTCTCACGGAACTTTTTTTCCGCTTGTAGAAAAATGTTATACGTAATCTGTACAAAGGTTGATGAAATATCTTAAAAATTACGGTTAAAAAAATATGTTTTTCAGCTTTTTTCCATTTTGCTATAAATATGTAAACATTACTTTTTAAAAAAGTTTTCTGTTCAAAATTTACCGTTGTTTGAAATCTATGTATGAAGTTTAAAAGCATTAACTTAAAAATGAAGCCGGAAATTTTTTTTTTTACCTTTAACAAAAAACGAAATGAGAAATTGACAAAAATCTTCCGATAGTTTAAGGGTATTATTACCATTCTCCCCGGAGGAGAGCGTAGCATGGCTGGTTAAAGCGCTGTTTTACAAAACCGCAGTTCCCAGGTTCGAAACTGAAGAGGAAGAAACTTTCAATTTCGCATTACACTACTTCTTAAATTTTAAATTTTTTTTAGTGGAATGAAAAAGGTTAAAATTAAAATAAGATATCAAAATGTTTTTATCAGATCGGTTATTTTTTTAATGTTTTTTTTCAGTACATGTATATAAATATATACATTTAGGCTTTCCCTCATACTGTTTTTTCCCCTAACTTATATATATATTTATATGTTTAATCAAACATTCAAACGTTCAGAAAAAAGCAATCGTTTCAATAGCTCTATCTGTAAATTTTTCTTTTATTTATTATTTATAGAAATTTGAATTATATATATATGTATGTGTTTTTTTTAAAGGATTAGTTCTATTATCTCATTACTACAGGAATTCTTTGTTAATTAAAAAGTACATCGTCTATTATTTTGGATCAAAATACATTTTAGAGACAACTATATGTAACGATTGATTGATTCATGAAAATCTGAAATCTATTTTATTATTCCAGATTCTTAGAAACTAACTATTATTAAAAAAAATGATGAACGTTTTTTATTTTACTCTTAGCACCAGAATCGTTTTCTATTTATGGCTTCGCATAATTAAATTTTTAATTCTATAACAATATTTTTTTATGAGTCATACATCGAAATTTGAAACTATATCTTATCTGTGAGAAGGAGGGGAAGATAGAACAATAATTTTCACTAAAAAAACCGTGTTCGGACTATAGAGTGGAGAAAGAAACCTGTCTTAAATTAAAATAAGTGGAATGGACCAAATTTCGAAAAAGGGAAATTTTTGACATAATTTTAGAAAACACTCACATTGTGCGCGTACAAAAACACACACATAAATGTTGGTGTCATGAGGAAAAAAGAAAGCCCGTGCAACTCTGGGCTAAGTGGTGGAGGGGGGGATGGAAGTCATTTTGAAAATGAGTATTGGAAGTTCTGATTTTCTGAAAGAAAGGAAAAATTTATAAACGTAGAGATAGCCCGTGCAACGCCGGACCATGCAGCTAGTATATATATATATATATATATATATATATATATATATATATATATATATATATATATATATATATATATGTAGTCTAATTCTCGACAAATAAGAGATAAACATTTATCAATCACATTCGAAAAAAACACGTATATTAATGATATCATCAATTTTAATAGAGTTAAAAAGATCTTCAAAATCTAAACTATAGACTGAATAAATCCTTATATATATATATATATATATATATATATATGTAGCTGTTTTTTGTGCTTGGTGTCAGTACACGAATAATATCTGTATACTTCGGGTAAGATTTTAGTTTCTTCGCCCATTTTCATTATTATTACTTATGGTCATAATCAATGCTAACCTGTTTTGCGTTATGAAACGGCAGTTTCCAGGTACGAAACTGAGGAGGCAGAAAATTTCAATTTCACATTACGCTACTTTTTATAGCTTTACTGTTTAACTGAACAATGTGCCTCGGATAGGTTGACGACGTGGACCTCGTGATTTAGAATCACGATCAAGTGACGAGGATGACATATGCCCTGGCACCTATCTCTCTAAACTACCTCACCCCGCTAACGGGAGGACTTTGAGATTCGACAGATTTAATGTGCATCAGCCCTTCTACGCGGGGGATATTCAATAGCACGCACCAGCCGTGAGCTGGTGACCATAACTGCTTATTTTGTTTTTTTTTCGCGGCAACATCCAATAAAGAAAATGAATTTTTTGTTCAACTGAAGAAAATTTTTTTTGATTATATCATATAAAAAACTTCTAACATGAAAATTAAAAAAAAATCTTTTTTGTTTAAATGTTTCCAGAAACTAAAAGGAACATTATGTTTGTTTTAGTATCATAACTTTCGAACCCCTCAGCATGTTGTTACATTATACTTTGCATTTTTAGTTTCAAGATCAGTAAAATTCTCTATTCTTACACGCGTTTTAAACGAGATAGAGTGAAAAAAAATTTCGATGTTGGAAATAACAGAATGGACATTAACTTGAAGTAAAAAACTTTATGATGCTTAAAAAATAATTTTAAATAGTTTAATAGATTCTTCTTTTAAAGTTAGGAATAATTAAAAAAAATAAAAATTTAATCGATGGTTAGAAAGTCTCAAATAACAGGAATAAATAAATAACGCGTAAAAAATTAAAACGATTAAATTTTTTAAATCTTTTTGGTTTTTGCAAATATTAACGGTAATTTATAATGAAGGCTGTTTCGGATTATTTTTATTATTAGGAGCAAAATACGCCGTTTTGGAAAATAACAGGCTCAAATTTCAATTAAGTAAATATTATTAATTCCTTAGAAATAACAGTTTAAATTGGCAATCAAATATTTAATGCATTATCTTTCAATTTCGAATTAATTATTTTTATTTTTGTTAATTTTATCAGTTGTTACTATGTTTTGTATCATTAATCTAATTTGAAAACTGATTGGACTTTTAATTTATTTTTTGTGAAAAGTCTTTAGAAATTCACTTACGGAAAAATAATAATTTTAACTATCAGATTTCTACTAAAAGAGATACCAAAAAAAAATTAATTTTTTGAAGTTAAAAACGATTTTTTTCGAATAAAAGGATTAAAAATTCTGAACAATAAATTTTGCTTGTGATACTTATTTCTCAAGTTTTTCAGAATTGTCGTCATTATGCTAAGACTAGAAAAAACTATTAAAAACAAAACAAAAAAAGAAAACAAACAAACAAACAAACAAGCAAACAAACAAATTTAAGTCTTTTCCTACTTATATCAACAAAGAAACATTTTATTTTAGTTACTTTTTATTAAATAATTACAATTAATATAAATATGTATATACATAGGACTGAATCACAATATTAAGTGACAAAATAGAAAGCGATGTTCCTTTTTATATAGGGTGTTGGATTATTACTTTCGTTTGTTACTTTTTTCATTAATTAAATTTAATTATTCCAATAAAATAGTACAGTAAAAAGAAATCCCGTTCCAGCGTGAGCCAGTGTTAATATCGCGTTACGAAGCAATACGAGGGCTATTGGTGATGACGAGAACATCTCTCCTCTTTAAACTACCACACCACACCACGCAAAAAAAAGGATGACTCAAGACAGATTTTACATGCATCAGCCTTTTTACACCGAGAGTCAAGTTAAATAAAAGTATTTAAGAAAAAAAAATATTTAAACTAATTGAAATATGTAATAAAAGCTGAACTATTTTAAAATTGTCTTTTTTCCTGTTTCTTGTACTTATGAATGTATTTCTTTTTATCTGGATGTAATTGACAAACGTTAACATAATTTTCAACATAATTATTTACATGTATTTGATGAACTCTACGTGGCGTGGTGTGTAAATTTGGCAAATGAGGTATCAGCTCGGGTTAGCTGGCCTAAAATTTAGTCTAAAAATTTGGCGTGATTCTGTATAAAAGTCAAAGGAGACATTTAAATGACATTAAAGTGTCTATAAAACACTTATGCATTTTCAGTTGCGCTTGTAAGCTAGTATGTGTGTGTTATGTTACTTATAACCTGTTAATAAGTAGCACAGGCTCATTTTATGAATACAAAAAATGTCAATTTTTCTTTCTCTCATTCATTTATCTTTGAAAATAATAGCGCCATTCCCATACAATTAATGTAAAACAAATCTATTTAAATAAATGAGTCATTTACCTCTAAAGTTGGATTTCTACATGGCAGAAGTCATTTGACTTTGCAGTCAATTCACACTAACTATAAATCTAAAGCTTAGAACATCTAGCTTTTATCTTGATTTACAAATTTTATTTATATCTTTTGCATTTACATAAATGATTATGAAATTATTATTCAAAATTGGATCGTGTATGATAAATTCTAAAACACTGTACTGCACACACAATACAACATCATAATCTGGACAGTAGAATCTTGTTTCTCCTCTTCCCTTTAATACAGTGCGTCTCAAACTTTCAATATTTGCGACTTGATTTTCAAATTTAATCACGCCCCCTCCAAGTAATAACAATGCATTGAAATCAATTATACATTGGCCTCTAAAAGTTAAAGAACAACCGGTTTTTTGCGCCTTATTTGCAAATGAAAGAATATAGAAACACCACCAAATTTGGATGACATGTGCACAAAACAGTTATGTATTGACTGCAAGATAAAAGTTGATATAACAAAAATTCAAAAATGATTTACAACAAAAAAAAAAGTCAATCTCACTGGAAAAGTCCATTCTTGGAAAAAATAAGAATCACAGTTTTATGTGTTAAAATGTCATAGAAACATTAAAAAAATGGGTTTTAATAAGGGATATGCCCACCCCTACCTTGAAGGCATTGGCTGCATGAGCTGGCCATTCCGTTCACTCCAAACCAAGGCCCTCAAGATATTCCTCAACAGTTACAGCTTGGTGAGTTAGAGCATTATCATCCATCAGAAGGAAGTCATGGCCATTTGCACCGACATACGGGTGAACATATGGATCACGGATCTCATCCCAATATTTCACAGCACTCAGAGTTCCTTCTTGAGACACATGCAGGTCAGTGTGACAACCGAGTGAGATCCATACCCTAACCATTATTGTACCACCTTGGTAACTGTGTCTTTCAACAGTGTTGGATTGAGGATTTCTGGTGCTTTGTTCCCTCCAGATGAGCAGACCTGAGATGAGATGACCTGAATCGCTCTCCAGTGTATATCCGGATTCGTCTGTAAAGAGTACAAAAGCCCATCGCTGTGTGGTCCAGGAAACGTGTTCACTTGCCCAAGATAAGTTGGCCCTTCTCTGTCGTCTGTAGAAGGGTATACACACAACTGGTCGCCTTGCATAGAGACCTGAACTGAGAAGACGCCTTCGCACCATTCTAGCGGATATTCTTCTCCCTGATGCTACAGAGTGGTCTGCAACAAGTTGCAGCACAGAAATCCTTCTTCTCCTTCGGGCCTAAAGAGTGATAGAACGGTTTCCTTACGGTGTTGTAGCTCGTGGTCGGCCTGTAACATGTCTTCTGGACTCAGATGCTTCGGTTTAATATTTATTCCAGAGATGGTGGACCACTCTACGAGACACATTAAGACGCCTAGCAACATCAGCCTGTGACAACCCCATTTCCAACCATCCGACCGCCCTCCACCTAAACGAATCGGGCAAACGGCTTCTCTCAGACATCGCGAGACCCCACTGCCTATTGTCAACAAACCTGCTAACAAAAGCTGTAAATCAATAAAAGTTACACGCATAATTATGAAAGCCTGTGTGTGATACATGCATATTTTTCTCTCACTCATATCTTTATATATAAAAATCTTCTGTGCGTGTGTTTGTCACTTAACTCCTCCTAAACGGCTGGACCGATTTCGATGAAATTTTTTGCGTGGGTTCAAGCAAATTCGAGAATTTGCTTCGAGCAAAATCAAGCAATTCGGTCCGATATCGCAATTAGTTAAGAAGATATTAATTAGAAACCTTCAAAAAATACAACTCAACATTCTCCTGCATTGTTGTAACAACGCTATTGTTATAAAATAAAATCTCCTTTCAACTGAATGCTTTATCATGTGAGAAAAAAACCTTTTCAAATTTTGACATAAATCGCCAAAAGGGTCACTAAGTCACCAACGTGGCTGTATTTGTAATTTTTTAAATAATTAGTTTTAATCAATTAATTTTTATTAATTATAATTAAAAAAATTATTATATTATCATTCAAAATAATCATGTACATTACATTTCAGCTCAATTGGGCGCTTTAAAATGTATTTTATTAACGATTGAAAATTCCCCCATATTAAATAAATAAATAAACAAACAAACAAATAAAATATGTATAGTGATCGTGAGCTAATAGTAGGAATTGAAAAAGACGTAAGTTGGCGTCGAAAATTGTTTTTTCAGCCAAACTGGACAAACCCGGTATTTATTCTTACGAAAATGCAGATGATTCACACTTTTAGCGTTTTTAATATTAATATCTTTCCAAATAAACTTTATATATGTAATTCTTCTGTGCGTGTGTATCTAACTGAACTCCTCCTAAACGGCTGGACCGATTTTGATGAAAGTTTTTGTCTGTTCCAGTGGACTCGAGAATGATTTAGATTTATAATTCGGTTTAGAAATGTTTATTTAATTAATTCTTTATTTATAAATTGTTGATCTTGGAATGTTTCACATTGGATACGGCAGACTGCGCTACGATCGCATTATCGAATATTCAAAAATCTATTATTTTGAGGTTAAGATGTGTGAACAGGGCAACGTCTGTCGGGTCCTCTAGTATATATATATATATATATATATATATATATATATCTGTTATTACCTATTCAAAAAAGTGATAGCGTAATTTGCATACGTTTGTATAAAGTTCGTTTTTATCATTTATATAAACTATAAATTTTATTGTTACTGTCATTTTTTTACGGTCAGCTTCGAAAAACATGTTGTTCCTTAACTTATGGAGGCTAGTGTAATATAATTTGGCACTAATGCTACAATAGATTTAAATTATAAACCGTACAAATTCTCAAGATAGGTATTAAAATTTGTACAAAATTTTTTATATGACAAGTCCATGGTGTCACTGGTAATTATTAAATTTGTTATTAACTTAGTAATGTTAAATTAATTATCAAATACGTTGCACAGTACTGAGGCATTTAAAAGTGTATTATATCAGTATGAATGTGTATTTTATTTTTTATTATGTCAGAATATATTTTGCTTTACTTCCTTTTGTTAAATTAATGGATTTTTTAAATAATCCTTTGTGTGTTTTTGACTTTTCATGTACTCGCGCCCCCCACATAGGGGACCCCTAGGAAGGCATGTCCTACAGAGAGAAATGGTGCTTTAAAGTCTCTTTGAGCAGCAAATAATACGCTGTCAGGTTGGATTAGTTTTCTTTTCTGTTGGGGGAAATTCAGTCACAAAGTGTCTTTCAGTAAGCGTGAAGGGCGTTCAGCAGAAAGACGTTCTCTTTTTGCAGAAATTTCTACCAAGTGGCATTTTTTAATTATTTGAAACCATAAAAAGCTCATGTGAAATAATTCGGGAAAGATCGATCACACAATGTAAATTTTCAAAGTGCCCAATGAGCGCTCGGGATGAGCCAGGAGAATACGCTTCACCTGCCCGACCTCATTTCGTGAAAAGCCGGGAAGGGGTTAAGCTGAACAAATTATTCAATTCCACGCAATAGCTGAATGGTGATGGTTTCGAACTCGTGTTTGGCGTTGTCGAAACGGGGGGTTGAGACCTTATACAACTGAAGACCCAATGTATTGAGTAGCTAATAAATCTTCCTCACGTAGGCGTGACGTGGACGTTTGGAGAGTAAGGTGTCAGCACAAATGTCCTTTTTGGCACTTACCCGAGGTTCTAAGTTACAAGGACCGTCACCATTAGCTTTCATATTGCATAGGAGATGATAATAATCAAGTCATTGATTCAAACCAGAAATTATAGATATTACAAAAATGTGCCATTCATTCACTGGCGTAGGTAGGTAGTCCTGCGTGGACTTTGTATCAAAATTACTTCCGATATCCTTAACATTTTACGATGTTTTCTCTCACAATTTGAGCCCCCGTATCATTGATACGATTGGTACAGCGGTAGCTACGCCCTGCATTTATTGTATACGTGTTGTTAGGAAATATTGTTTATGTATGACGAGTTTAATAAGAATTCACACATGTATGAAGAGGTACTTAATGTTAGGTGAAACATTTGTGACGGGGATTTCATCGCGTTTTCTTTAAACTCTCATGGAGTTCTTTGGGGCCAGAATGACAATTCTTTCCAACCAACTCGAGAAGAGGAACGAGATTATGCAAATTAGAAATCATACATATAATAGAAGTTAAGCGTTCACGAGGTGGCTATGTGAGGTCTATGTCTAAGTGTGGAAGTGATTAAGATAGCGTTTAGAAGAATACCCAGCCCGAGAATTAACGTACCCGTACCTGCATACCTGTAAGGTGGATACGAAACCACAAGGATTAGAGCCGGATAAAAGTCACGTCAGTTAGGATAAATAAAGTAGCTGTTTACCTAGGATATAGCGGTAAGCGACTTTGATTAAGCTATAAGGAAAGGGCGTGTATTAGTGAGATTAGAATTAATCTGTAAAGTTAGATATAGTGGTCAATTACGCGATTATTTGGTAATACGAGTTGTGTCTTCTCCTTCCAGATCTGCTTACTTTGATGATTATTATTGTTGTGTATCGTGATTAAGTTAAGATCTTAATAAACATATATTAAGATGAACGATTTGCGTGATTCTTCGTCCTTCCCTACAGAAACAGGTCACGTAGATAACGGAGAAAGGGGGCACCCACGGAGTGGTGCTTCACACATTCTTAAATTGGAGTGTTTCGTTAATTTTACGGAGAGTTTTAGTAAGTGTGTCAAGTATTCACAAAAACGATAAACATTCATACCAAAAGTACCATTAAATTTATGCCATCTTAAAAAAGTTACATAATGTTTATAAAACCCACAGTTTTATGCTTAAAACATTAACATCAACTATTAATTTAAGCAAAATTTTAAAAAAAACATTAAAAAAAAGATAAAAGTAGCTAACATAGAAAAAATATCTGAAAACGTGGAAGAATTCAGTATAAGTAGTCATATATTTTGCTTTGATCGAAACTATTATATCCTATATAGACAATAAAAAAAGAAAAGAAAGTCTACAGAACTTTTTGGATCGTGTAGTATTATTTCTTCAGGATTTTGAGACTTTAATCCAATAGTTCTTCGATATTTCGTTATAATCCCCTTTACTCCCCCCCCCACAAATATAAAATAAGCTAAGTAGAACAAAGTAAAGAAATATTGAATTTCAAAACAGAAATAGATATTTCTTTTTAATTTTCGAATCTCAAAAAATTGATCTTTTCATTCCATTTTTATTAAAGTTGTTCGTTAGTAATCACGCTCCTAGAATTGGATTTACGAATATTTTTTTCTGTTTTTCAAATCCCAGTTGATAGAATTTAATTATCAGGATATAATACAAATTAAATTATTTCTTTATAAATCAAATTTTAATGCTGAACATATATGACCACTAAAATTATAATAATAATTTTGTACTAAAAACTATAAACTTTGTACGTTTTACTAAAATAATAATACTTTTGTAAGTTGCTTTTTACTGTTCCAAACGTCACTTTTAAGCTATCGCTGATGATATTGATTTGTAACAAGGAAAGTTTTCAGAATAACCTTCATATTTCAGTTTGATGAGATGTAAATATTAATATTTGCATTTTTCTTAAATGCTTACAACTAACTGAAAACTTTAAGATCCTACTTTCGCTTTCAGTGATCTTGATTCATGTTAAGACTGTTGACATCAAAATCATTAAAAAATTTCGGAGTACACCAGGGCTTGTCGTTTGTAAAATTTTTTACTATTCGTTCTTAGTTATATATATATATATATATATATATATATATATATATATATATATATATATATATATATATATATATATATAATATATATAATTGAATAAACTTTGTTATAGACTGCTTGCTCATGAGACGATTTAAAATTTAAATTTATCTTATTTTCTAAAGATCATATAATTAAGCTACATGAGATAAAAATAGCAAAGATACAATGACATTTGTTATCAGAGAAATGGTTTATTCACAATATTAATGTTTACACACTCCTACTTTTATATGGGAACCTTTTCTATCAATTTTATCCACGTATTTGTACTCACAACTTCTACATATAAATGGGAAACAGGGATTGTAGACACACACAGATAAAAATTAGAATTAATCTAATCTTTTTTTTATTAATAACTTATCTAATAGAATTAACATTATCTTCTATGTATGTGTGAAATATTTCTTTGCACATGCAGTTCTTATCCTCAGTTATTTAACTCACTTCTGTAGATATTTTAAATGCTCCCGGTACTGTCGATCACTTTCACCAAAATAAAACAACGTCGCCAAATGCTGTTTCGTTTTCGCCTTCGTTTCCGTGCATGCGCCATCGGTATCAGACCATCAGCAAATGAATTAACGAAGATTTAGAAACATTAAACATTTTATTTAAAAAGAAACAATAAAATATGAAACAAAAATTAGGTCAATTTCCTACTTAGATCAACAAAGAAAATTTTTATTTTAGTTACTTTTTATTAAATAGTTACAATTAATATAAATATGTATACACACATATACCAGAATCACAACATTAAGTGGTAATTAATTTCTGTTACTTATAATTAAAGTATTGTATTGTCATTCAAAACAATCGTGTATGAAAAATTTCAGTTCAACCGAATGCTTTAAAACGTGAGAAAAATATCATTTAATGTTTTGACCCAAGTCGCTAAAAATGAAGCCCACTTGGCTGTATCAGTAATTCTTTAAATAATTAGTTTCATTGCATTAATTTTAATTAATTATTATTAAATTATCGTATTGTCACCCACAACAATCGTGTATAGAAAATTTCAGCTCAAATGAGCGCTTTAAAATGTGAGAAAAAGACTTTTTCAAGTTTTGTCGCTAAGGGTCTCTAAGTCACCAAAAATGATGCCAACGTGGCGGTATTAGTAATAATTCTTTGAATAATTAGTTTTAATCAATTAATTTTTATTAATTATAATTAAATTACTATATTGTCATCCAAAATAATCTAAAATTTCAGCTCAATTGAGCGCTTTAATTTGTATTTTATTAACGATTGAAAATTTGAACAATATATTAACAGAGATTGTGAACTAATAGTAGGAATTGAACATGTAACACACTTTTTAAAAGGTAATTCCGTAATTTTGAAATACTCCAGTGCGTTCTCTTTTCCATAGAACATAAATCCAAAATTTTAATTTTTTTTCAGAACGAAATAAGAAAAAAATAATATTTCAAACTATGAACCACATACACACACACACACAGATTATAGTCTTCGAATCTGTACAATAAAGATGATTGTTTTGGAACACGCGTGGACGCTAGGTTTTCTTTTTGGATACATATGCAGCATTTGGTTACTTATTTTGATGTAACGCGTGTGTGAGTGAGTGAGTGAATATTAACGTCGCACTGTTCAGCTACACGAGGGCTTTTGGTGACGGACCTCGGAATTTTGAACCAAGGTCAAGTAACGAGGTCGACACCTGAGCTGGCATCCCATCTCCTAACTACCACCCCTCCCCAACACGGTGGGTCCTTAGTGGTGCTGGTCTCGAATTCGTGACAAGCCAGCCACGATCTGATACCTTGACCACTAGACTATCGTGGCTACTTGATATAATGAAATGGGTCGACGGTGTAATATATATGAAACTGGCCTTACAAAAACATGTAGATATTGAAAGTCGAGTTCGTGGCTGGCGTTGTTGGCCTCTTTTAAGGTATCCGACTTTGTTCGGAACTGTGATTTTGAAAAGGCTTATAAACGAATATTTTTTTTAGTATTTAGTGTCACTTAGATTAGAATTAGACGTATAAAATTGTTGTAAGAATATTATTATAGTAAAAAATGATGTAAATGTAACATTTTTGCAAAATATTAACTTAGAATTGCCTATTTTCAAAACACTCTCCTTTTATAAAAAAAATCCGTCTATAATAATTATATTTTGCTTATGTATGACTGAGTTTTCTCCAGAAAGTATGAAAAAGGATTTTTGAGATATTCACCTTATTTTCAGAGGTAACCGATTGAAATAATTATCAGTATTTTTTAGTTAAAATTTCTCCACTTTGGTGTATTAAAATATGGATAAATTCACTTCTAAGTTACATATTTCAAAAATTCTTGTTCAGGCCCTGTACAGAGGTCTGCGTTATACATAGGCACAAAATATTATTATTATAGAAGCATTTTCCATAAAAGGAGAAAATTTTGAAAATAAGTATTTCTAGGTTCCTATTTTACCAAAATATTGCAGTTAACTAATTTGTTTATTGCAATACTATTCTTAACACAATTTTATGCATGTATTTTAATCTAAGTGACTAAATATTTAAAAAAATGTTCGTTTGTACGCTCTTGGAAAATCACTCTTCCGAACGTAGTCGTATACCTTAACGGGATTGAGTCCTGATGCTGTCGAAGAGAGACTTAATGAGAAACATATGTATACGCATATTAAACTCTCTGGAAGCTCTAAGTCCTTAGTTTGGGAAAAAGCATCATCCTCGTCACTTGACTGTGGTTCATCAATAGTTCTTATATTGCTTGCAATCAATCTTACAAAAACCTGTATGATTTTGCATTCACAAAGAAAACAAACATACTTTGAAAAAAAAAGAAATAAATTTATTTTTGTGAGTCGTATATCTCTACAAATGAAAATAAAATATATGCATCACAGTATGACAAGTAAACATTAATCTTGTTTAATTTATCATGCATGTCCAATTTCTAAAAACTATTGTCGGTGACTAATAGCACATCTAGAACTAATCCAAAAGCATGTTTTTATTTACTACTTGTTCTTAAATACAGAAATTCCCGAGAAAAACTTTTCTAGAAAATTTTACGAATTTTGTCTTTTTGATACAATCTGTTACACGAATGCTTCTTTATGATAAATTATTTTAGAGATACATATGACGGATATTTTTTGAAAGAGCAACAACAAAATTTTCCCAGTTAATTTTTTCTGTCTTCAAAACACGCCGAAAGATGATCGATAATAGTTGCACTGAAAAATGTTTATCGTCGAATTCACACATTTGTTATGCGTCAAAAACAAAGGAAGAGATGAATTAATTAAAATTCTTGTGCTTGAATTCTGGAATTTTACATATACGTAGTTTTCAAACCTGTTCAAATTTTTTATATTTAAATTATCTCATACTATAGTTATTTATTTACCATACTATATATCTTACTATAAAAGTAAAAATAAACAAATTTGATTTGATGTTTTTTTAAACAAGAAAAAAAAACTCTGAAAAAAATTATTGAGAGGTTAAAATGTATTAAGAAAAACTATAATTGTATAAAAAAAAAAGACTGTTAAAAATAACAGGAGGCATTTTATTCATTGAAAAGGGTGTTTTTTAGAGGTATAGAACTTTAAATTGCAATAAAACAACGATGTATTATTCGATTGACATGAATTTTTTTATTCGAAAGATAATCTTGTGGCATTACATTTTAAATATGATTTCTGGCATATGACTGGCTCGAATGTAGTCCAATCTGGACGTCCAATTTCCGATGACTTTTTCCAACATTTGTGGCCGTATATCGGCAATAACACGGCGAATGTTGTCTTCCAAATGGTCAAGCGTTTGTGGCTTATCCGTATAGACAAATGACTTTACATAGCCCCATAGAAAATAGTCTAGCGGTGTTAAATCACAAGATCTTGGAGGCCAATTCATAGGCCCAAAACGTGAAATTAGGCGGTCACCAAACGTGTCTTTCAATAAATCGATTGTGGCACGAGCTGTGTGTCATGTTGCGCCATCTTGTTAGGAACCACAGCTCCTGGACATCATGATTGTTCAATTCAGGAATGAGAAAGTTAGTAATCATGGCTCTATACAGAGATCACCATTAACTGTAACGTTGTGGCCGTCATCGTTTTTGAAGAAGTACGGACCATTGATTCCACCAGCCCATAAAGTGCAACAAACAATAAGTTTTTCTGGATGTAACGGTGTTTCGACATACACTTGTGGATTAGCTTCACTCCAAATGCGGCAGTTTTGTTTGTTGACGTAGCCATTCAACCAGAAGTGCGCTTCATCGCTAAGCAAAATTCGCTTATGAAAATCGGGAACAACGGCAATCTCGTTTTGGGTCCGTTCGACGAATCTACGCCTTGCTTGATGATCGTTTTGATGAATTGCCAAACCAAACTGAGAATAAATCACTTGACAGCTGTTAAATCGGTCACCATCTTGGAAAGTAATGCCAACTTAAACTTCTATACCTGAAAAAAAACACTCTTTACACACTTTTTGTGGCCATGGAAGTCGAATGGTCCCGGTCATGGACTTGTGACTGACGTATCATGAGTTCGAGTAATAACGCTATTGAAGATACGCAGCAGGGATTCGAACCGAATCTGAACCGAAAACCGGAAAAACCGTTATTTTAGTCGGAATGAAAGCCGAAACGGACCCGAAAAAAATATTTGTGTTTTTGTTTCGATATATTTTTTGTCATATTGTTACTGTAATCAACTTATCAGTATTTTCTGATTTCACGTTAACCATATATAAAAGTATCATTACATCTACATTATTTCTCTAATTTCTGTTTCGAAGTTCACTACTACTGTTCTGTTTCAGTTTCACATGAAACTACTTGTAGAAGGCAGATTTGATTCATTTGCATAAATTAGAGCTATAGATGATTTTTTAAGAAAAATATCAGTCCTGAGTTATATTTTTCGCATCTCAGCATGCAATCATCCATGGATGATTGTATAGACCAGGGATTGGCAACCTTTTAACTGTGGCCTGGCAAACTAATCTACCAATATGATTCAGAGTGCCACACAGTAGGATGCTTTTGAAACAATTCGATTGCGGCGATAATGCATGCAGAGTTAGAGAATATAGGTCAATAATATATATATATATATATATATATATATATATATATATATATATATTTACAGTTTTATTATATATTAATTGTGCATCATTTGAAGATATTTCTTAACTTAAAAATAAACAGCAGAAAATGTAAGTAGTTTTTCAATAAATATAAATAAATTAAAAAATTGTATATATATGATTTATACTTAAACATATTTTTTAAACTAAGAAATAGACAACATAAAATATAGGTATTTCCCTGCATTATACTCTTAAAAAGTTAAATAAAAATGTTAATGCGAACCTAGTGATTGCACCGCTCTCCTTTCACATAGCAAAATGAGGAGTATAATATGTGAATTTCAATCTGACACGATTCAGAGCATTCATTCAATTGTTGAACAATTTCTCTGTGGACTCGTAATATTTTTTATATGATGAAAGGATTTTCATTTATAGATATGTAAAGACAAAAGCGAAAATCAAAGTACATGCAAAGAATTCAATCTCTCCAGAAATGATATTCAATAATTTAGATAATTATCTTGAGATTTACCTTTCAGACTTTTTCGTCCTGTTGGTGTGGTAGTTAGGAGAAGGAGTGCTAGCTCAGGTGTCATCCACGTCACTTGACCATGGTTCAAAATTACGTGGTCCTTCACCAAAAGCCCTCGTATAGCTGAACAGTGCGACGTCAATATTCTCTCTCTCTCTCTCTCTCTCTCACTCATTCACATAGATTTTTGAAGTTATACTTATTGGGCGTTTGGGAAGAAGGATGAGGGTAAATTTATACGCTGTGTGCGCACACCGTCTCGGATGCAAACATGCTTTGTCTAGAAATATACAGAATGGGACAGGCCATTCCCGCCTTCGAAATTCTCAGAAAAATATTTCTCTTCACTTCTCTGAAGAAAGGGACACCTAGGTTTGAACTGGGGACCTCTCGATCTGCAGTCGAATGCTCTACCACTGAGCTGTACCCCCCCAGTATCAACGAACCTTTGCTTTGCGTTCCGTAGGAACGGATACGAAAATGCTTTGTCTAAAAATATACAGAATGGAACTGATCATTCTCGCCTTCGAAATTCTCAGAAAATATTTTCCTTCACCTCCATTAAGAAGGGGGCACCCGGGTTTGAGCCTAGGACCTCTCCATCTGCAGACAAATGCTCTACCACTAAGCTGTATCCCGCGTCTGCGAATCTTTGCTTTGAGTTCCGTAGGAACGGATATGAAAATGCCTTGTCTAAAAATATACAGAATGAGACAGATCATATTTTCCCGCCTTCGAAATTCTCAAAAAAAAAATACTTCTTTACTATATTAGTTATACTTCTTTTGGGAGTTAGGGAAAAAGAATGAGGATAAATTTTTACGATGCGCGCTCACACCGTCACGGTTATACCCGCATACCTTCACGACACCGATACGCGCGCACACCGTTGTATAATATTTTAACATGCCACTTTTTTGGTGCTATGGTATTGATATTTGGGGGATCATACAAACTATTATTATAAACCATATCTGTTGGGACGCATCTCCCCTGTGCATTTCGGTTCCCGCTCCTTTCTCTAGTTCCTTAAATAAATTTATCCTAGAGTCTTGGACCTCCTCTTGGAATGATTGCAATACTGGATTAAGGATCAAGCGCTTTTTCAATGATCCTAACTTAAACATTCTTCCCATCTTTAAAAATATATCTGGTAATTTTCTAACTAATCATGGGCCTTTCCCTGCTTACTTGTACAGGTTCAATCTCCTTCCCTCTCCAAATTGCCTGAGTGAGTCGCCTGGAGACACCGACCATTACGTATTCCACTGCCCCTTTACTTCTGATCACCATTTTGTTAACCCCATCTCAAACGCTCTCTATCCTTGGGTTAACTCTATTATTAATAATCGTGCAATTCACAATAAATTAATTTCCTGCCTTGCTATTTCCAAATCCATATGTGATAGTTTGGCTTAACTTTCCCTTTTCCCTCTTCGGTTCTTGCTATTCCTTTTTTTTCTTCTCTCTTTAAATCTTTTTTGTTCCCCTCACATAATATATTGCAGCTTCCTGTTTTAACCCTTAGTCATCATTCTGGGTTTACTTTAAGGTTAATTTCTTGTTTTTTTTTCTTCTCTCTCTTAGCAAAAGTGGTATCTTTAATAAAATTCAATAACTTATTTGTCCCCCCCTTTTTTCCCCTTTTCTCCTTTTAGTGTCTTTAAAATATAATTGGAGGAGGAAATCTAAAAAAAATCATCTTTCCAGTGCTTTTTTAAAAAAAAAAACTAACGAACCATTTACGGGAAATAATATCAACAGGAAGTGTTGGCACCAACTGGAATTATGGTTCAAAAAACATTTTTTTTGTTTCCTGTTTTTCTTTGTCTTTTTCACACCTCGTGCCCTATGTCTGTTTCATGATCTTTTCTTCTCCTTAGAAGATAGCACCTGTGCGTGTTCTTTTTTGTGTTTCTTAAGTGTGTTTTTTTTATCTTTTTTTGTATTTGCATTGTAATTGTAAAGCGTTTTTTCTGTATTCTTCCCCCAATTCTCATGAAGTTTGGGGAAGGGACCTTTTTGTACATGTTTTTTGTTCAATTTGAAAATAAAATACTTCTCGGAGGGTCGTATGCAGCTCTAAACCTTTTGGGTGAGCTCGATTCTCTGGAGGAAGTAAGTGCATTCCCTTTCGCTACAGCATTTTGGCCAATATCTCGGCACCCGAGCATCACGGTCCGTTCGGACCTGACTCATTCGATCCCTCTCTACCTGCTCTTCCAGTTATTATAATTTCATGCTCATAGTGCTATTTCTTCCATAGTTTTGGTCTTAAACTTTTTTAATTTGTTTAAATTCACAATATCTTGGTTCCTATTCGAATCTCGGACTTGAGATTTGAACCATCTGTTCCACTCGTCGAGATCCATCCAGTCATCTACTTCATTCCCATTGTGTAAGGGGGAGGGCTGAAGCACTAAAATATCATGCTCCCATGTTAATCCTATTAGGACTGGAAAAAATTTCACCCCCTCTAAGCAATTGAGCTTAGAACTTGATTTTTGGTGGTCCGCCATATTTTCGTATTAGTGCGACTTTTACGTTGAATTGCCCCCTCCTACAGGGCATCCCCAGAAATAACTTGAATCCTATGCCACCTTGGTCGACCGCACCGGCTGGATTCGATTGTTCTTCCTATGAGCACCCTAGATATATTTTTTTCAAGACCATAGTCCTATTTCTTCACAAAATTATTTTAAAGTTAAATATTTTTAAAATCCCGCATAGCTCCGAGGATTTTTGAGATTCGTTAATGAAACTCGGTTCATAGGTTTTCCTCGTTGAGCTGTTTTATCTGTTATAATTCGTGTGTAGACAGTGAGCTTAGGAGTGGGCGTTATCACTAAAATTAGAATTCCCATGTTGTTCCTATGGGGTTCGATCTTTTGATGACATAACGATATTACAGGGATAGAAGGATGAAACTTTGGGATCACTTATTACTCTGTTCATCGCTGGGATGTACGTGACCATTTACATCACAGCTGTAACCCCCGGGGGAGTTAGTTTCATTTCCTTTTTCCGAGCTAACGCCGCCCCATTTGCAACTACAGACTCTGGACTGGATCGAATGCATTCCTTTTGTGTTTCCTCACAACCAGGCTCAGTTTCGAGTTGCTGGGTGCCCTGCTTCTATTTTATTTATTTGTTTTAAATGTTTTAATTATTTTAAAATGACCATACATCGGGTACTCTTCAGGCAGATGTCTTAATTTTCTCAGGAATGATTCTTCCCGCCGAGTCTTTCAATGTAAGGTCTCAGGTGTCACATTCGTTTCAATTCATCTCCAGGAACAGTCTGCCGAAACCCCTCCCCCCATGTTGTTGGTCCTATTGTCCCTGTGCGGGGATGTTTAAATTTACTTAAATCGTGATTATCTCGGGTTTGGCTGGTCCGATTGACTGAAGGTTAGTATCGCTCAACTCTGCTCGTGACCGCCTTTCGTCCTTGGCCCAGCTTGCTTTGCTCAAGATGTTTAGAAATATTTTAATCTTGTTACGCCAAAGAAGTATAACTTCTTACGTGCGTACATAAGTACACATACACTTTTTTTTATCGTAAAGGCTCAATTGTCTGTAATTTTGAAAACGTCCACTCAATGTTATCAATGACTCAATAATTGACAAATTTGTAGAGTAGTACAGAGTGCCATTGAGAATTGTACCACGTGCCCCACGAGGCACGCGTGCCATAGGTTGTCGACACCTGGCACAGACTGTTTAGATAGACAATTCAGAATCATAATCTAGTTGTTAAATGCGATATTTTGGTATTTGATAACAATGCCAATGCTCGCCGTTTTCTGCTCAGCACTTGCATCAATCATGCTGGTTCATTGCATCAATTCACATAGTGTACTAATTAAGACGAGTAATATAAACAAATGTTTTTAGCGTCAATTCCTACTTTGTTAGAAAAACGTACTGGCACCATCTGTTGCAGATAATTGTAACTACAAGAGAAAAATAACGCAGAATAAATTAAAAATTAAAAAAATAAAATTTAATTAATGAATTAATATTTAAAAAACTTTTAATTAATGAAAAAATTAATATTTAAAAAAATTAACGACTGTGAAAATTCTAACAAGATAAATAAGCATATAAATATGTAGAGAGTGTGAGTTAATAGTAGGAATTGAAAAAGAATAAAGTCATAATTTTGATAAGATTACCATTTGTTAATGATAGAATTATATTTTTATTGTAAATAAGAAACACATAAAGTTAAATTATAAACAAATGTTTTTAAAAAATTAATTTGACCTTCTGTCGGATGAATAACGAAATTATTTTTTATTAACGACTGTGAAAATTCTAACAAGATAAATAAAAAAAATTGGTGACCTTCGCATATAAATATTTTATTAACGACTGTGAAAATTCTAACAAGATAAATAAGCATATAAATATGTAGAGAGTGTGAGTTAATAGTAGGAATTGAAAAAGAATAAAGTCTTCTTAATTTTGATAAGATTACATTTATTTGTTAATGATAGAATTATATTTTTATTGTAAATAAGAAACACATAAAGTTAAATTATTCATTTGGAACTGAACCGAAAATCATTATTTTTTCGTGGAACGAAAAAAATTACGATTCAAAGCCCGTGTAGAGGGGTGGATGTACTTTCAGTTTATCCAGATTCAAAGCTTTCAAATTATGGGAGTGGTGATGTCCAGAAAGCTCTTTGCCAGCTCAGAAGTCGTCATCGTCGTTTGATTGAGGCTCAAAATGACGAGGTCCGTCACCAATAGCCCTCGTGTTGCTTTATAATGTGTGACTTTAATTAAAACTCTCTCATTCAAACTGTCACGTATTACGTTTATTTTCAATAAAATACTGTGACAAAATAACCAGAATACTCTTAAAAATTAGTTTTATTTAAAATAATGTACAAATACCTTTTTTAATCCCCTTGAACATACTTTCCTTTCCTATCAATACATAGCTGCATACGAGTTTTCCACTGCTCTAAGCAGTACTGCGGCTCATAAGGTGTCACCATCTTCAGCAAAAAAAAAAAAAAAAATGTCGTTTTCCCCTTCGTTCTCCCGCAGACTGAAAATGTGTACCCATCAATGCATTTTTCACTTTAATAAACAGGTAGAAGTCGTATGATGAGAGATCTGGTTAGTACAATGAATGCTCGAGCACTTTAATGCGTTTGTCCGACATTTACTGTTTCACAGAGAGCACAATGTGCCCCGAGGCGTTTTCTTGGTGCAAAATCCACCTGTTGCTGCTCGACATACCTTGTCATTTCTTTCTCACTCTCTAAACTTTCGCAGAATTTCAATTTAGTGCTACTGTTTTACCTTTTGGCTTCTAGGTACCCATTATATCTTGATGATGCCATTAATATAGAGCAAAAACAATAAACTTCATGTGTTCTTGATGTCACAGATCGACAA
Organism: Trichonephila clavipes; assembly: GCA_019973935.1. Taxonomy (NCBI): domain Eukaryota; kingdom Metazoa; phylum Arthropoda; class Arachnida; order Araneae; family Nephilidae; genus Trichonephila; species Trichonephila clavipes. Next base: position 319,189 of record BMAU01017165.1, on the reverse strand, counting down.
GAACGGTCATCCCCTTCAGCAATCTTCCGAAAATCATTTGTGCCACACAAAATATTTGACTGTGTGACGTGCAATTATCTCCAAATACTCCTTTAACAATTTTAAACATAATTTTGAAATTTTTTTTTAAATAGCACGAGGAATTTCAAATTTATGCACAGCTCAATTTTCACATTTGTCATGATTGTGGCATTTGCACACAACAACGTCTTTCCCACACAAGGGTAAAAAAACAAACTGAACTATCGTATTTGCTCGAATCTAAGCCACCATCAATTCTAAGACGCACCCCAAACTCTAAAAAATATTTTTATGAAAAAAAGTTGTCATCGATTCTAAGCCCCCCAATTCTCAACCCGTTTTTGAGAAAAAACATAAAAAAAATATGTAAGAAGTTTATCCATATCGAATAAAAATATATTGAGATATATTAAGAAGTTACTAATTACTTTACATTACCAGCATTAAAAGCTTCCAAATACATAAAAAAAACCTCTAATTACTCTAACTGTCTATGTCACGTTTCGAAATTAATTCGTCACAGCTGACTTCGGAATCGGTGCTGGCGTCGTCGTTTTCCCACACAATATAGTCCTCCGTGCCACCCAATGCATTTGTTATGCAACACTTTTTTTAAAAGAATGTGTTATAGAAGAATGTATAAGAATTATTTACCCGCGGTCACTCGCGCCTGTTTTTCTACCGTCGTTACTCGCGGGGTGTAGAGAACACCCCAAACTTTTAATACGTGTATTTGAATATGAAATTTTTTAAAGTCAATTATGATATATATTTATGAAGTACGAGATGTTTTATGTATTATACAAATAAAATTATTAAATTTATTGCTTACAAATGAGACTAACATTCATTTAAAATAAACCTACAAATTTTTCATTTTAAATTACACAATTTTATATTTTTATATGAACCAGAAGTAAAAAGTATACACTAGTAATAACTTACCTTTATAATTAATGATTAGGATAGTAAAAAGTAGAAAAATAAAATTTTAATCATTTTCGAAACATTCAAAGCAGACTGTATTCATATGCTTTAAGCACATATTTTTCTTACATTTAAGACAAAGAAAAGTAATTTTTACATCTTTTACAGTGCAATGTCCCTTTTTTTGTGGATTAATGCTTTTTTAATATCTTCTGTGTCAGTAAAGGTTCTTTTGAGTATTTTGTTAAGGTTTAGGAGTTCCCCTATCTCATATCCCACTGTCTGTGTGTATGTGGCTGCACACGATTCATTCTAATCTCCTCTAATAATCTTGAATGTCTTTTTTTACAGGAAGAACCGAATGAGTAACAATGGAAGCATTAATTCCTGAAGTATTAAGTAGATGATAAAATATTCGCAATGGCCAACGGTAACATATTCGCGATACATCATAAATGCTGCACATTTCATCAGTGATATGAACACCGCCTGTATTATAAAAATTTACAATTTCATGTTTCATCTCTCTAAGTTTGTTTCTGAAATTACACATTCATCGAATTCACTTAGTTCATCTTAACAATCTGTTGATACAGTATCTTATAGACGACGAAATCGCTGTTTCTCCCTATCCCATGGAGTTTTTGTCATAATTTCTGGAAAGTATTTTGAAAAATTTACGAAAAAAATTATATTTTACAATTATTTTACTGAATTGTATTATTTTTATGCTACAATTATTGAAATTTTAAATAAAATATGCATGCATATTAATATATTTGAAAAAAAAATGTAAACGAAAAGAGTAAAACGTATTCCGTTTTAGATGCTTCGAGAGCGAAAATATAACTCAATCACTCGCGCGGTGTTCTCAGCACCCCAAATAAACTTTTGAAGGCCGATACATTCCAATCGTTTTAGCGAGATTATTTACATCAGGCCTGAAGGTTCAATGACCTAATATGTGCAGCTACAGAAAATATCGTGGCTCTGCGCATTCTGTTTAGTATCCTAGGATGCTTTTCTTATTGCTGGGGTGTACAGAACACCCCCAGGCGAGTGATCACGGGTTAAATACCTTTGAAATTTGTAAGCGAAAATTATATCATTTTGTTAGTGCCATCGTCAAATATTTGTTTCAGCAGCAAAATTTCTGTAGTTGTAGTAGATAAGTTGTCATTATCACAAGCTCGTGGTCGGTGTTGTCGAGTAGTCGGTTCGAGAGCTAGTGTCACATAAAACTTGTCGTTTACAGCGGCAATGTGCTTTAAATCTGTCAACACTCAAAGTGTGGATGTTTGAAGAGGGAGACGGTGTCATTCTTGTCACTTGACCGCCAGTCTCAAAATTATGCGGTCCCTCTATTTTGAAACTGAGTAATTTCGGTCTTAACAAGTTGTTAATAATTGTCAGTTACATAAAACAGTATATCTGAACTCATAAAATTACCTGTAAGTTATGAAAATGTACCGTAGTATACTTCTTTAAAAAATATAAAATGTAATACTTTTGTTCTGAAAAAACCATTTACAATGTGCACTACTGGCTGTTAAATCTGCTACACCATGAAAACGACGTGCAACAGACGTGGAATTTAGACATCAGGAAGAAGATGCTGTGATATGCAAATTATTAGCTTTTTAGCGCATTCAGACAAAGCAGGACCCGTAGCGACACCTACAATGCGTTCAAATTAGGAAAATTGTTCAGCCGGTTTTCATACACAAAGTGCATTTGAACATTGTTGCCTGGTAAAAAGTAGTTGTGATGCCTCGTGTAAGAAGCATAAATGCGTACCATAACGCTTATGACTTTGATAAAGGTTGGATTGTAGCGTACCGGGATTGTGGTTTATTGTATCACAGTATTGCTGCTTGCGTCTGTCCAGATCCTGTGACTGTTTGAAGAATATGAAATCAATGGATTCAAGATGGAAATACGGAACACCGTACTGAATCTCGACGGCCCTCTATCACTAGCAGCCGACAAATCAGGCATGTTATCCACATGAACTTAACGGATCCTGCAGCCACGTTGTGAGCCCTGAGTCAAGAATTGGGGTCGTTTGCGAGATAAGAAGTGTCTGCACGAACAGATCAAGGACGTTTGCAGCAGCATGGATACTCAACTCGGAGACAATTGATCTGGCTACTCTTGATGCTGACTCATAGACAGGAGCGTCTTTAATTATGTGATCAACGACGAGAACCTGGGAGCATAAATGGCGAGACGTCATATTTTCCGATGAATCCAGGTTGTGTTTACAGCATTTTAGATGATTGCATCGTGGGGAAGGCACATTGGCAGCATGTATTGGTCATCGTCATATTGGTTCATCACCTGATGCAATGGTATGGGGTGCCATTGGATACACGTCTTGGTCACCTCTTGTTCGCATTGACGACACTTTGAACAGTGAACGTTACATTTCTGATGTGTTACGATCCGTAGCTCGGCCCTTTACTCGAGCCCTGTGAAACTCTACGTTTCAGAAGGATAATGCACGTCCACATTTTCCGGTATTGTACGGACTTTCCTTGATACGGAAAATGTTCAGTTGTTGCCCTGACCTGCACGTTCACTAGATCTCTCGACAATAAAACACGTCTGGTTCATGATTGCCCAGCTAATAACTCGTCACCATTCGCAAGTCACTATGGTTGATGAGCTGGGGCATCGTGTTAAAGCTGTATAGACATCTGTACCTGTACATGTCTGCAATCTCTGTTTGACTCAGTGGCCAGGCTTATAAATGCTATTACTACTACCAAAGGTGGTTGTTCAGGGTACTGATTTTTCAGGATCGATGTACCCAAATTTCTTTAAAATTTGATCTCTCTCTTTCTCACTTGTTATTTCTAGTGTAGTATATGTGTCCAATAAATATCATTTTGTTTTATCTGCATTTCTTCCTGGTGTTGCAATTTTAATGGCCAGTAGTGTACATTTGTAAAAGTTCCTTAGCATGGCTTACAAAATAAAACATGAGATTACATTGTTTGAAAAAACAGAAGGGCATTGCATTTTGTAATTCTAAATATTGTTTTACACATATTTTTTCCTTCAGAATACAGAAAAATAAAAACTTCATCTAAGGTTACACGCAAAAAATGAAAAATGGAGACACGTTAAACATGACGATACTTTATTTTATTGTATAAAAAAGTCGGGTTCAACCGGTTCTTCTAAAAACAAATCATTTCTGAAAAAAAGGAAACAAGTGAAATAAAAAACAGAAAAAGAATTCTCTTAAGAATCAAAATACAGCAATAAGTTGGTTTTTTAAGTAAACAGTCGGAAGAACCACTCTCAGGAAAAGATAAAGAGCCAAAATCTCTTACAGGAGAATTGGAAGAAAAATTTAAGAATAAAAACAAAACAAAACAAAAAAATAATTCGCAGTACAAAGAACGGAATGGTTCGAAAAAAAAAGAAAAAGCGGAAAAGAATAAATAAAACACCGCATAATATAAATGTTTTAAAGTATTTCTTGACTTAAAGATCCCAAGAGAATAACCTCTGGCAAAAGAAACGGGAAAAAGAGGACGTTGAAAACAATGATCGTAATACCGTTGAGTAGAGTATATCAATAAAAGTGCACGTTTTAGCAGAAGGATTGTTTAGAAAAGGGAAATTTGCGAAGGGAAAAACTGAATTAGAAAAGGGAATACGGAGGACCGATGCGAATTTTTTAAAATGGAAACCTTAATGCACCTTTTGAAAATATTCAGTTCGTTGGTTGGTTTGAATGAATATATATTTCTAGAGCAGGGTGGTTTCTTAGCATTTTTTGATTCTTTGGATTCCTTTGACAGTAAAGAGATGACAAAAACATAGCTTTCATAAACAACATTGTTCAATGAAATAGCAAATACTTTATGCATAAAAAAACAAAAAACACATTTAAAATTTAAAATAAAATTAATTTATGTAAGTTATATGTTGGCATCATATTTTTGGTTAATAACAGTCTGACATTTAAAGAAAATAAATGCGTCAAGGGATCACCATGAATTTCTACACAAACCTTTTGTAATGACTGCTTAAGTTGTTAAGGCTACACAGTACAATTTTTCAAAAAACTTTCTCAAAACAGTAGCTGTAGAAATAATTTATATTTAGACTATATTATTAAAATGATTCTAAATACAAAAAGTCATTTTGACCAGTCATTTTTTACAATTTAAAAAAAGTAAGAATTTTTGAAATTTTTTCAAACTTTTATAAAACGTTTAGTTTAAAAATTTTTTTACTAATTTTAAATGATTTATGTTTTTTTTTGTTATTGCAAACAAAATGTATGGATTTGAAAATATGTTCCTTTGTTAATTTTTAATAATTGTTTGAAAAAAAAACCCACGAATATGTTTTAAATATTAGCTTTAATATTTTTTTAAAAAAAAATTAGAGATCCAAGTCCTATAAACCCGTACAAACTGTTACAAAAATACGTTTGGGAGTATCTACAAAAAATTTCAAGACCCTATCTTGAACAGAAAAAAAGCCTTAGGCATTAGAAAACACTTATACCTTCAAAATTAAAAGTCTGAGAAAAACGCATTTAAAGTTTGTAAAGGCATAAAACAAAAACCTATAATGCCTGTAAATCTCTAATTTTTTAAAATGTTATTTTCCAATTTATGTTCTATATCAAAACACTACTTCAAATAATTATGACAGAAAACATTTTTTTAATTCAAAACATACTTTACATAATATTGATAATGTTTGTTACGACGACAGTTTATTCATCTTAATCTTAACCAAATATTTTCATAAATGTTTTGAAACACAAAACATTTATGTATAATTTAATAATGATACTAACTTAAGCTAAAAATCCCCAGGTTTGTGTATAAAATTTAATTTTTTTATAGTTTTAAATTGAAGAAGTTTAGCAAGTTTTATAAAGTCGCCCAACAAGAAGTCACATAATATAGTACTACAATATGTTTATTGAAATGTAGTTTGGAACAGAATCGAAATATTCAGTTTTATATGCAATACTTGTAGTTAGAATTTTTGCATTCGTAAGTCTTATTGCATTATATCAGTAAAGGGCTGGTTTTTAGATAATCATTTTCGGTTGTATTTCATCTCTTTCAAATATGGTGTCTCATCGCAACTTGAGAAAGCTTCTGCAGTTGCATTTTCTTAACAGGAAAAAAATAATGAAAAAGCTTCTAAGTTATGTAAACTATTTTTTAAAACAAAAAATGGGCTAGAAATCAATCTTAATTAAGTACTTAGGAGAATTCAAATAACTCAAAACATAGTCAAGCAGAAATGCTTTTAGTAATGAAAATTGACAGTAATAACAATTTCACACTGAAAGAGTTGATAGTGCTCAAAAATATTTTTAATAAAAAAAAATATGGTATTTTTGAAATTTGCAGGGTACTGTGTAGCATTAAGGCTACAAACTGTACTGTTATTTAATTATTTTAATATGTTTTCTAAAAATTTTACTCTTTTTCATTGAATGAAAAGGGGATAACGATTCTTAGGGATAAGATAAGCCTGAATATTCTGGATATTGTGGTTTGGCTTTCTTCTAGACACTCTACTTAATTTAAATGAGTTCCTTCTATTATTGGATTGAATGGTAATGAGATAGCCGCTAGTTTGGCCAAGTCTGCTATTGCTGATACCTTGAAGGGTAACGAATGTCTAAATTTGTCCCAACTGTCCTCCGTTAAATGGAGGGAATTAAACGCACTTTGAGAGTATCGCCATGTCACCTTAGGTGTTTTGGAAAAAGACCTCGTTGGTGCCTGCAGGGCTCAGTATTCCTAGGAATCAGCGAATCTCTTACTTTTCAACAGGGCCGGAAAGTTTCTCTCGAGAGTCATTGGTGCAAGGATGCTCAGGCCTTTCCGAGTAATTTCTTAATTGCTTGAACTTTACTGTTGATGAAGCTTTAGGAAATCCTATTTTATTTTTGGGTTTTTTGGCGATTTTTGGTTTTATGGTGATGGTGCAGCTAAACTACACCTTCTGGATAAGAAACAACAAGAACAAAAATTTTAATTTGACCAGAAAGAGTTAAATTTTTTCTAAATATATAAGTAGGTATAAATTGTGTGGAAAAGTGTTATATATTCGGACTTATAATGCAATTTTTTAAGATTTTCCCCCTTCTCAAGATATTTAGAACATTAGAGTGTGTGATTTAAAGGAACTCGAACATTTTTTAAGAAAATGATTTTTTGTAACTTATGTTATCATATATAGATTTATTTATTAATTACCATTTTTGTGCATTTTTGGATACCTTTGAATCTAAAATGTATAATAATGTGGAATAAAATGTATTTTATATAAATACTAGCTGGTATACCCGTTCTTCGCACGGGTGAACTGAAAAATTAAACAACACAGAATGAAGGATAAAGAAGTTTTTAATGAGTTAATTTTAAATGAATTGCAAATTAAACAAAAAAAAAAGCTTTTTGCATATCTCAGCTGAAGGAAAAAAGAAAGAAAATAATACCTTTGTTAAATTTTATGTCTGCAGATCTAATAGCTGATAAAAAGGATTTTTTTTATATTTATAACTCCCCGTAACACTCTTGAGGGTCGATTTTTGAAAATACCTCCCTAAGCTGATCTCTGCTCAGCAAAAGTAACACATTGTTAAAAGTTTTGTGACGCTAAAAATATTGTAAATAATTTTTATCTGAAAGTGTCATACATTAATATTACTTTCTGTTGAATTTATTTTATGTTAAAATTGTAATACTCGCAAGCAACGCCGTTTCCTAAATAACAATGGCGATTCAATGAAAAACATAGCGAAATGTTGACGATAGAGTCAAGTTGGCCACTGTCTAGCTACTTTCATAGCTCAGACTTTATTAGAGCTTTGTAAGACCCGTCGTGTAGGGGTGCGATGCACGTTAATGCTTTATCTACCGCATTATGATTTACTGCAATTTTTTTCATGCAATATTTTTTAGGTCACTACATCGAAAATTAAGGGACATACATAAATAAAATACTCCACTGAGGGAAATTTAATCGGTTAGAGCCAATAAGTTAATTAAAGATATTCCACTGTAAAATTAATTATATACACCGTTCACTTAAAATAAATAGTCAAATTGTTTTCTAAGGTCTCCATAAACATATAAAAACATAAGACACTTAAATTTTGACATTAACTATTTTTGGGACAAAAATAATAATCTTTGCAATCCGCCGAAAACGCCGTCAGCTGAAAATGCAACATCTGCTACAAAACTATTCGCCTTCCCCGCTAAAATACTCATCATAGAATCCGTGCTGTCATACACCTTGGAAGAGTGGATTTCAAAGAATAGTCCTGTTAAATATTGGTAGAATATTTCTTCTAAGTTGGTGTGGTGTGGTAGTTAGGAGAAGGGGGTGCCAGCTCAGGTGTAGTCCACGTCACTTCATGGTTCAAAATTACGTGGTCTGTTGCCAAAAGCCCTTGTGTAGCTGAACAGTGTGACGTTAATATTCACTCACTCCAAAAAATACAGTACAGTAGTTATAATTATTTTTATACTTAAAAATGCAATATCTGACTATTCAATTAAAATTATAGCGTTATAATTAAATACTAACCACACAAACAAATTTTGAAAATTTGCCCAAATGATGTAGTGTGAAAGAGAAAGTTTATTCAGACAGACAACAAATGCGTCTTATATGTATATAGATTTGTTTGAATTCTTGTGTATTATCACTTTTGTATGCCTCATGACATACTTTATGGTGTACCAGTCTTTTAAAGCTGACTGAGCCACAGTAACATTTAACTGGGTATAGCCAGTTATAATATAAAATTAAATCTTAAATAGATATCAAAAATAAAAGACGGCTCAATATTTTGAATAAATCAGTATAAAAAATTTCGTACAAATACAATATATATATAGTAAAATATTTATTTTGCTATTTGCACATTTCAGACAGACATCAAACAAAATTTTAAAAATTGTCAAAAACAGATAAAAAAACATATTTAAGAAAAATACTAATGATTAATTTTTGCCAAAGACATCACGATGTGCAAAAAAATATTTGCAGTACATAATAACCAAAAAAAAAATGTAAGTACTAAAATATAAAAAACAAAACAAAAATTATATATTAAATTAATTAAGGATTACTGGAGTGAACGATAAAACAGGCTAGGATAATACTCATAATATTAATTTCATATTGGTTGGCTACTCATTTTTGGCATGATTTTGAAATCGCGCCAAATTGGTATAGATATATGTAGCGGTCAGTCTAATGTTATAGTAATGTACAGAATTAACGGTACTTGCCTATTATTGCACAATCGCAAATGTTCAAGACAACTCGCCACTTTGGCAATCCCAACTTAGTATGCGTTGAATTGGCAATCATGGGCTTCATTTTGTATAATGTCACCAATAAGTTGCAATAATACATAAGTACCTCTAATCTGTACATTACTATGACATTAGACTGGCCGCAACATACCAATTTGGCGTGATTTCAGAATCATGCCAGAAATGAGTATGTTGAGGAAGCAGGTAGTCGTAAGATAAATTATTTTTGGCACCTATGTACTATCCTAACAATCGCCAACATTCAAAATAACTTGCCAAGTTGGCAACCCCGATTTCATATGTCATATATATGCTGAAAATTTATTTTTATGCTCGGGATATATATACTTTGGATAATTTTTTTAGTACTTATGTATTATTGCAACCTATTCGTGACATTATACAAAATGAAGCCCATGATTGCCAATTCAACGCATACAAAGTTGGGATTGCCAAAGTGGCGAGTTGTCTTGAACGTTGGCGATTGTGCAATAATACGCAAGTACTAAAAAAATTATCCAAAGTATATACATCCCGAGCATAAAAATAAATTAAAAAATGAAGTACAATACTAACATTAACTGACATAAAAAGAACTGAACTAACTTTATCAATGCAAAAGCATAATTTGAAAAAATAAGGTACTTACATATAACCGCAACCTATTGGCGATATATGAAACAAAGCACGACTCACAATTCAGCATATATATGACATGCAAAATCGGGGTTGCCAACTTGGCAAGTTATTTTGAACGTTGGCGATTGTTAGGATAGTACATAAGTTCCAAAAATAATTTATCTTACGACTACCTGCTTCCTCAACAGGTATTGAAGCCATTTGTCTGTTTTACTCATTCTCTGATGCCTATTCCAGTTTGATATGTAATGACTACCAACACTGCTTTTGCTTGGGCAGTATGATTACCCAAGTAGGATTTTCTGCAAGGCAATTTTATGCACTGAATCCAATAGTATACCCTTAAAAACGACTATCTGCTTCCTCAACAGGTATTTAAGCCATTTGTCTGGTTTGATCATTCTCTCGTGCCTATTCCAGTTTGATATGTAATTACTACCTACACTGCTTTTGCTTGGGCAGTATGATTACCCAAGTTTGATTTTCTGCATGGTAATTTTATGCACTGAAGCCAATAGTATACCCTTAAAGGTTAAAATAAAGACACATGAAATTGCAAAGAACCATATTATTGGATCAAGTGTAATATAGGGGGCTACTCTGCGCAGTCCTTTATTTTGGTGACTAAAAGTGGTCGCCAAGGTACTTTTTTCGGTATTATTTATTTTAGAATGAATTCGATATCTCACCATGACATTTAGATAAAAATCGAAAAATCTGTAGAAAAATCGCCAAATCCAAAGTGGTCCCTCTATACTACACTTGAACCGAACTGAAATATATCCCATATCAATGAGAAGTTTTAGTTTGTCAAAATTATAATCTTCGCATTCTAAATAAATAAATAAATAAGTTGTAATTTGTAAGCAAAATCATACACATAAACATCCCGCGATAATACCTAAATGTTGCCAAAACAACAATACAAAATTTTAGTTGTTGAAAGAATAATCTATAAAGAAATGATTTATTCAAAAAATAATCCTAATTAAATATCACAGAATAGAAAAATTGAATAAATATTCCAACTGATAAATATAGCTACAGTAAAAATATGTAATAATCTTCAAAAACTGTGTGTAAAGTATAAATTTTCCACTTAGTGAGAAACGTGACATCATATGACGTCATAACACTGGAAAATCACTTAAAAATTAAATTTTAAAAAATTTAGAAAGAATTACGAACGCGAAACCTGTTTAAGAACCTTCCTCGTGTAATTTTGTGCACGTGTACCAAATTTCTCGTTATTTGGTTGTCTGGATCTTGAGTTATGAGGGAACAGACAAACAGACAGCAAATGCGTCTTATATATATATATAGATATTAATTGTCTTCAAAAACATCAAATTCATCAATTGACAATTGTCAAAAAACATCAAAATACGCTCGTCTACGTGGTAAATGGTAGCATTGGGGAGTGAATCGCGTAACTGTTAATCTGCAGTTAAGGAATGAATTATAAACCGCACAAATTATCAAGATAGGTGTTAGTTCAAGCCTATGGGGTCACTGATAATTAATTATAAAACTTGTTCTTAACTTAGTATAGTTAAATTAATAATAAAATATACATTATACAGTACTGATACACACATTTATAAGTGCGTTATATCAGTGTAAATGTGTATTCCGTATTTTATTGTATCAGAAAGTATTTTGTTTGTTTACTGTCAGTAAATCAATAATTTTTTAAGTAACTTTTTGTTTTCGACTTTTCAATATGCTCCCCCCCTTGTAGAGTTATCACGCCCCCCAAGAGGGCGTGCCCCAAAGTTTAAGAAACGCTGCATCAAATGTAAACGTCCAGTCATCGAATGGACACAAAATTGGCTACTAATATTTAAAATGGAAGGTTCTCTTTTCTTAATGAAAGGAGATACAATAAAATAAAAAGTGAACCAACCCATGAAAGATGAAAAAATAGTAACAATTTCCCTCTTTTTCCTGAAGGCGATGTAAAAAATCGTCTTTTATTAATACATTGAAGTGCTTCTCAGAATAAATATAAGATCTTTCATAATCTCTGTTGAAAGCAATTCTTTTTCTTTCGGTAAATAAGACTTAAGCTCCTTTTATCATAGTTAAAGGCTGTTATGGTCTTCATAAACTATGATGATTTTGATCGTGTGTTCTATCTATTCTATAAGCAAAAACTACTGTAAATTATTGAAGAATAACTTTTATTCCCAAGGTGATAATTAAGATTGTTTTGATATTCAGGTAGGTTAAGCACAAGGTATTGAAATGTAGTAACATTAAAGAAGAGGTATTTTCGCCAATAATTGAGAATTCAGCTCTTTGTTATTGATAGACCTTTCTAATATTGTTAATAAATTTTTTCATTTTTTTCTTTCAGGTAAAATTCGGTCTTTATTCTCTTCCGGTGAATTTCATGCATTTTCATGAATTTTCAGTATTCTGTTATCTGCCAGAATTATTGTCAATTTTAGAAATGTTACTAATAAAAAAAAAGTAGAACTAATTTTAAGGAGAAGTTATATGAAATTTGTTTATTTAATTAATTTTAAAACATTTTTTTCGTACCTGATTGAAGACTTTGCAGAATAACCATTTTATTGATATAAATCCTTTTTTGCAGGAGATCCGATTTTATAAATTACTTCTATGTAAGAAACATGTTATAATTTGATTTCACATCGTATATTTTGCATCAAGCTGTATATAGTTTTTAAGATATTAGATTTTTACTAATTGCACATCAAGTTTCAAGGCTTGACACATGAGAAAAACTGCAACAGAACCCACAGTTGGAACCGTTCGTATATAAACATCTCTCTTGGTCACAGCGTTAATTTTGCCGGACATATGTATGTCTTTCCGAAGTACTATTTTCTGTGTGCACTGCGATCCATAGAATTATTCCGAAGGCTTTGGAATACGACAAAAGGACATTGACAGTGTTTGCACAGAGTTAACTTATTTCAGAGGATTTGCTTATTTAAGGGGTATCTGACTACGTTCGGAACCGTGATTTTCAAAAGCCCATAAATGGAAAATTTTCATGATATTTAATATCACTTAGATTGGAATATATGCATAAAACTGTTTTAAGGACATTTTGACAAAAAAATTTATTTAAAAATTATATTTTGGCAAAAAATTAACTTAGAATAATCTTTTTTCCAAATTATCTCCTTTTGTGAAAAATGCTTCTATTAGAATAATATATTTTGCTTGTATATAGCTCAGACTGCAGTACAGAGGCTGAACTAGAATTTTCGAAATATAAAACTTAGAAGTGGGTTTATTCATATTTTACGACAACAGAGGGGATCAATTTTAAGAATAAAACGCGAAGAATTATTTCAATTGGTGGTAACTCTGAAAATAATGTGAATATTTCAAAAATTCTAATCTGAGCTATATACAGGCAAAATATTATTATAATAGAACCGTTTTTCACAGAAGGAGAACATTTGGAAAAAAGATTATTCTAAGTTAATTTTTTTGCCAAAATATAATATTTAAATAAAAATTTTTTGTCAAAATGTCCTTAAAACAATTTTATGCATGTATTCTAATGCGAGTGACACTAAATACAGAGTGTTTTTTTTCAGGTATAGAAGTTTAAGTTGGCATTACTTTCCAAGATGGCGACCGATTTAACAGCTGTCAAGTGATTTATTCTCAGTTTGGTTTGGCAATTCATCATAAATAGACTCACGCCTGAACAACGTTTTCAAATTGAGCAATTTTATTTTGAAAATAATGGTCGATTTTCATAAGCGAATTTTGTTTAGCGATGAAGCGCACTTCTGGTAGAATGGCTACGTCAACAAACAAAACTGCCGCATTTGGAGCGAAGCTAATCCACAAGTGTATGTCGAAACACCGTTACATCCAGAAAAACTGACTGTTTGCTGCGCTTTATGGGCTGGTGGAATCCTTCTTCAAAAACGATGAAGGCCACAACGTTACAGTCAATGGTGATCGGTATAGAGCCATGATTACTAACTTTTTCATTCCTGAATTGAACAATCATGATGTCCAGGAGCTGTGGTTCCAACAAGACGGCGCAACACGTCACACAGCTCGTGCCACAATCGATTTATTGAAAGACACATTTGGTGACCGCCTAATTTCACGATTTGGACCTGTGAATTGGCCTCCAAGATCTTGTGATTTAACACCGCTAGACTATTTTCTGTGGGGCTATGTAAAGTCATTGGTCTATGCGGATAAGCCACAAACGCTTGACCCTTTGGAAGACAACATTCGCCGTGTTATTGCCGATATACGGCCACAAATGTTGGAAAAAGTCATCGAAAATTGGACGTCCAGATTGGACTACATCCGAGCCAGCCGTGGCAGTCCTATGCCAGAAATCATATTTAAAATGTAATGCCACGAGATTATCTTTGGAATAAAAAAAAATTCATGTCAATCGAATAATACATCGTTGTTTTATTGCAATCTAAAGTTCTATACCTCTCAAAAAAATACCCTTTATCATGAAAACTATTCATTTGTGCACTTTTTTAAAACCACGGTTCCAAACGCAGTCGGATACCTTAATCCTTTTCTCCCCTTCCCCTCCAATACATTACATGCGCATGCCTGCGTGGAAAACGGTGGCATTGGGGAGAGAATTACATACCTTTTAATCAGCAGGAAAAAGGATTAATTATAAAACATTCAGATCATAAACATAAGAGTTAATTTTTGTATATAATTTTATTTATGACAAGACCATGGAGTCAAGGGTAATTATTAAACTCGTTCTTAACTTAGTATTCCTAAATTAATTGTAAAATACATTGTGCAATACTAAAACATTTATAAGTGTAAATGTGTATTTTATTTTTTATCATAAAAGAATGTATTTTGTTTGCTTACTTTCAGTAAATTAATAACACTTTAAGTAATCTTTTGTTTTCTACTTTTCAATATGCTCGCACCCCCCTCGTGCAGTAATGGACGCTACCCAAGTGAGGCGTGATCCACAGTTTGAGAAACGCTGCTGTATGTACCCCTGTAAGTTTTTCTACGATGAGTGTTTATTAGCGTTGCAACTATGAAGCAACCCAAGGGTTATTGGCGACACACCTGGAAATTTTGAGCCATGGTCAGGCGACGAGGATGATTCGTGTTAGTTGATAGCTCCTCTCCAAATTACCATATCAGGCTAACGCAAGGATTTGGACCCTCGACAGATTTAACACTGAAACGTCCATCGGTGTCAATTTGTTCTCCTTTTCGCATTTTTGTAAGTAATTAAAAAACATTTTCGTGATTTTTAATCATTTTCCCTGGTGATTACACAGAAAACGTTTTGTGGTTCTAGGTTAATTAGGAGTGATTTTCCAACCAAATGCGCCTAAAACTTCCACTGGTGTCATTTTGATACCAGGGCAATTTATCATAATAAAAAGCTGTCGTTTAACCAAAGTACAGTCCTCAAAGTAGATACTAGTAGTAAAACAAACTTCCCTAATTTCTATTGCACATTTTTTTGACCTTGAATACTGTGGAAATGAATCAATTATATTAAAATTGTTATGTCTAAATGTTCCGTTACATAGTATTTGCTTATCTGCTCCAAAAAAAAAATTCATTCGATTTTCAAACCTTGTGCAGAGCAGACACCCTGAAACGATGACTCTTAGAAAAGGTCTAAAGGCTCATTCACACCAAGGCGTACAAACGTCCAGTGTCTAGCGTCTAGCCAATCAGAGACTTCATTTCATTGATTGGCTAGACGCTTAACGCTCGACGCTGACAGCCTTGGTGTGAATTCAGCTTAACTCCTGAAGAAATTTCTAATTTATTGTGAGAGCTTTCTGAGAATGAATCGGTTCTAATATAGATTCCGATGAACACATAAGATTGAATGAAAGTGACTGCTAAAAATCTGTAGAAAGTGCAGTGAAACTGATAATATTCCAGTAAATCCAAATACATATGTTGCTAGGGATGGCATAGAATGGATACCGCATAATAGTAATATTCCTAGCAGATTTGCGACTCGAAACGTCTTACGACAAAGCAGTGGTCCAACAAGCTTCGCGAAACATAATGTCAACGTATAATTTTTCTATGATATTAAGAGCATAATACATGATAAATTACATGAAATAATATGAAAAAGTCTTAAAACTATACCCTACGGAACAGTAGTCCTGTAATTATTTAGTTAAAACAATTGCTTTATGTATTTTATATTGTGGTGTCAAAATGACACCAGTAGAAGTTTAAGGGTAATCGAAATCCCGGACGTTCTAGTGTTAATGTACATTACCCCTCTAAAAGATGGGTCTTCAGTGGTATTAGAATTAGAACTCTCTCTCTCCCTCTCTCTCTCTCTCTCTCACACACACACATGACACACTAGACACGATCTCGTGAGCGTAAGCTCTAGGCTACTGAAGTAGCCCAGTGGTCAAGGTAACAGACTCGTGCCGGCGTGTCATACGTTCGTGCCTAGTACCGTTGAAGACCCGCCGTGTAGGGGAGCGATGCATGTTACATCTGTCGAGAGCTCAAACGTCCTTACGTTGGTGTGGTAGTTAGGAGAGGGGGTACCAGCTCAGGTGTAATCCTTGTCACTTGACCATGGGCTCACAATTACGAGATCCGTCGCGAAAAGCCCTCGAGTTACTGAATAGTGAGACGTTATATTTACTCACTCACGCAGCCACTACAACTTATTTAAGCTAAGGCTATTTCACTGAATGTATTTAGCGTTTCGGAATACGCGTTCCATTTTTCTTTAAGAGGACACAATACGATTCAATTGACAAAAATCGGACAAAAAATCAAATCTAATTTTTTTGGCTTAAATTATTCGTTAAGTACTTTTCTATAAACTCGAAAAATTTGAAAGTTCGAAATTTAAAAAACGCAGAATTATGATAGCCTTTAAGTTCTTTTTTTATTCACACATCCTTATGGTACACAAATCAAAACTTTAAACTTACTTATCTCAGAAAAATAAAATAATTAGTTTGTCTTCAATTAAAATGATAAGGGATTTTTTTCTACTGAGCCCAATGCTTTGAACTTTTTTTACGTATTGCTAATAGAACATCTAACAAAAGTTGGTATGCATTTTTGAATGAAAGCAATACTTATATTTTTAAAAAATAATTTTATTTATATTATACATTTTTTAAGAAATTTTCCATAAGCATTCATAAAAGAAATATTACACGAATATCAATCATGTTGTCGCAAAACTCATACAAACTTTTGTTATACATAGTTTGACATACTTGTAAATCATATTTCATGCGTGTATGTAAATATTTGTAGGAAGAGTAGCATTTTAAAATCCCTTCACAAATTTTGAGTATTTTCCTTGAAAAATTAAATCAATAGCTTTTTATGGAATTTTGAGCTGGAAATCTGTCTTACATAGTATACACGCATAGGAGGCAACGGAAAAAGTTTGAAAATCCTTAAATTGAAAACTTTTGAGGGAATCGTACCAGGTCCCTGAAAACTTGCTTATTTTTATATTCTTAAAATAGAAACGAAAAGAATAACATGAAAGGTTTTTCTTATTTAAAAAAATAAAAATAAGGAAGGTTTAAATTATTTAAAAACAAGTGTGGCATTTCGTTTTTCAAGTGCTGAAAGATGGATGTATTCCAACAAGATTGAAAAAAAGAATCACTCATGAATGATATTTTGCTTTACTGATTTGGACAACAAGAAGGACATCGCATTAATCTTACCATATTAGTGTCAAGGGGAAGAATGAATTTCATTTTTTTCATGGAAACATCTTATATAGAAAATGAATTTTTAGTTTAACATAAATTTTTTTTTGATTATATCATATAAAAGACATAAGACATTAAAATAAAAATGTTCATGAAATGCTTAAATGTTTCCAGTAACTAAAATAAGCATTATGTTTTTTTTAATACGCGACTTTTGAATTATCCTGCTTATTACAATGGTATACTTAGTATTTAGTTGAAAGATCAATATAATTCTTTTGTTGCACTTTTTTAAAAGAGAAAAAAAATTCGACGTTTTTTTGAAATAAGATAATATAAACACTATTTCAAAATAAAAACTTTAAGATACTTATAAAAAATAAACTATAAATTGTTTCATAGATTTTCCTTTTAAAAAAGGAATAATCAAGAAAATTTAAAAAATACAGTCAACGGTCAAAAAGTCTCAAATAGCAAGAATAACTAAGGCATATAAGGAATTAAATTGGCTCAGATGTTTTCATTCTTTTTTGGTATTAGCAAATATTTAAGGTAATTTATACTGATCATTGTTTTGGATTATTTTAACATCATTATTTTTTTTATTCGGAGAAGCACGTCTCTTAGGAAAATAACAGACTCTAATTTCAATTAATTAAATATTAATTCCTTAGGAATAGCAGTTTTAAATAGGCAGTCAAATATTTAATGCTTTATCTTCCAATTTTGAACTATTTTTTTTCTTTTTCTTTTCATTTGTAAATTATATTAGTTGTTGCTAAGTTTTTATACTTTTAATCCAATTTGAGAACATATCACGCTTTTAATCTATTTTTTTGAGCAATCTTTTATTATTCAAATATGGATAGAGAATAAATTTAACTATGAAGAATTTAATCAGATTCTTGTTAAAAATAATAATAAAATACAGGTTTCTAAAACGCACTATAATTTTTTTAATAGTTGCCTTAAAAATTCTGAAAGGTAAATTTTGCTAGTTGTATGATTATACTTATTCACAATATCTACAATTAGTTAACTCTCTCTTATATATATATATATATATATATATATACACATATAATAAATGAATAAAATAATTGAAAAAACTGTATTGACTTCAAGAGTCATCCGCTACAAGTTTGAAAGAGTGTATTTGAATTTGAATGGATGAATAAAAGTATTTTATTAACGATTGAAAAACTTGAACAAGATATATACAGGCATATTTTAAAACTTGTAGTGGATAACGCTTGATGTTAATACAGTTTTTCAAATATTAATTCTATCAATAAATTAAAATCTGAATTAATAGTAACAAACAGAAATAATAGTCCAATGCCACACATATAAAAAGGAAAACCGTTCGTTGTGACTATGTAGCGCAATAGTAATGCATTGGACAATTAATCCAAAGGGCGTGGGTTCGAATCCCATCTAAGAAGCAATAATTTCTGGAAAAATTATTTTATTTTTTACTATATTTCTTTCGTAGAATAATTAAATTTAATGAATGTATAAATAGAAACATACAAACAAAGAAACAAACCCTATATAGAAAGTAAAATGGGAAACTGTAAGGACAATGAATTTGTTTTTTGTCAGTTAATATTGTGATTGTGTCATATATATATATATATATATATATACATATATAATATATATATATATATATATATATATATATACATACATATAATATATATATATATACATGCAATATATATATATACATATAATATATATATATACATATATTATATATATACATATAATATATATATATATATACATATAATATATATATATACATATAATATATATACATATAATATATATATATATATATATATATATATATATATATATATATATATATATATTCACGTTAACTGCAACTATTAAATAAAAAGTAACTAAAATGAAATTTTTCTTTGTTGACCTAAGTAGGAATACACTTAATTTTTTTAATATTATTTGTTTTAAATGAGTTAGATTCTTCCGTTTGTGAGATAGAGGTCGCTTGGTCTTAATGGTCATAGTCTCGAACTCGTGGTCGGCATTGCTTCTGTCGAATGCTGAGTGAGTGAATTTTAACGTCCCACTATTTACCTACTCGAGGGCTTTTGGCGACGGACCTCGTCATTTTGAACCAGTCATGTGACGAAGACGACATCTGAACTGTCATCATTCCTCACTGTGCCTCGATGACTTTGAGCTATAAGAAATTAAACGTTCATCAATCCCTTTACACGGCAGGTCTTTAGTGACTTTAGAACTCGAACTCACTATTCGACAGGAGACTGCGATAGCCTAGTGGTCCAGGTAACGGACTCGTGGCCGAGCACGTCATGAGCTCGAGTTCTTAAGTCACTAAAGACCTGCCGTTTAAAGGGTAGGTTTAATTTTTTGGAGCTCAAAGTCCGCCAGGCACAGCGGGGAAGCTTGGAGAAGAGTGGCAGTTCAAATGTCGTCTTTGTCCTATGACCATGGTTCAAAATTAGGAGGTCCAACCTATACAGGTCACGTGTTTCTTCTGTGTGAGTTCGATGTTAATAATGAATCCCTTGTTTTAATAATGGTACTCACTTATGAAATTTTTATACCGTGCCATACAAAGAATTTTAACTTCAGTTTGAATTTAACTTGAAAGACTTTCTCATTCCATGCAATCGCAGAGTAGGTGTCGCGTTTACAGGGCCATTTTTAACGTACTGGTTACCTAGGCACTTTAAATTGCTTCGTCCCCGTCCTACTATTGCCAGAGCAACACACCTCCTTCAGTTTTCGTCAGTTTTGGTTCGGGACGGATTTTTCCTATACTCTCTTACACTTTTCCCCTAGCTTTGTTTTTGTTCTTTGGATAATTTTCCCACTATCCACCACCTATTGACCCGCCGTATCCTAGATTGGCAATCAGCAGTCGTATGGAAATGATGTTGGCCACTCTTGTTTATTTCTTACCTTACGGAATCGTGGACCACCCACCCACCCGCTCTTTTGTAAATTAGTACAGTAAATTAATGAAATTGTTTGCAATTAATGTATAGAGTACATATTATTATATGAATTGTTTTCAGCTTGTTAATTATCAACTTTTTCATTGCTTTACTGTCTTTTACTTTTAGATATCCTTTTTCTTTTTTGATTCACTATCATTGTACTTGTGCAACAAAAGTTTTCTCAGAACTTTGATCATTACAGAATGAATCATGACAACATAGAAATCTATTTCCATAGTAATATCATTTTGAGTGCACAGCAACATCAACCTATTAAGCTTCTTTTTTTCCATAGCAGATCTCATTTCAGTCTCTTACCTCTCTCTTAAGCGCAGAAATGCTTTTCCCAAGACTCGCTAGGTGGTGGCACGTTAGCCAAGCTTTAATTTTTTTTTCTCTTTTTTCGCCGCACGTACCTAAGCAGAAAAGCGGGCCTGGCTGTTAAAAATCGGATAAAAATGATGGTTTATTCGACAAGGGTGTTAATTTTATTAATTGTACTTATTTATTTGGTTAACCTAAATATGTAAAGGTTTTTTTTAGAGGTATAGAACTTTAAATCGCAATAAAACAACGATTCGATTGACATAAATTTTTTTTTATTCGAAAGATAATCTTGTGGCATTATATTTTAAATATGATTTCTGGCATAGGACTGCCACGGCTGGCTCGGATGTAGCCCAATCTGGGCATCCAATTTTCGATGACTTTTTCCAACATTTGTGGCCGTATATCGGCAATAACACGGCGAATGTTGTCTTCCAAAGGGTCAGGCGTTTGTGGCTTATCCGCATAGACCAATGACTTTACATAGCCCCACAGAAAATAGTCTAGCGGTGTTAAATCACAAGATCTTGGAGGCCAATTCACAGGTCCAAAACGTGAAATTAGGCGGTCACCAAACGTGTCTTTCAATAAATTGATTGTGGCATGAGCTGTGTGTCATGTTGCGCCGTCTTGTTGGAACCACAACTCCTGGACATCATGATTGTTCAATTCAGGAATGAGAAAGTTAGTAATCAAGGCTCTATACCGATCGCCATTGACTGTAACGTTGTGGCCTTCATCGTGTTTGAAGAAGTACGGACCAATGATTCCACCAGCCCATAAAGCGCAGAAAACAGTTTTTCTAGATGTAACGGTGTTTCGACATACACTTGTAGATTAGCGTTACTCCAAATGCGGCATTTTTGTTTATTGACGTAGCCATTCAACCAGAAGTGCGCTTCATCGCTAAACAAAATTCGCTTATGAAAATAGGGAATCTCGTTTTGGGCCCATTCGACGAATCTACGCCTTGCTTGATGATCGTTTTGATGAACTGCCAAACCCCAAACTGAGAATAAATCACTTGAGAGCTGTTAAATCGGTCGCCATCTTGGAAAGTAATGCCAACTTAAACTTCTATACCTGAAAAAAACACACTCTTTATTACATACATATTACTCAAAAAACGATATGACGAATTTTAGTGACCGGCAAAATTCCCGGACTAAGATACCTAAACAGACCACTGATTTACTTCTATCTTTACTGACAAAATATTTTTTACCTGTATGGCACAGAGGATTTTCCAGAGTAGGTGCTGTAGGGTTGATCTCAGACTTCTTACCATAAAGCATCCTTGCCTTTTCCACCCCCAATAAATAACTGTTCCTTAGGCCCACGACATTTGGCCATAACTCTAATGTCAGTACATAGTTCAAACAATCGGCATTCACAATTGGCATTCACACCACTCAGTAGCTAAGGCCTGGTTTACGTCTCACATTTGTTATAGGGCTGACCATACCTGAAGGAACCCTATTAGAAACAATTTTCCGATTTATGTCTTTGCCCCTTTTACGCTAACATCTAAAACACTTTATCATCGGAAATAATAAAATTCTATATGCGAAATAGTACGCTATTTCAGTCAGTGCGTACGGGAGCATATGAATTCCTCTTAAAGTATCCGACTACGTTCGGAACCGAGTTTTGAAAAAAAGCGTATAAATGGATAATTTTTATGATATTTAGTGTCACTTGGATTAGAATATATGTATAAAATTGTTTTAATTATACCATTAGAATAAAAAATATTTAAATGCCCTATTTTGGCAAAAAATGAACTTAGAGAATGACTTTTTTTCAAAACATTCTCCTTTTATGAAAAATGCTTTTATAATAATAATATTTCGCTTATACATAAAGAAAAGATTTCTACAGAGGGTCTGAACGAGGACTTTTGTAAAATTCCCATTATTTTTTGATTTACTATCAAATGAAACATTTATAGGTGTTTTTTACTTAAAACTTCTCTACTCTGTTGTAGTAAAATATAGATAATACTAGTTAGGCTCTGTATAGAAGTCTGAGCTATATACAGGCAAAACATTATTATTACAGAATCATTTTCTTTAAAAGGAGGTAATTCCAAATAGGTAATTCTATGTTCATTTTTTGCCAAAATATATCATTCAAATTCGCGATACTCAACTTGCTTCCCGCCGGACCTTTCTGAGTGACCCGGTCATACCCCGTATCACTAACAAATTCAATTATTTAAGAGCAATGTATTAAAAATTTAGCGAGAAATTCTATCAATCAAGAGCAATCCCATATATCGATTTTGCTATCTATGTGATGCTAGTAAGAATTGTGGGATAACTTATTTTCTTTTGCAACTGTAACGTTTTTTAGTAGAATAGCGATTATTTTATAGGTGAAACTAATTTTTAATTGATGCCTTCCAAGCGAAAGATATCTAAAAAAATATTTGTTACTTCAAGATGATGGAGATTTTGACTGTTTCATAGAAAAACAAGCATTGATCAACAACTTGTTTAATTTGTTATGAAAATGCAACATTTAAAAAAATACGATTTTGCTTGTCACTATACCACTAAACACAAATCTTTCAGTTCCTCCTTTTTTTCAAAAACAAAATATTTGTTGGTTTGGGATTTGGGATCATTGACAAAAGGAAACAGAAATTACCCCATAACAGGGTAAAAAAATGCCCCCTTTTTTGTGAGTTGAGTTTAATGGAGTTAAATATAGTTTTAAAATGAAATCCGAAACTATTAATATTTTGATCAATTTATGCATTTTTAATGTCTTGGATCTTATAGCATCCGCCCCTTCCCCCTTTAATCCCGCGAGAAATAGTTGTTATATGTATGCGGCCAGCATGAAAAAAAGATAGATAAATTAATAATGTACTAATTAAATTAAAGATAATAAATTAATAATGTACTAATTAAATTAAAGATAATAAATTAATAATGTACTAATATTCTTAAGACAATTTTACACATGTAATCTAATCTAAGTCACACTAAATATCACAAAGTTATTCATGCATACGCTTTTGAAAAATAATTGTTCAGAACCTCTAGTCAGATACCTTAAACTTTTCGTATTTTTTATTTACGTTTTATTTCGGCCTAAAATTTAACACATTGCATTCTAAATATCTTAAAATTCAAAAATATGTTTTGTTTTTCTCCAAAACTACAATATAAGTAGCCAGTGGTCACTAATTTTTAAGCATGACGATTATACACGTCATGAGAAAAAAATCCTAATATTTCTTCATGAAGAGTATGCTCGCTAATCACCAGTTAACTGGTTATATCGATATTCAAGTAAACCCTTTGAACACTGTCAGCATAAAATGTGCAATTTTTTGCTAAGTTTTTATTTTGTTAAAGTTTAACCACTCTAAAACCAAGCTCAAAGACTTGTTGTCCTCAAATGTCTTTTCTCTTGTTTTTAGTTTTGATTTACTGAATACAAATATTTTTAAAATTTCATGCCAAACTTAAGTTTAAATGTAACCTAAAACCTGCCAATAAATTCAAATATTTCATCTCTGAAATGAACATTCTTCAAGATATAATGCCAGATATTCGCAAAGAGAGTCACATCAAAATAACAAATTCTTTTTATTGAACTACAAAAAATATTTACAAAAACAAAAATATAATTTAATCAGTATTAAAGCCAAATTACTCATTTACAAAATTTTTGATTTGGCTTGTTTTCCCATACACTGCTGAAACTTGAGCAATGATTGAGAAATATATAAAGTAACTCTTGCTATATATTTGGAAAAATAATTTTTAGAAACATACTTACTGGAATTAAATGTGACTGGTTGGGTGGTGTCTTGTAATGGACAATAACTAAATAGGACCAATGTTCCTGTAGAAGATCAAATTCAGAACTTTATCAATCATATAAAGAATCTGACATTGTTAACTTCATCAAAATACAACGAATTAAATGAGCAGGTCACGTTGTCAGAATGGACGAAAATCACACCACTAAAAAAAGTCTTCAATGCCCAACCAATTGGCACACAAAAAAAGGCCAGGCCAAATCTTATCAGGAGAGGGCACGACTAAGGAAATTCATTTAGAATCGAGACTTGGTGTAATAGTAGTACTCCTTTAGGGTGTTCACCCCTCTATGTAATTCCGCCAGTCAATTCGGAGAAATTAGCCTTCGAAATTCATGCTTAGCTTTTACACAATTTATTTTTTTTCATTCAACGATTCTGTAGCTTGGTTGGCAAATCATCAGGGTTCGATTCCACGCTATCAACTTTTTTTCTTCAATTCATTTAATTATTTTTTTTAATTAAATAAATTTATTTATGAAAGGTTTATTAAATTTTAAATGATATTTTATGTAATTATTTTGCATTTTATAAAGTAAACAAAATACTGTAATTATATAAATAATTATATTAAATTTTATAAATATATTTTATATTAATAAATACTATTTATAATAAAATATATAATAAATATTAAATATTTTACATAAAAATTAGTTACAAATAGTTTTATAATGTGAAATGTAATATACTATAAATAAAATATTATATAAAATAATTTATAAAATATATTATTATTATTAAGTTAATTATTTCATAATTAACATAATAAAAATATGCCTTTTTATATATTATTAATTTAGTTATTTTATAATTTTATAAAATATTTAATAAATTTTTTTCAAATAAATTTATTTAATTTTAAAAAGTTTATCTAAATAATTTTAATAAAAAATTAATAATAATTTCAATAATAAATCATAATTTTAATAATAAACCTTAATTTTAAAAATAAATTAATAATTTTAACAATAAATGAATAATTTTAATAATAAATGAATAATTTTAATATTAAATGAATATTTTTAATAATAAATTAATAATAATTTTTATATTAAATTATTAATAATTTATTAATTAAAATTAATTTTGATAAGAAAATTTATAATATCTCTTATTAATACTAATCTTTAATAATAATTATATCATTATAATAAATAGTAATCAATTAATTAATTTTAATAAATAATAATTAATTTACTAATTTTAATTATTAATAATTTTTATTAATAATTATTTTAAATATTTTTAATTAATAATACTTTTAACTATTTTTAATAATTAATAATTTTAAATATTTTTAATTAATAATTATTTTAAATAATTTTACTAATAAATAATTTAAGTTATAAATTTATTTAATTTTTTTTACTTTATAAAATATAAAATAATTACATAAAATATCATTTAATATTTTATAAATATTTCATAAGTACATTTATTTAATTAAAAAAATAATTAAATGAATCGAAGAAAAAAATTGATCGCGTGAAATCGAACCCTGACCCCATGTATAGTAAGCATACGAATTGCCAACTAAGCTACAAAATCGTCAGATGAAATTAAAATTTAATTGTATAAAAGCTAAGCATGAATTTCGATGGCTAATTTCTCCGAATTGACTGGCCATTCGGCGGAATTACTTTGAGGGGTGAACAACCTAAAGGAGTACTACTATTAAACCAAGTCTCGATCCCAAATGAATTTCCTTAGTCGTGCCCTCTTCTTGTTAGACGGATTGATGGTCTAGAAAAAGATCTTCTAGTTTTGAGAACTAAGAATTGGAAAACACTAGGAAGAATAAGGCTGGCCTGGAAAAGGCTTCTTGAGAAGGCCAAGGCCCACTCTGGGTTGTCGAGTTACTGAGGAAGGAATGAAAGGTCCTATAAACAGCATCGGCCATCTGAATGCAGTTATCTTCGTATAAGTCTTCACGGGGCTTGTTTCTAATGTGCTGCAAATTTGCCAGAATGGCAGGTCATGAGAAAATATGTTCTGGGTTCAGTTCCGTGTCACGATTGTGTTTGTAAGAAGAGTACTTTCTTGTCCCATTCTTCTGAATTCGCATGCCCCAAAAGTGCTATGTTCTAAGCCTTGTTCATGTGCTTACCTGGCTTCTACATATATTAATTTAAGAAATGTTGTGTTTTAGTTTGATTTTTCGATAGAATATTTTTGATTTTGCTGCTGAGTTTATATCGCTTAGGGTGACGAATAAGAGTAGTAATTATTAAATGTGTAGAGTGAAGAGCAAATTCGGAAGTTTATAAGCTGTTTAAATATCTGGATAGTATTAATATTATAACAATACAGATTATATTAAATGGAGCACATAATAAGATTGGATAGCAATTGAGCCACTAAAAAATCTTACCAGAGCCATTTGGTTTCCGGAAAAGAGGGAGAATAAAACTTAGGACTGCGAGGAAAAAGGCTGGAAAACTATTAAGATGACAAATCGGAAAACTTAGCCAAGAACAAGGACAGCTTGATGTGAAAATGTTTGTATTAAGGTTCCACCTTAAATCAACTCGGGGGATATCGCCAACAGACCTCGTTCTTTTAAACCATGATTGAGTGATTCGGACGACTCTTGACCCCTCTAAAAGCATGCACACCTCGCTAACGAGAAGACTTAGAACCTTTAAAGTACATCGGAACCTCTACACCAGTTATTCCCGAAGTGGTCTATGTAGACCCCCAGGGTCTATGACGACCTTCAAAGGGGTTCACGCTAGCAAAAAAAATTGGGGGTCCATGAGGTGTAAATAAGAGTCTATGATAGTGGCTCTCATTAAAGCAGGTCATTACCTTAATTTTTTTAAAAAAATTGATCTAATGGAAACCAGATTCTTTCAATTTAACTGCTTTATTTACTAAATCTGGTGAGGTTAAATTGTGGTTATTACGTGACGGCATAAGTTTTATTAAGACAAGGACCATTTCAGCATTTCTTCCCAGAATTAAGCTATATATGTATAATATTGGCCGTTGCAAATTTTCTCAATTTGTCACGGACAATCTGTCAGGACATTTTACTCTATGCTAAACATTTAAATGCCCTTTACTCATATTTTGTAACTAGGTTTGAGATTGCTTTTTTATAGTAATATCACAGTAGACAATGAATTCATATAGTCACATTGAATACAATAGGAACTGATTAGAATAGGCCCTAACGAAAATTTTAAAATAAAATTTAGAAACGGATGTCAGCGATTTTGACTTAAAAAAGACTACCTGTTATTTATCGCGAATTATGTAATATCAAGAGAAAGTTTTTGCTTTTCCTAATGAGAGGCAGTCTTAGTGAGGAAAACCAACAACAACAACAAAAAAAACTGGACACCTATTAACAAAAGGAGATTTAGGGTTAAACCTGACTAGATTAAGATTAAAAGTTGAAAATTTGTTATTGAAGCACCAGATTCCTTCCTCTCCTTAAGAGCACTTGCTTGTTGTTCAGTTTTTTTAAGTATTAGTTTAATTAATTAACGTGTGTTTCTCAAGTTTTAAATGCTATACTTCCCTACAGTTAGAAATTTAATTTTATAAAAGTAAGTATCAGTACCAGCTACTAAAAAGACATTTAAGTTGATAAATGTGCAAAAATTCAATATTAGTTAATAGGTTCAGGGGTCTACCCGAAACCGAAAAACAGGGCAAGGCGTCTATGAGACAAAAAAGTTTGTGAACCTCCGTTCTACATGGTGAATCTACTGAGGCACTAGGGCTTCAACTCTTGACACTCCGGCCACGAGTTCGTGACTATAGCTACCAAGCTATCGCGGCTATCCGAAAAACAGACAAACCGAAACTTAGGTGCAGAAAAAAGACTTGGTAAAAGTATTGAGGTGACAATTTGGAAAACCTTAGTCAGGTACATAATAGATAGAATGTAATACTGAGGAAACCCATGATTAATTAGGGCTTGTCGTGTCAGTGAAGAAGTATTCTAAAATAAAAAGGAATTTTAAACTCAACTGATAGTTGTGCCGATCAACTATAATGATCAGTAAAGAAAGTCTACATGAACGTTTACTTTTAGATTTAAAAACTATCACAAAGTCATTAGTATTTGTATCACACTTTTTAATATAAATAAAATAATTTTAAAGAAAGTTAAAAAAAATATTTTTAATGTAATATAACATTTAACAAGTAATATAAATACTTTTTTGTCCATTCCTATTTGGGTCAACAAAGAAAATTTTAGTTTAGTTACTTTTTATTAAATAGCTACTATTAATATAAATATGTATCTACACATGGCATAATCACAATATTAGGTGACGAAATAGAAAGCGATTCTCCTTGCAATTTTCCTTTCTACATTGTATGTTCGACTATTTTTTTGTTTGTTACTTTTTATTCATTTTTTAATTTAATTACTGAATTAATATTTCAAAAAATGTTCAAGTGTTGTCAAGTTACCACTGCAAATTAAAAAAATGTATATATATATATATACATATATATATACATATATATATATATACATATATATATATACATATATATATATACATATATATATATATATACATATATATATATACATATATATATATATATATATATATACATATATACATATATATATATACATATATATATATACATATATATATATATACATATATATATACATATATACATATATATATACATATATATATATACATATATATATATATACATATATATATATACATATATATACACTGCTGGACAATTGCTAAGGACGGATCACAAATTGCTATTTAGCATAACATTAAGCGAGACATGAGGCCTAGTAGGATAAAATATAGTTGCCACACTGTTCAGACATTAGAATAAAGACTATCTTTTGTTCTGGAAAGTACAAAAGCTGTGAAACACCTGAAAGGAAAAAAAATGTTCATTTGATCTGCGTACGGAGAAATGGAACAATGCATCTAAAAGTCAGCAGGCACCTTAAAGAAAGGTATCAGTACGTGATATGTCCACCGTGGAGTGTGATGCAACATTCCACACGTCGTACCATACTTTGCACAACATTATCCAGCAGCTGTTGAGGCAATTTATCCCATTCCTCTGTGAGTGCACGGATGAGGGTGCTCTTGTTTGTCGGAGGATAGTTTCGACCAGAAACTTGCCTCCCCAAAGCATCCCACACATTTTCAATGGGGTTTAGATCTAAAGAACGCGCTGGCCATACGAGACGTTGAATACCCTCGCTGTCTAGACAATCCTGAACAGAGAGCGTTCGATGACATGTTGCGTTGTCGTCCATAAAAACAAATTTATCACCGACAGCAGCACGGAAAAGATGAACATGAGGAAGTAGAACTTCATCAATGTATCGTTGGCCCGTCATAGTCCCATTCGCAACCACATGTAGGCACGTGTGTCAATTGATCATTATGCCGGCCCACACCATGATACTGCATGTCGGATATCGGTCCTTTTCCTGGATATTTTCAGGACGATAAGAAGTACCACTCTCGCGCCAGATCAGTTGGCGTCTACAATCCGATGACAGACTGAACCTACTCTCATCTGAGAATAGTACGCATGCCCAGTCCTGTTCAGTCCAATTGTGATGCTCATGACACCATTGCAAACGGGCAGTACGGTGCTGTCTGGTCAATGGGACACACACAACAGGTCTGCGTGCGTATAGTCCTCCTCCCCTCAAACGTCTGGCAACAGTTTTTCGGGAGATTTGCTTTCCTGGGGCAGCAAGAAACTGATTTGCCACCAGCTGAGCTGTGGTGCGCCTGTTCCTTTTTGCTGATAGGACGATATATCTGTCTTCTGCAGGCGTCGTATTTCTAACACGACCTCTCCCTCGGCGTCTACTACACATTCTAGTAGTTTTAAATGACTTCCACAGGCGTGAAACAACGCTGTGAGTGATGTCGATATCCCTGACAACATCTGTTATTTTTCGCCCTTCTTCGATCTTTCCAATAAATCGGCCACACATAAAATCATCTATGCCATGTCGGGAAGACATGCCAAAAATTTTAAGTTCGTCTATTAAATCTTTCCTGTAAAACTTTGACTTGAAACAACAACTGTCCACACGTGTCAAAACCTTTAAAGCTCTTATGAACGCTATCACGTGATGAACAGACGTGGAAAAAAAATTTGCATATACTCATACATCTTCTTACTAATATCCCGCACTTATTCTAATTTTCCACATTTTGCTTTCTTTCATTTTGTGGTTGCTATGTATGGTAGTGTTATCCGTCCTTAGCAATTGTCCAGCAGTGTATATATATATATATATATATATATATATATATATATATATATATATATATATACATATATATGTACAGTCGACTCTCGATAATTCAAACTTTCGATAATACGAACCTCTCGCTAATTCGAAGTATATGCTCAGCCCCTAGAAAAACTCTTGATATTTCGAACTAAAACCATACGTTTTGGTACTCTCAATATTTCGAAGTAAAATTTGTGACTGGCCAGACTAAAACACGCGATAATTCGAAGTTATCCTATAAAACTCTCGATAATTCGAACCTTCAATATTATGAAGTTAGATTCAATTCCTGTACATAATTATCTCACGAGCGGTTTTTTTACTGAACTTATTTTGTTGATAGAATAACTATACTTTGTTTATCATATTTCCGGTATTTTCTCAGCAGAATTTTGATTTATTCCTAAGCCATCTGTTTTTTTTCTTTTTCCGTTGATACCCAAGCTTTAGATGGATAAAGAAAAAACTGCTTTCCTTTTTATTCACTGTGTAGTAATGAGTGATGCTTCCTTTTACAAGTATTGCACAATAATTTTGATTTTCGTTGAGTATTTATTACACTATAATAATGAGTTACATTTAAACAGATGTTTTTTTTTAATAAAGCACTCGAACTACATCCAAGATAATTCAGCAGAATCGCTTTATGGCAGAGGATTGAAAGCGAGAAATAAAACCTTTATATAAAAATGTACGAGGCAAAGACAGGAGAGACAGGTATATAACTTTATTCTATTATTTTTTTAAAAAAAAAGAGCGGTAATGTGTCACTAAGAATTGCTCCACGTGCCATAGTTGTCGACCAGCTGAGTGTGAACTGTGAATATGCCTTGTGTAGATTCCAAATTTAAAAAAAAATATTATTTTACTAAAGTTGTGGTGATTTACGTTTCCTACCTGTTAATTTCGATAAACCTTGGGCCACTACTTTACACTTCACCTTAGTGTCGACTTATCACGCGAAAGGAACGATATGTCTTTTAAAAAGTACAAGTGCTTAACAATTTCTGAAAAGAAAAAGGTGATAGAAACAGTTGAAGAAGGTGAGAGGAAGGTCGATGTAGCCAAAGCGTTTGAAATCCCACTCTCCACTATTCTGAAGAATAAAGAGAAAATCTTTAGTGCATCTTCGAGTAGAGTGAGAAAACGCGTTAGTAAAGGTAATTTTCCACGTCTTGAACAGTGTTTAGTTTCATGGATGAGACAGTGTAGAGGACAGAATATTCCGATGGGTGGCTCTTTATGGAAGGAAAAGGCTAAAGTATTCGCCAAAGAATTAGGAATCGAGTTTTCAGCTAGCGAGGGATGGCTTACAAATTTTAAGAAAAGGAATGGGATAGTCTTCAAAAAAATGTGCGGGGAAAGCTCAAGTGTCGACATTAACGTTTGTTCTAAGTGGCAGAACTCGCTTTCGGATCTAATAAAGGAGTACGAACCACGTAACATTTTCAACACGGATGAAACAGAACTCTTTTTCAAGTGTTTGCCTGAAAAAACATTTACATTCAAAAAAGAAAAATGCCATAGAGGAAAACATAGCAAGGAGAGGTTAACTATTTTACTGACTGTAAACATGGACGGCTCAGAAAAGATTACTCCTCTCATCATAGGAAAATCTGCAAAACTTCGGTGTTTCAAGGGCATAAACTCGTTCCCTACTAAATACCGCTCAAACAAGAAGGCATGGATGACCACCGAACTCTTTAATGAATGGTTCGTCTCACTGAACTCGGATATCAAAAGAGAAAAACAACATATTCTCTTATTTTTAGACAACTGTACTGTGCACAATAACGCACCACCTTTATCAAATGTGAAACTTCAATTTTTCCCTCCAAAATCAACCTCCAAACTTCAGCCACTCGACCAGGGCATCATACATAATTTTAAAACTTTTTATCGGCGTGAAGTTGTTAAAAGCGTTTTGGATAACATCAAAAATCAGCAACATGTAACTACTATTTCTATTTCAACAGCTTTGATCATGATTGACAAGGCTTGGAGAGCTGTTACTCCTTTGACAATTCACAGCTGTTTTAAAAAGTCAGGCTTCCCCTCGCCGAATCTGGTTGATGTGGACAATACACTCACTGAATTTAATGCTGAACCATCCCTTTGGGAAGCTCTTCCACAACAAGATTTGGCCGCGGTAGCCGAGTGGTATAGGTATCGGACCGTGGCTTGCCTTGCCACGAGTTCGAGCCCAGTACCACTAAAGACCCGCCGTGTAGGGCAGCGATGCACGATAAATCTGTCGAGAGCTGAAACGTCCTCCCGTTGGTGTGGTGTGGTAGTTAGGAGAGGGGGTGCCAGCTCAGGTGTCGTCCACGTCACTTGACCATGGTTCAAAATTACGTGGTCCGTCGCCAAAAGCCCTCGTGTAGCTTAAACAGTGCGACGTTAATAATAAATCAAATCAAATCAAACCAGAACAAGATTTGACGTTTGACGACTACGTGTTGGTTGACACGGACATTGCTGTATGGGGAGCTCTATCTGACGCTGAAATTGTGGCTTTGGACCACAATAATACAGAAAGTGATGAAGACGAATCGGCGGAGTTGACTCCGGTAACTCTGTCAGAAGCTAAAGTGCCACTAAACAAACTACGCAACTTTTCCCTTCAAAATCATGTTGATGTAGACATTTTACAAGCTTCATTTGTTCTAGAAAAATCTGTTGATAAACTTAGATTGAATACCTTAAAACAAAAAAAGGTAACAGATTTTTTCGACAAAAAGGATTAATTATGTATATTCTTTTAATAGTTCTTTTCAAGACATAAGTATTGTTTTAATATAGGACTTTTAACTTCTGTTTTATTTTTATATTGTATAAAATGTACTTTAAAAAAATTATGTACAATTGTTGCTTTATTACATAGTTTTAAATTTAAATGTGTGTTAGAAAAAAAAACTTCTCTTCGTGTATTTTGAGAGTTTTTTACTGCCCTCGTGATAATTCGAAGTATTTCATTGGTCCCTCCAACTTCGAATTATCGAGAGTCGACTGTATATATATATATATATATATATATATATATATATATATATATATATATATATATATATATATATATATATATATATATATATATTGTGAAGTCGTCGATTGTTGTGAATCCCCGACCTTTGATTCACGATAAGTTTTGAAGCTCCACCAGCCCTTAAAAGACCAGTGCATGGGGCCATTGTTTATTGTTTGAACTCGGGCAGGAGTGCCGACACACATACTGGCCGTCATAATGGTGAAAAGTGAACCGGTGCCCATTGACAATAGGCGAAGCCTGTATTCAAAGAATCATTTCGTCTTTTTTGGTGTTGAGAGAATGGGATAATAGAAACAGGTGGCGTGATGGACAAGTGTGTCCAGATGTTGGACAAGGAATTATGGCGCCTTGGGCCAGACGACCCGGGTGTGTATTGGTGTGTTAAGAGCAAATAGGACGAGGGAGGCCGAGAGAGACTTTTGTGATCTGCAAATAAGAAGGGACGAGGGGCGTGTTGTGGAAACCACCCCTGCTGTTTAAAAGGTTTTTTTCAGGAGACGAAGGAAAGGAGTCCTGCCTTGGATGGAGGAGAAAAACCCTGCCCTGGATCGAGAGAACTGGAGAGGAGAACCCTGTTTGGGAACGTAGTGAGAGAGAGCCCTGACTGGAGATAACTTGAGGAGAGCGCTAAGGAGGTTGGAGTGGAAAGGAAGGAAAGACGATGAACGCCGGGGGCGTTGAGTATAGCAGATAGACTTACTGCACCGGCTTGGTGCATGGACTGTAATCTATTGCTTCACTAACAAATTGCTTAGCAAATAAACAATCCTTTTAATTTCATATTAGGCTGTGACAATTTATTGATGGTTAGCTACTCACGACGTTACAATATATATATATATATATATATATATATATATATATATATATATATATATATATATATATATATACTGATATATATATATATATATGATATATATATACTGATATATATATATATATATATATATATATATATATATATATATATATATACTAATGATATATATATAAAGGGTGTTTTTTTAGAGGTATAGAATTTTAAATTGCAATAAAACAACGATGTATTATTCGATTGACATCGATTTTTTTTATTCGAAAGATAATCTTGTGGTATTACATTTTAAATATGATTTCTGGCATATGACTGTCACGGCTGGCTCGGATGTAGTCCAATCTGGACGTCCAATTTTCGATGACTTTTTCCAACATTTGTGGCCGTATATCGGCAATAACACGGCGAATGTTGTCTTCCAAAGGGTCAAGCGTTTGTGGCTTATCCGCATAGACCAATGACTTTACATAGCCCCACAGAAAATGGTCTAGCGGTGTTAAATCACAAGATCTTGGAGGCCATATCATAGGTCCAAAACGTGAAATTAGGCGGTCACCAAACGTGTCTTTCAATAAATCGATTGTGGCACGAGCTGTGTGACATGTTGCGCCGTCTTGTTGGAACCACAGCTCCTGCACATCATGATTGTTCAATTCAGGAATGAAAAAGTTAGTAATCATGGCTCTATACCGATCACCATTGACTGTAACGTTGTGACCTTCATCGTTTTTGAAGAAGTACGGACCAATGATTCCACCAGCCCATAAAGCGCACCAAACAGTCAGTTTTTCTGGATGTAACGGTGTTTCGACATACACTTGTGGATTAGCTTCACTCCAAATGCGACAGTTTTGTTTGTTGACGTAGCCATTCAACCAGAAGTGCGCTTCATCGCTAAACAAGATTCGCTTATGAAAATCGGGAACAACGGCAATCTCGTTTTGGTCCTATTCGACGAATCTACGCCTTGCTTGATGATCGTTTTGATGAATTGCCAAACCAAACTGAGAATAAATCACTTGACAGCTGTTAAATCGGTCGCCATCTTGGAAAGTAATGCCAACTTTAACTTCTATACCTGAAAAAAAACTATATATATATATATATATATATATATATATATATATATATATATACTAATGATATATATATATATATATATACTAATGATATATAATATATATATATATATACTAATGGTATATATATATATACTAATGATATATAACGAGAGAGTGAACTAATAGTAGGAATTGAAAAAAGTTTACAGTTTTGTTAATGAAGCTGCATTAAACGATTTTATGGTTATACATTACAATCAAGATAAAAATTTATAATGATATTCAACAGAAAGGAACGAAAATATTGAAAAGGACATCTTTATGACAGTTAAAATCCACTTGCCATTCAGAGTTTGTTTCATGAATTAAATATTCCCTTGCCCGATCGCCCCACATATGTGTTACTTTATTGAAAGTAACTATCAAACCCTCTTATTATGTATTAAATTAAATTTCGACTTTTTAAAAACAAATAACTCTCGTTGTTCACTTCCAAGTTTTTGAAACGGGATCTCCCCCCCATAGATTGTGAAAGCACGTGGAACAATTAATTATAGGCATTTGAATCTCGTGATGTTATCGAATAGATCTGTCAGCTGACACATTTTAACTGGTGGAGCTAAATTTATCGGATTACTGTGCTAAGGGAGTGTCGGATAGAATGGATGACATACGACTATATATACCACTGCAGAATACAAACTAGCAAACCCCTGCGATACTCAACGGTGATGGAATAAAATAAATACTAAATGCTTCCAGAGAATATTAATAGAACATTCAATTGCTGAAGATAAAAAAGTTACGTTTATGTGAGTGAATGGAACAGGGAAATATTAAGTGTAATGAATAAATGTGATATAGATGCACGCAATCATTCTTAAATCAAGCTTATCAAACTCATTTGATATAGCGGGTCACGTGATATATTTATATACATTTAAATGCTTCATCTTTTCAGTTTCAAAGAATTAATAAAATATGAATTTTAGAGTGATTTAAGTATGTATTTGTGATCCCCAATGCCGTCTGTTATAGTGGTTAGTGAGGCTGAGTGCTGTGCTATTGAGCCTGGGTTCGAATCCAGCAGAAGACATGGGTGTTTATAAATATATAGGGCCTTTGCGGCATGGGAGTACTCTAAATATCCGTCAAACCGCAAGTCCTTTCGTAAGGTTGGTGGAAGGGGAAGATAGGTGGATGGACCTCTACCTCAAAAGTGGAGTGGAACCGAGCCAAATTGCACTGTCACTGGTATGGTGCTCAAAGCTACGGATAACGACAGGTGTACAACTAGACCCTAGCCATTCCCCTCTATCATATTTTTGGGTTGACTTTTCCAGTTTTTGACATTAATAGTTTACAGATCTTTTTCTAGGCTATCGTTCCAACTGAGACTTGGTCTTCCTCTTTTTCAAATGCCAATTGGTCTTGCTACAGAGATCTTTTTCGTGAATCGATTGTAGTCCAATCTCATCAGGTGTCCTGCCCATTTTGACGTTTGTATTACAATGATTTTAACAATATCGATTTCTTTAACAGTTTTTAAATTTCTAAATTAGTTCTTAGTTTCTAATTATCACATTTTAAACCTTCAAAAATATTTCTTAGGACTCTTCTTTTAAATATAGCAAGAGTCTTCTTGTCTCTCACGGGCATTGGCCACGTTTCTGCAGAATATGTGAGAACGGGCATTATATCAATGATTTGTAAATGAGAAGTTTTGTTTTTCTGCTGATGAAATTATATTTTAAATATTTTTGAAGTCCATTAAAACATTGTTACCAACAATGACTGTATTGCGAACCTCTGGGGTTATGTCATTGAGCCTGTTCAGTTCAGAGCCTAAATATCTGAAATCATTGACAGCTTCAAAAGACATAGATTTCCTTTTGATAAATGATGTGAGATAAACTTTTTGATAAATGGAGCCAGTGATGAACGACATTTTTTAGCAAATATACAGGGTGCGGCAAAAAAACTCGGACAAATTTCTCGCCTCCTAGAATAGTTAAAAAATTTCTTCTTAATTGGTGTTTTTTCATGTTTCTTTATCTAACACTTTAATAATAAAATGTTTTTAAATATATTTCTTAGTTTTTACTTTGATTTATGTGTTTTTGATAATGTCGAGCAAAAGGTATGTTATTTTAGAGTTGTTTCAGAAAGGAAAACGACAGTTCGTTTGCTTAATTTACCTCGGCAAACAGTGTATGTAGCAATCTACCGTTTCAAAGAGCTTAGCAATGATGGTCGACGTCCAGGAAGTGGCGAAAATGCACTGTAAACATTTCAAGGAATCGTAAGTTCATCGAAAAGAGAGTCCAGGGAAATTCGAGGGTTTCTATGAGACATATCGCTCGTTACATGGGAATAAGTGACAAATCGGTGAGGCGAATAGCAAAAACGGAGCTTGGAATGAAGCCTTACAAGTTGCGAAAATTTCAGCTTCTGACTGAGAAAACAAACTCGTACGGCTCCGAAAATGTCGGAATCTTTTCAGATGGGCTGCAAGTCATTGCTGGGAGAGATTCCTTTTCACTGATGTGAAGCGATTTCCGATTGAACAAGTTCATAACTCCCAAAATGATAGAATATGGTGTGTGGACACTCCAAGCATCTCAACAATTGTTGAACATCGCCAATATTAAAAGTTGGTAATGGTCTGGGGCGGAATTTGCACAAGTGGCAATACACCTTTGGTTTTTGTGGGCGTTAAAATCAATCGAAAGTGTACTAGAGGGACATTATTGAAGCTGTTGTACTTCCGTGGGGCCAAAAGCATTTCGGAAATGCAAATTGGACACTTCAACAAGATTGTGCACCAGTTTGCAAAGCCAAAAAGACACAAGAGTGGTGCAAGGTGAATTTTTCAGACATGATATCATCTAAAGAATGATCACCTACTCGCCGCTCTCAATCGCATGAATCACAGTGTATCGTTCATTTTAGAGTTCCAGGGCCCGAAATAGACCGCACAAACTTAGGACTCTAAAGCAATTACTTCTTCTTGGGAATGGGGGTTTATTAAAGGTAAAAGACTTGAGGTTCATTGTTGAAAATTTTCGCAAGCGTTTGC
The DNA here is from genome assembly GCA_019973935.1 of Trichonephila clavipes. Lineage (NCBI taxonomy): Eukaryota > Metazoa > Arthropoda > Arachnida > Araneae > Nephilidae > Trichonephila > Trichonephila clavipes. Next base: position 280,137 of record BMAU01017165.1, on the reverse strand, counting down.
GCTTCTGAATTGCTGCAAACAGCGGTCACTTTGAAACAAATTAAATTTGTTTATTAGTACGAGTGTACTCTTATTTATTATATTTTGTTAATTTCTTAATTTTTTATAAAATTATATAAAAAAATTGTTTGTCCGGGTTTTTTTTGCCGCACCCTGTAATAGTAAGTCGGAGAATGCGAATTATCGTTGCCACACATTACCAAATGGAACTGCTTGGATTTCCCCATAAAATATGGATAATGCTCTTATGATTCTTTCTCGTAGGGATTATCAAGAACCTGTAGCACGAGTACCACAACTTTTCTTTTTTTATCAAATTCTGCGTCTAAACATAGTAAAAAATATTCTTGTGATTTATACTTGAATTTTAAACAGAAAAATATTGGAATGAGTAACAGAGGGAAAAATATTATAAAAAGGCATTAGTTTTATCTTGGCATTTTTCAGACCCACTAAGTTCGGGAGTTTAAGAAGAAAGTGTTGTAAACATTTCCGTTTTAAAATTCTTCTGGTGAAGAATGAATATTTCTCGGTGATATACAGCACTTGAAATTTCTTTCCTATTCATTCGGAAATTCGTTCTGTAAGAAAAAGGAGAGTCTAAAAAGTAGTTGCGTTAGAATCTGTAGGAAATATTCTTTGAAGTGTAAGAAGATTTAGTTAGTAAGAAGATTTCACACTGAAGAGAAATTTAAACGATATTTCTGTTCTTTTTTTATATAGAAATATAGTTTTTCTCATAGACAGAATCCATCAACTTACTGTAAGTTAACTTGGTTAGTAAAACTTGTAATAGTTATTGCTTTTATTTTGGAAAAAGAAAAAGTCATTTTTCTTTCTTTCTTGAGAAGAGCATATATTAGCTTACGAAAAAAAAAAAAAAAAAAAAAAAAGTCGTGTTTGTGTATTTTCAAAGTAAATGAAGTAAAAAAAGAATGGTGTTATTTTTAAAACAATGCAATTTTTTTATAAAAATAATTATTAACACAAATTTTAAAATTATTTTGTTAAAAATATTATTATTATCCATTATTTTAAAATAATTTCTAATCCTAATCATCTTATTATCTAAAACTTTAAGAAGAAAATCGAGAATAACTTCGAGAATAGAGAACTGCTAAGAAAGCCTTTTGCAAAAAAAACGACCTCCCTGGGGCGGGGTGTAAGGGAGTTATAGACAACCATTCCCATTTTTGTATAATTATATCTTAAGAATTAAAATTAGGGAAACGTGTTTCATTCCTTTGAGTAGATATCTGTTGATAATGAGTTTTGCATAAATATTCTCCCAAGGGAAGGGTGTCATAGAAAAAAAATGACCGTTTCTGAACGATTAGATAAAAAAAACTTTAAGTTACGCAAACGTCCTCCATCTTTTGAATAACGATTCACTAATAACGGTTTTTTTACTGAAAATATACACTCACGGACAATAAAAAAATTAGTGCACCTAGAAGGAGTCGTCAAAATTAAACAAAATTTTACACAAGAGACAAGAGACATTTAGTTTCATATTTGCTGTAATCTTGCCTCTAGTTCATTCAAACTCGAGAGATGCTCAACTTGCCATCCCAAATGATCCCAGATATGCTCGATTAGAGACAAATCTAGGGATCGGGCAGGCCAAACAATGGTGGTAACAGTGCGAAGACAGTCTTGTGATACCCTTGCCGTGTGAGGCCAAGCATTGCCTTGTTGAAAAATGGCTCCTGGGAGCCATTGCATGATGAACAACACATGTGGTTGCCTGATGTCAAAGATATACCACTGGGATGCCATGGTGCATCGGATCAATACTAGGGGTGACCGTGTATTGTAGGCAATGACACCTCATATCATCACACCAGCTGTGAGAGCGGCGTGTGGCTGTAAAGCAAAGGCAGGATTGAGGCGTTCACCACGGGGTCTAAACACATGAACACGATTGTCATCAATGCAAGGATTGAATCTGGATTCATCACTAAAGACGACCTGGTTCCATTCCGCGGCAGTCCAGTTTCCTCGTGCATGGTACTACTCCAAATGGAGGCGTCGATGGTTGGACGTCAAGGGTAGCAGACGTAATAGGCGCCGCGATCCCAAATGTCTTTCAGCCAGGTGCCTTCGCATGGTTCGAGAAGACACATGGACCCCTAGTAAAGGTGCTACCTGTGCTTGGATGGCTGTCGATGAAGCAGTGGTCTGTACGCGAGCATTTCTTACGATGTGTTGGTCTTCTCGACGACTAGTCTGTCAAGGGCGACCTGAGACTGGTCTTCACACATCTCTCGGATCTAATGGTCACAACACAATAAGAGTTGCCTAATTGACAAGCTACTCGCCTAGCTGACCATCCAGCTTCCATCAATCCAATTGTTCTCCCCCTTTCGAACTGTGACGGCTACTCATATTGTTTTCGAAAACGGCGTCATGGCATGTCTAATCAGCTCTTCCTTTGTAAACGATTCAACACACGCACACAAACTTTCTTTTTACCTGTTTTATTCTCCACGGATGAAGACGTTAAACGCCCTCTACCGGCTATACGTAATGCGCACTCACGTTGCATTTGTAATCATCCGCATACCTCCCCGATATGTACGGTCATGTCAAGTTTTGTTGCGAATCCGCAATTATTTCTTGGTGCGTAAATTTTTTGTCCACAAGTGTACATTGAAGAGACGTAGCAGTGGTGCATAAGATAAAACAATATTCCTGTTTTTGTACGATTACACTTACAGGCCTGAAATTATTTCTTCTCATGAATAGAGATTCTCTAATAAAGGGCTTTCCTGATATTGTCCTCTCAAGGGGGTTATTTGGTTTACGTTAGCATTATAGATAAACAAATTGTAAGACATTTAAATTTTTAGATTTGCAGATTTTAATTTTGACTACGATGTTTCTTTTACTGATTAAAGATCCGCTAAAAATGGAATTTGCCGAAATGGACTCGGCAGGGAAGGGAAGGCAATGAAAACGTAAAAGATAAATATGCTTCTGATTTAGAAATTAAAGTTCTGTCCTTTTTCAATCAAGAGGCGAAATCTATAGGAATGTTATCACAGAAAATTAAAAGCTTAACTATAGGAATTTTTAAATAAAAAAACACTTAAAAACAAAATATAGTCATATAATGCTAAAATGAAAAACTTTGTGAAGTGAGAGGGGGAAGGTGTAGTAACATATAAATTTTATTTCACAGATCCGATAGTAGACTTCAACTGTTATGTAGGACTATATTTATTAACATTTTTGAGAAATAATCATTAACGAATAATATAAGAAAAAAATTTTAAGTCAATTCCTACTTAGGTGAACAAAGAAACGTTTTATTTTATTTACTTTTTATTAATAGTTACAATTAATATAAATATGTATAAACAACAAGGCAGAACCACAATATTAAGTGACAAAATCGAATGCAATTTTCCTTGCCATTTTCCATTTTCCTTTCTACGCTGCAGGTCACCGTAAATGCAACACTAAGAAACACAAGATATAGCACAACAATATTTATTTTGTAGATAACATGTTGACTAAGTATCAAATGATTAAATTTATAGACTTCTGTGAAGAGTGGTTCCTGCCATAATCAGTAGCCAAAGTAGCCGCCATTGTTGGAGATCACCGCTGCCACACGTTTCGGCATTGATTCAAAGAGACTTTGAATGCGTTCTTGGGGTACAGCAGACCAAGCAGCTTCCACACGTTGCCAAAGTTGATCAGGTGTGGCAGCTGGGTGTGTAATCTAGGTCAGTGGTTGAGCAACCATGGACCACATGTTTTCTATCGGTGAAAGATCCGAAGAGCGAGCCGGCCAGGAAAGCAATGCCATCTGGTGATTGACGAAGAACCTTTGGACAATGCGTGTCACGTGTGGTCGTGCATTATCCTGTGAAATATGGCTGTGGCCAAGCCCTGAAATTAAGGAAGAACAACTGGATCCAACATCTCGGAGATATAGCGTTGGCTGTTTAAAGTACCGGCAAAGTGTAGTAGAGGAGGGCGAGAGTGATATACAATACGCCCATACCATAATACCCGGTGCAGGACCAGTGTGGCGGTGAATAATGCAGCTATTCAGCATCCTTTCTCCACGGTGTCTGCAGACTCGAATCCGACAATCATGGTGTTGAAGACAGATGCATGACTCGTCAGTAAAGACAACTTCATTCCATTCTACCGCCCACATCCTTCTTTTATCGCACCATAGGTGTCGGAGACGTCTGTGGTTCTGCGTCAATAGTAGACCAAGCAATGGACGTCTTGCGGACATACCACTTTGCTGTAAACGGCGTCGAATGGTACGCGCAGACACTGAATGATGCGTTACAGACTCAATTTGCTGTGCTACGGTTCGTGATGTGACTGAGCGATCCGTCACTGCCATGCGCACAATTTGCCTGTCCTCACGCGAAGTAGTGCACTGAGGTGGATGCGATCGACCAAGTTCGTCCGTCTTACCCTCCTGGATCCAACGGTCACATATCTGCATTACAGTTGTTTGGTTTCGTCCAACAGGACTACCGATTTCCCTGAAAAATAATCCACAGTCTCGGTAGACCACTATTCTTCCTCTGTCGAACTCGGATACTTGATCAAAAGCTGATCGCTGTTTTCCACGAGACATAACTGATCGTTTTTTGAAAAAAACACAATTGGCGAGCTTGAAATCGTCGAAATCTCCAAGCCTTAAATAGCGCTTTAAGGTGGTGCCATAGGCGCGTGTGATGTGTATCTACTCTGAAATTCTAATCATTTGCATATATCATCTCCGCCAATGCATGTTGTAAATTTCATGTTCATGCTTCTTTCAGGGTGTTGCTTTTACGGTGGCCAGCAGTGTGTATAGGGTGTTGTACTGTTTTTTTTGTTTGTATGTTTCTATTCATTCATTCATTAAATTTAATTATTGTGATATTTTAGTATAGTTAAGAATGAATCACATTCGCAGAAATTAGGCCATCTCAGGTGAAATTCGAACCCATAGCCTTGGATTAGAGTTCCAACGCACTACCAATAGCACTATAGGGGCATAACAAACAATTTTTCTTCCTATATAGGCTGTGTGTTGGACTATTATTTTTATTTGCTACTATTTATTCTTTAATTAAGTTCAACTAAAGAATTAATACTTGAAAAATTTGTATTAACATCAAGTGTCTTCCAATACACGTTTAAAATATATATTTGAACTTGAATGGATGAATAGAAAGTATTTTTATATATATTATTACAGACAGAAAATTTGAACAAGATTTATATATATTGATGCGACGCTATTTTAACTTCTTCACTTTCTAAATTGTGGACCCAGTTTCTTAATTTCACGTCGCATCATAACCATAGCTAAAATAAATTAGAATGCATAAATTAACAGTAAAATAAACAAAAATCAATAATTTAACAGAACAAACTTTTTAACGTTTAAGATAAATTTATTTTAAGCACACGCATATAGAAATTTGCTTTTACTACAAGAAGATCAAAATGATTAACTTAGCTTGAGAGGGGAAGGGTGCTGGGGGAAGGACATGGTCGACGCCCGGAGTCTTGGAGTACGGTTCTTCTGTAGCTCTGGGATCGGCTCTCCGTCTCTAAAATCGGATGCGTGCCGTTTTTATGCAGCACCTTGTCACACAAAAATCCTAGAGCAGGACTCTTTGTCTTGTCCAGTATTATTTCTCTGATTGGTCCCGAGGCCGGCGCAGTGTTATACCACCTCAAAATTTATGGGTTTAGTGAACTTTTTAACGCGGGATCTTTTTTGACACACCCCACCAAAAGGAATTTCACCACATCTGGTCAGGGGGGACTCGTATAAAAATTCCAAGCCGTTTCAGGGGTGAATTCTAAACAGGAACAAATCTGGACTCCCATCAATATACATACATACATATATAAAGGGATAATGTGAACTAATAGTATGAGTTAAAACAAAACTAGTCAGATATAGCAGCAATGCACTCGAGCTCTATTGTATGCCCTCATCTCAATGTATTTAGCTTTTAGTCTTAGTTATAGCAACTTTTAATGGAGTTGTCTGAAAATAATATGCAATACTCTAGAGATGTTTTTACAAATAAAATATCATAAAGGGGTGAAATTTTCGTTCACGGCATATTAGTGCTAAAGATGAAAAAGTGTGCAATATGCCATTCAAATGTTACTGTTGATTATGAGAAAAAAAATAAAGGAAAGCCCAAAAAGGAAATGCGTGAAAAGTTTTTGGTATTAAATTTTATATTGTTTGATACAAGAAAAAATTCTCAAGAAATGGAATTTCTATTTCTTAGTTTTTTGTAATAAGCTCAGTGGCTGAGTAGTTTGTGCATCGCGCTTCTACACCACAGACCCCAGGTCCAAACCCTAGGCTGGTCAAGGCTGACTCAGCCTTTCATCCCTTCATTGGGTCGTTAAATAAGTAGCAAACTTGCTTGTGAACTTAACGCTGGGGACCTCACGTCAGACTGACCACCTGACCGGTAGATCTGCTCATGCACCTCAGGGACCAAGGTGGCGTACACTGAGTTGGCACAGTAAGCCTTGGCCCTCGTGGGCTGTTGTGCCATTGAGTTCAGTTCGGTAAAATTAAGTTTTTAGTAAGTGATTTCTGGCAAGTGGCATGTTAATGAACAATCAGTCAGACAATCATTTCATACATAACACATGTACTTACCATACACGAGAGAATAAAATTATATTGCATATAAAAGTATCAAAAAGTATTCTGAATCGCAAGAAAGCGAATGTGTGCCAGCTTTAACAATTAACAAACAAAAGAAAGAATAATTATTGAGAAATTAATATAATTTATATAAGTTTCAAATAAGATAACAATATTTCTTCTCCTTATCAATATATTTACCTTCGATAGGGTAATTGATCTGAATATGAAATTAATAAAACTTATTTTTTTGGTTTAACACTCGAACACATCCGGGATTTCGATTATCCTTAAACGTCCACCGATGTCGTTTCGACACCACAATGTAAAATATAAAAAGTAATTATAATAACTAAGCAATTGTAGGGTTACTAATTAGTAGGGCTTAGTTTTCAGATTTGTTAATGTTTTTTTATGTAATTATCATATATTATGACCGGTAGCGCATCCTTTTGATTTTGTTGATTTTTGGGAACAAAACACAGTAAAAAACAAATTTTTGAATAAATAATTAGCATTAATAAAATTAATCATTAATAACAAGTAATTAATTAAATTTTACGTACTATATACTTTGAATTATAATCAGTCGGAAAAATCAAGGGCTTTGGGGGTGCCGGACTTCCCCCCCCTTGTGTGCGCCACTGATTATGATCACTTTTATCATAAAATAATGACGGTGACATTACGTTTTACGATGCTTGTTGGACCACTGCTTTATCGCAAAACATTTTGAGTAGAAAATCTGCCAGGAGCATTACTATCATGCGTTATCCATTCTGTGCTTTCCCTAGCCGCATATATATCAAGATTTACTGGAATATTTTCATCTGCCCTTTTAGATGCTTTGCAATCACTTTCACTCAATCTTATATATTCATCGGAATCTAAATTAGAGTAAGACAGCTGACCAGAATTCGATTCATTCTCAGAAAGCTCTCGCAACAAATTAGCATTTTCATCAGGGTTTAAACCTTTTCTATAAGTCTTCTTTCTTTCGTTTCATGGTGTTTGCTCTGCCCAAGGTTTGAACATTGAATTAAATTTTTGTTACGAGCAGATAAGCAAAGTCTACGTATCGAAACTCTTGGACACAACGAAATTTAGTTTAATTAACTCATTTCGCTGTGAACCCAATAATATTGCATTCAAGGTCAAATAAATGTGCGACATTATTTCTGGAATTTTTTTTATAATGGTATCTACTTAGGGAACTATTTTTAGCCGAACGACAGCTATATATTAAGATAATTTGTCTTGATGTTGAAACGACATCAGCGGATCATTCTTGGTATATTTAGCTGTAAAATTGCTCCTAACTAACATAGAACCATAACACATTCTCTACGTAATCACGAAAGAAAATGGTTAAAAATACGAAAAAGTTTCAAATTTCCTGCAAAAATGTGGAAGGGAGAACAAACTAAACAGACTTCGGTGTCCAGTCAACAGTGATGGCCGTTCTAGTGTTATGTGAAAATTGAAGAAATATAAATGCAATGGATTCTTTAATAAATAAAATAAAACTCAGTTATGAATTGGATTTTAAGAATTACATTATCTATTTATTTAATCCGTACAAAGTCTAAATTCTTATAAAGTCTAGTATATTATTAGTATTAGTAGAAAATTAACAACACAATCAAAGAGTGAAATGTACCTCCTGTTAATAAGCAAGTCATAAAAAAATACGAATATGAATTTCTCCTGATAGCTTAAAAATACTTTCAAAATTGGAGAAAAATGAAAGTAAACAAAACTCTTTCGTCATACATTTAAAACAATTTATAATAAACAGGTAAAATATCCCAGTCTACATATTAGAAACTTAATTAAAAAGGAATCAAACATATTTTTAGAAATAAAATTTAACTTCGAGATCCTTTTAGGGTCTAGAACTAAAGCAATCTTTAAATATATATGTGCAGCAATGACCAGAATGCTGATATAACAACAAATATATAATAATTTAAATAACTTTTTTCTGATATCTCAAGGAAATAAATATTCGTAATTCAAGTTCGCAATATTATTGCGAATCAAGGTAATTAAGAAATTCAAACATATTAAAAGTTAAAAAAAAAACCTTTGTCACCTCAAGCATTATTACGAAGTAATAATAATAATAAAAAGAACAACTTGCATTGTTATTCGATTTTCTTTTTTTTAATGATAACGAGCGGATTTAATAAAAGACTCTTTAAACACAGAAAGATAATGATAAATAAATAAGGCTTATTAGAATGTTCGATACCTTGATGATATTCAGAGCACAATGGAAAAGGAATTTCTTACTTTTTAATTGAAGGTTATATAAGATTTTTTTATTCTCATTTACAATAATTATGTTGTCTTTTAATGCACTCTTTTTAATAAACATTCATAGAATGGTTTGGATTTTTAAAAGAGCGAACACACATCAGTTTTATTTTTTAATAAAATAAATAGGAATGCTTGATTTTTTTAAAAAAAAATTCAACACCGGAATTTTTAAAAAAGATTTTATGCTAATGACACTAATAAACAAATTCGAAATATTTTCACTTGTCATTCATTACAGTTAGATATATTAGTTCATATGTGATTGGGGGAGTTCAGCTCATTAAATTTTTGTGAGTGTGCAAAAGTAATGACAAAAATATAGGTTTATCATTAATCAGTACTCATTTATTAATTATCATCGGATTTGGAATCGCTTATATTAAATGAAAAGGATTTCACACACATTTTGAAGCAAAAATGTTATAACCAAAAAACGAAGTCTTATTCCCCTTTATTGAAAAATTCAGCCCCTATGAGAAAATATCAAAATTTGAAATAATTTTTTAACTAGTTTTTCTCCTAATTTCTATATTCTAAGACAGGGGTGGCGAACCTTTTTTTGATCAAAGTGCCATTTTTTCTTTAAGAAATGTTTAAGAAGGTATAGACGTGCCGTCAAATAATTTTGACTTGTGATTATTGAGGAAATAATAAAACTAAATACTAGCAACTCAAAGATGTTTAATTACAACGAAAAAAATACATTTTGCCCTCTATAACAGTGAATGTTTTACTTATACGTGTAATTCAAATTAAAGTAACATTAGTGTGAATTCTGTTGTGGAAGATTAGATGACAAATAACGTGTATTAGGATTGCAAGATGTTACTTTTACCAGAATGCAAGCTGAATTGGAGTCATCTTCCAAACGGAAACTTCTCGAAGACGTAGTTTGAGGGAATCCATTTGTCGTAAGTGGCATCAGTTCTGATAGAGCGAAGACTGGTATCTTCTGAATGACAACGTACCAGCACATCGATCACAATTGGTGACCGATTCCTTGCCAAAACTCGCATTGACGTGCTTCCATGTCCTCCTACTTTTCAGATTTAGCCCCGTGTGACATTTACCTGTTCCTTTCAAAGAAAAAAAAACATTTAGAGTGACGCCGTTTTGCGTCATATAGGGATTGCAATACCAGAATACCGAATACCGGTATTTTAAGGCATTTGTACAATTTTGTAATACCGCTATTCACAAGTTTAAATACCGGTTTTTCAGTATTTACTAGAAATTTTTTAAATTGTCTCCACTATATGTTCAGGGATCGCCAACATAACAAATAGTATACGTTTTTGTTTTTATGTCTCCCGAACGGGTGAAATTAATTAGACTGTGAATTTAAAGTTACATCGCACAATCAGGAGAAATGATAAAATATGTGAATTATCCAAGAAGGCGGGCCAAGGCTAGCCTATACAGCTCAGAGTGATACTGCCCACACGCAGGAATCATAGTCTAATATTTGTATCTGTGAAAAAAGGTTTTAGTTGTGAATAAAGCGCGTAATATTTAGATATTTTTTTAATTGGTGAGTTTGTTATTCACATTTCATTTTCATGTCATACTTTAAGGTTCAAAATATTTTTCGAATTCATTATATATATACTCATAAATAATAACACATAATAATGAATGAGAATAACTAATCGCACCGAAGAATGAAAAAGAAGAAAAAAGACTAGCCAATTCAAATTTGATCAGGTTTATAGTAAATTTTCTTAAAATTGTATATCCACAAACCTATCCATATTCAGAAGATTTCGGTACAGTCATCGAAGGTGACAATGACATTAATGTCGAGAGGAACAAAAATTAGAATTAGTAATAACCAAAAATATTTTATCTAACCAATGCACAGTACAGAAATTAGATACATCCAAAAATATCCGACGAGAAATCGATTTATTTGAAAATGAGGAAGTTAAAGATAAATACTTTGATATTTACACTTTTTTGTGATTTAAATAAATAAGGTGTTCCTTTACTTTTTTGTGATTCTTTATATACTCTTATAATTTATAAGTTCCAAATTATTTTTTGTGATATCTACACTCTCTAATAACACTGGCAAATAAAACAAAGAAAACCCTGATTTTTCTTTCTTTTTCTAAAATTTCTATACTACCGGTATTAAGATCTAAAAAATATCGAATACTGGTATTGAGCCTTTGGTCTGATATTGCAATTCCTAGTGTCATATGATGAAGTGACGGTAGGATTGAAGGTTTAACGGGAGGTTGCGAAAAATGGCTCCCGGCTGTTCTTCCAGAAGTTGTACGAACGCTGGGGTCAAAGTGTGTCGTCGCCCAAGGGAATTACTTTGAAAGTGCATGCGCTTCGGTGCTGTGAACTATTCAGGATAAGGTTTTCTAAACCTTGTCCCTGAACTTTTGGATCATACTACGCATCTCTTAAAAACATTGTCTGACGTTCTAGCTACTAGTAACAATATGCTGGTGATCCTAATCAATGAATCGATGGAAATTTAAATATTTACAACCATGCATGCTATGAGAGATCGAACTATTATTGTAATTAATGATTAATATACCTATTTTTGATGTATTTGAAAGATTTTTTTTTAGTATTTATATTCTTAAGAATCGTGACAAATGTTTCTTAATTTACTGAATTCATTCTTCAGAATTAACTTTATTAAAATATTTATGCATAAAAGAAAAGTACCGGGGCATTTCTTTCTTTCTCTCTCTCTCACACACGCACATCACATGTCTAAGATACTCCTTAATTCTTTAAACATTTCAAAGATAAGTATAAAAAACTATTCTCATAAATTCTTCTCTTATAGTATAGATAAATATTCGTGAATATTTCAAACACTTCTTAAAAATTCGGGTATTTCAAACACAAACCCAAGTTATACATTAAATGAAAAATTAATTTATTTTGTAGCTAATAAAAATATATTTTATAGGAAGTCATTTTGGATCCAACTGGTTTTTTGCATCATAAAACCAAATGGCACATTTGAAAAGCCCTGAACTTTTTCATTTTAATAGTATCGCAGTGAATCATTTCTTCTGAAGCGAAATGACTTTTCTCTTTTAAAAAGCAAAATTTAGAAAAATAAACATTTCCGAGCATAAAGGCCTCTTTCGTTATCCCACAGCATATCTCCCCTTTTATGTGATATACTGCGATTATATGAAATATTCATGTTTTCGTTTATCGAACGTAGTAAAGAACGCTTTTCTCTTTTGAAGGAAACATAAAAATAAAAATAAGAGGTGCATTTAAGATTAATTTAAGATTTTTTCCTATTTATAATTTATTTCTACTTAAGCCGTTGTTCATATATTATTTTTTTACTAAACTAAATTCTCTGCAATTCATTACCGAAAGAGTATTCTAAGAATGTATTTTATATCCATGAATTTATAAACAAATGTGCATTGGCCTGTGACCGTTAAAGTACAATGTGTTTTTGGAATATTCCATTGAAAAAAGAGCAGTAATAAGGAAATCCATAGCTTTTATGAAGTACAGTAATGAGTTTTAAGAAAACTTATGCAAAAAACGAGAGCTGTTACTTTTGTTTTAAAGAAATAGACATTTACATAGGAGTAGAAGAATATGCGCAAACATCAAAACACTCGCAACTTTGTGTGTGTGTTTTGTATATGACTACTCATATTCAATAGTTGATAACTTTGTTAACAATACACAGGATAGTCTAGTAATGTCTAGGACTTGGGAGTCTAGGAATGTTATTTACCCTGTTTGTTAAGATGACTCGGCGTCATTTAAACAGTTTTTTTTATTATGTGTTTAAAGGTTATGTTTCATCTTTTCATATTACGTTTCTATCCAAGAAAATGACTTGAGTTGAAATTTTTCACATATTATTCACACAATTTTAAAAATTTAAAGATTTTGAACAAAATTTGTGTGGAAACAAAATTAAAATCCTTGTGTAATTATTAATTTTTTTATCTGAAATTTTTTTGTATTATTCTTAAGGATGTTCTAAACATTTTTAGGGATCGATTTTACAATAACTTAATTGGTTTTAGAGGGAAAAAAATAAAATGTTGATATGCACGCTAAAATTCAATGAAAAAAAGCCAATATCTCCTACATTTTAATTTTTTTTTAAAAAAAGTATTCATTTTATACAGCAAAAGGGATCCTAAATATACTTAAGTTATATACTTTAGATATAACACGCAGGAAAAAATGGAAGTGATTGGTAAATAGTTGTGGAAGGAGAAGCATTTTGAATGCACTAATGTATCGAAAGAACATAACCTGAGAAAATCCCCTTTAAAGTTTATAATTCTGAAAAATAATTATAATAAGCTTAAACTTGAAATACTACTTTAAGACATTAGTTACATATTTTTTTCTTTAAAATATTTGCATTTTCGAATTTTTTCAACCCATACATTTCTATAAATGAGCAATTTTTAGAAATTATTAGTTGCACAGGAAAATTCAAGAAAAATAAATAAAAAACAATTTTTTTTCTGTATCATGAAAGAAATTTCAATTTTTTTCACGTAACATTGAAGTATTACATTTGTATGAAAAAAATATCAGGAATAAGAACTGAAATTATGAAACTATTAGTATAAAATGCCTTAATTGAAAAATTTTACATTCACACATTTCACAAAGGAAAAATTACATAATTGTAATGCCTCGGTAATATCCTGCTTTATATATTACACTTTTTTTTAAAGTAATTATTTCTATTTTTAAAGTAGATTTTTTTTAATCAAAATAGCTTTTTTAGGTTGCTTTCTAAAAAGGGTGCGTGGTCTAATTACCTAATTTGTAAATTAATTTTTCTCCAATGTAGTTTTTATCCAAATTCTAACTTTCCGACATGCAAAAGTGATATATCAATCAAAAGATAATAATGGAAAGAATAAGATTAAATAAATAAATAAACGATAGTTCGGGCACTTTTGAGGTAACAAGCCCTCTTAAGGTAGCAGCCATTTGCTGACAGGCTGTAGCTGCTATTCGTCTCAATATAACTCCCAGTATAGTCGAAGGTTGTGGGATCAGTAGAAATTTGAAGATTCTTTTTTTAAGTGACGTATGCTTCAGGTCAGCTTGTGGGAACCCCCCTGGGTTCCACCCTGGACACTAAGATTAATTTGAGGCAAAGAATAACCAGGCACCATTTGTATAATAATAACTTATATTTATTCACTTGGTTCAAATATCAAAAATCTAAACACAAATAGTAGGCTTTATGCCTACGTCAAAAAGGGATTTACCTTTACTATTAAATTAAATTATGAAACATGAAATTAATCAATTACTAAGCTCACTATCGAAAAGGTTTACCGGAATAGGAAGTCTGAGAAATACACGCAACTTGAATTATTAGCTTTCATTAAAATTGAACTAATTTTATTAAACTAACGCTTGTGGTAAGCGGTACTAATCTCGAATATATCACCTGGTAGTACTTATGATATCTCCAGGTAGATTAATCCTCTTAAGGCTCCTTCACTGAATAATAACAGTAATGCTCCACTATAGTAGTCCAATTGAATCCTATAAACTTTGTCATTACTGCTGCTGGCGCAGTAGCCTTTTTCTCCGCTAATTTACATCGCTCTACTTAAATACCCTATCTACTTTACATATCCCATTTTCTTCTTTTAGAGTTGATTAGAAATATACGCGAATTTACAATCCCCAAAGACGCCTAAGAATACTAACGGAAAGATTCCGTAAAGATTCGTCACAAGCTACCAGTTACAACACCTGTGGAAGACTAGTTTCTAGACCTTTCAGACCGAAGAAAGAGAAGGACTACATTGACGATTATTGTAGCATCAGGAATAGGTGGTGCGAAAATGCCTTCACAACGCAGATATCTATGCAAGTGGACAATGTGTGTATTCCCCTGAGCCACCGACAGAGATGCACCTCTGTGTTGGTATCTCCTCGACAGATTTGAGTGGCCTTAGCCCCTCCTTTCAGTTTGACGCGGTACCTTTTCCTTATGTTGGTTGAGGTGAAGATCGCACTGATCATTGTGGTTCGTGGAGAATCCCAGCGCATCATAGATGAGGAAGACATTAAGCGTACGCTAAATGATTGCAGTAATTTACTAATATTTTTTCAAACGTTAGTAATAAACGCACTATATGTGGACTAGATATCTAAAAAGGTAGAATCAATTGTTACTTATCTGAAATAAGATGCAACCTCTTAAACTTGCCAAAGAAAAACTATTAGCTTTCAACTAGCTATGCAAATATAATTCAGGATCTAATCAATGTGGCAATATCGTCCACAAGCATCTGCCATTCTCTATAATCATCTGCCCTTCCCTATATCATATAGCTTATCTCACAAACTATTTATATTTTCTACGTAGTGACGTTTAAATATGTGCGGAGGCGTTGTTCTAACATAAAGTGTTGCTTGGGCTGTACGAAAGACCCGAGTAAGGCGGATAATCCATTTTTACAAGCTTTCTTCAATAACATCAGGATTCGCCTCTACCATAACCACTCGGTTGATGCAGTTTCAAAGAAGTACAGGTGAAAACATTAAAATATTATCAAAAAGAATAACTTAAGGATTTATAAGTGCCCATTCTCCTACTGATACCATTCGGGAAAAATTGGGCTTTAATATTAGTTTTCCATTGAAAACTCAAGCTGTTATGTTGTATAACTTTTCCGTTTTAATTAATTATCTATAAAAGTCCGTTCTTTATATTCTCGCCATAGATTTCCGCTAAGACCCTTTCCACTTTTTAAAATTTCTTACGAGTTTGCATTTTGATCAAAACAAATTGCAAGGAAAATTTCCCTTTTGTTAACCCGGGAGTAGGTCGTACTCGATACTAAAGTTAAAGATCATGCGGGATGACTGATTCCCCCAATCCTTTTTTTTACATTATTGTTATTGTACACGATAAAATTCGTAATTCCAATGAATAATTTAACTAAGAGAAAATACACTTTTTTCAATTTTTCTTTGATAATTTGAGAAAAAATCCTATAAAACTGAGCTAACGTTATTTTAATAAAGGACGCAAATCACAGACACTTTTCGTAAACATTAAAGGAATAATATGTACAGGCTTATCTGTCATATATTGTTGAAGTTATTGTAGTTTTATTTTCCTTTGATGATCGACAAATAGAATGTCGAACTTTTCCTCGCTTGTGTCTTTTGGACTGGGTGCAGTGTGTCTTGTGGCTTCATATCTTTCTTGATGGATTTCTTTAGGTTTCATTTAAAAACTTTCCTTTCAACTCAAACGTTTCATGTTCTCATCACTTTTCTTTCTGAAGCCAAAAGCCTTCGCGTAGCTGAACAGTGTGACGTTAATATTCACTCACTCATCACTTTTCGCTAATTGTTTTTCGCTATCAGGATTAATATCCAAAGCTTCAACAGGCTCTACTCTTCCTCTAATAGAGATCATACAGATGTCCATTTATTTCTTTATATTCCGTTCATTTACATTTATAAACTATAATGAGTCGTACAACACAGCAATCTAAGCCACTAAAGCGTTCACAAGGGGAAAATGTAGCCTTTTCCTTTAAATATATTTTGGAATAAAAGTGGTCGCATTGGAAACTCAATCGCTCCAAGTACCTTAAGATAGTAAAAAAATGTTTGCCGTCACAAAAAAAGAGGGAGATATGTGAAAAATACATTCTAGTGTACATGAAGACTGTCATATTGGAAGATACTGATAAGATTATTTGTAACAAATAAACAAATTATTACCAGAAATAAGATATCTTAAGTCTGGGATGATTCTGTGCGAAGCGCGACCTACCCCAGTTAATGAGAGCTAGGTCTCAAATTTATGAATATTAACCATACGAATTTTCTTAAAAATTAATTCCCGTTCTTTCTTCTACATTTCTCTGAGTCTATGAGGGTTTCTTTCCGTATCTATAGTAAAAAATAAGTCATTTTATACTTTTTTATTACTTCACATTTACAAAGTTTCTATTGCAATAACTTTACTCTACTGCTATATATATCTCTCTCTCACTACTACATTTTTTTCTATTCCTACTATTAGTTCACAAGCTCCCTATATATACACTTACGGACAAAAAAAATTAGCACACCAAGAAGTAATTGAAGTAACGATAATTGGCATGAAAGTACACACACACATATTGGAGAGATATGCAAATGATTAGAAATGCAGCATGATTGCGCATCACGTATAGCCGGTAGAGGGCGTTTAACGTCTTTATCCGTGGAGTATAAAACAGGTAAAACTAAAGCTTGTGTGCGTGTGTTGAATCGTTTACAAAGAAAGAGCTGATTAGACATGCCATGACTCCGTTTTCGAAGACAATATGAGTAGATGTTACTGTTTGAAAGGGGGAGAACAATCGGATTGATGGAAGCTGGGTGGTCAGCTAGGCGAGTAGCTCGTCAATTAGACAACTCTGATTGTGTTGTGAGGAGGTGTTGGGATCAATGGATCCGAGAGATGTCCAAAGACCAGTCTCAGGTCGCCCTTGACAGACTAGTCGTCGAGAAGACCAACACATCGTAAGAAATGCTCGCGTACAGACCACTGCTTCATCGGCTGCTATCCAAGCACATGTAGCACCTCCACTAGGACTCCATGTGTCTTCTCGAACCATGAGAAGGCGCCTGGCTGAAGGACATTTGGGATCGCGGCGCCCATTACGTGTGCTGCCCTTGACGTCCACCCATCTATGCCTCCATTTGTAGTAGTACCGTGTAGGAGGAAACTGGACTGCAGCGGAATGGAACCAGGTCGTCTTTGGTGATGAATCCAGATTCAATCTCAGCATTGATGACAATCGTGTTCGTGTGTGGAGACCCAGTCGTGAACGCCTCAATCCTGCTTTTGCTTTACAGCGACACGCCGCTCTCACAGCTGTTGTGATGGTATGAGGTGTCATTGCCTACAATATACGGTCACCCCTGGTTTTGATCCGAGGCACCATGGCAGCCCAGCGGTATGTCTATGACATCCAGCAACCACATGTGTTGTCCTTCATGCAATGGCTCCCAAGAGCCATTTTTCAACAAGACAATGCTTGGCCTCCCACGGCAATGGTGTCATAAGACTGTCTTCGCACTGTTACCACCATTCCTTGGCCTACCCGATCCCTAGATTTGTCTCCGATTGTGCATGTCATGGATGATTTGGGATGGCGAGTTGGGCATCCCACGAGTTTGAATGAACTAAAGGCAAGGTTACAGCAAATATGGAACGGAATTTCTCAAAATATCATACAAAGCCAGACCATATCTTATCGCATCGTGCATTTGCCCTAGAGGGGTTCAACAGGGTATTAAATCCTCCGTTCTTTTGCACTTTTCTCTAAAATAAATGACCTTTTTTCTTTCATTTTCTAGTCATTTATTTACATCAAAGTAGTTATTTCGTTTGCAAAGTTTCGTTTCATTTTTACGACTTCTTCATGGTGTGCTAATTTTTTTGTCCAAGAGTGTATTTTATTCAAATTTTCAATCATTAATAAAATACATTTTAAAGCACTCAGTTGAGCTGAAAATTTATATATAAGATTATTTCGGATGATAATACGGTAGTTTAATTATATTTAATACAAACTAATTGATTAAAACAAATTATTCAAAGAATTACAGATACAGCTCATACAGTTGAGATCATTTTTGGCGACGTGTGTCAAAATTTTTAAAGTTTTTTATTCACATTTTAAAGCACTCATTTGAGCTGAAATTTTTTATACACGATTATTTTGTGTGACAATACGATGACTTAATTGCAATTAATTAAAATTAATTGACTGAGAATTATTATTTGAAGAATTACATATACAATCGAGTAGGCTTCTTTTTTAGCGACTTGGGTCAAAGTTTTAAAATATTTTTTTTCTCACGTTTTAAAGCCTTCTGTTGAACTGAAATTTTATATGCACGATTATCTCGGATGACAATAAGATACTTTAGTGAAAATTATTAAAAATTAATTGCCACCCTATGCTGTGTTCATGTCTTATGTATATGCTTATGTATATTAATTTTAATTTTTGATGAAAATAACTAAAATAAATTTTTCTTTGTTGACCTGAATAGAAATTGACTTAATTTTTTTTACATAATTTTGTATAATTTATTTGCTTCTTATAATTTGAACTGTTTCAGAATTGCATATTATAAACTTTTCATAGAAAGTATTGTTTTTAATTACGTATTAGGTCAAATGTTTGCAAGATTTCATTTCTTACGGTAGTACAGCAATACCTCGACTTACGCGATTTCGGATTTTTAAACCTCATGGATTCGCCTTTTTTTTATTATTATTATCACTGTGACTGAAGTGAAATCAGTGCCAGAGCCTGATGAGATTGGAAATGTGATTGAAGATGTTGTTGATCTTGCCCGGCAAACAAATTAAGAAGCGCGGGTAGTGATGAAGTTCAAGAACTGCGCTGGATTCCGCAATTGGGAGATGATGATGGATGATCTCATAGAAATGTATGAGCAAGAGCAAGACGTTGAAGAACTTGAGTCTTTAGACCCAGTTCAATCAGAAGATTAAATGATGGTTGGAACTTTGACTTAAGGCTTCAGTTTAATCGAAAAAGGGTTATAAATTTTAGAAAATACAGATTCCAATGACGAACATATTTTTCAACACAAAACAAGAAATAAAAATTATCAGCACGCTACGGGGAGAAAAAAAATAACTGTGAGCTGACACACTACTTTGTTACATTTTATGAAACCTTCTACGTCAAAATAACTCTGGTTTGCGATTTTGTATTTGTGTGTCACACACACATCTAAAAGATTTTATTAAACATTTTTTTCCTAAATTATTATTTCTTTTTGTCTTCGGTCCCAACTATAAATAATCTTTATGTATTTATATATTGTAGATCATACCCCGATTTACGCGAATTCGACTTACGCAGTTACCTTCCAGCCCCGGCTATTCCGTAAGTTTGGGGTGTTACTGTACATGAGAGAAAAACTGGATATTACATGTCTTACAATTCAAAACAGTAGCCTGATTAAGAAAATTTTGTTTTACTAAATTTAATGAATCATACACTTTTATTTTATTTTATGTTATTCAGCTTCACATAAAAAAAGTTCTACCATTTCTTTCCAAACGAAGTATTATTAGATAAATTAATATTCTTAAAAATCAATACACACATGGAACTCAGCTTTGGTTTACTGTAAAGACGCAAACTTTTCCCTTGATGTTTTCCATCTGAATATTGGTTTTGAAAAACTGAAACTATTTTTGTCTTATGTTTAGTAGATCTGTGTGTTTTGTAAGATCTAAGATTTTGTACTAATAGAGAATTTTTAAACAGAACTGAAAACATAAAATTAAATTCAGAATATTTTGTATGCATTCTTGTGTATGCTTAGCTTAAATATGTCTTTCGAAGGGCTCTACAATGTTTGTATTACAATGTATACAGTTTCTTCCCCACGAAATCATTTAAATACAAATTTTGTTTTTATTCTCCTTCAATATACCATCATTCGAGCGTTATATATATTCTTTATAATGGTGTGGAACGTAAGTGCTTAAGAAAGCAAGAACTTAAGACACGAAATTCAGTGAATTTAACTTTTAGCGTCTCCCCCGATTTTTATTTGTGGAGTAAAAGTTCATCTTATGCAAAGTTAACGAGTTTAGAAGTTTGTATTTATCGCAGTGCGTTATTTTATTTTATGCTGGAGGCATTAGTCCAGACCAGAATTATCGCCTTATTAAATTTTTTTGTTTGCAAAAATTGCATAGTTCCCGATTCCATAGCTCAGTATTAATGCAATGTGGCATCTTAAAGGCAAGGTTATTCATACTGACCAATCATTCTTTGCATCTCTATTTTTGGTATAAATACCAGCGGATGTACCTGTTCTTTGCACGAGTTGAAACTTGACCATTACCACGAAGAATTTCATGGACCTTGATGTGAAGTTGCTATCGATCAAGCGGGACAATTAACAAGAACAATATCGCAGGGATATGATAAAATTAGGGATTTCATCAAATCCCTGAGGGAGATGATCAATTCACGCAAGATGTTAATATAACGTCTCTTTGAGGTCATTTCCCTGATGTAAGTGGTTTGATGAAATCCCCGAACTTTTTTAGTGAAATGAGGAAATGAACAAGTCAGCATTTGTAGAGCTCTGTTTTCGCTTGTTACCACTCCCTGTTACCTCCACCTCTCCTCATCCTTGCCAGGCAGTACCGGGCTTCTGACGTGACGCACCAAAACAAAATGATCTAAATATCATACTTTATTTTTATTTAGTTATATTCGTTGCATTAGTATTTTTCGATTGATATATAACTTTTTATGCCTGAAAATTAGAATTTGAAAAATGTAAACAAACAAATTAGGGAATTCGACCTCGCCCACTCTTTATAGATGAAGTTTTATGATAATAAAAAAAAGCTATTTATAAAAGGGAAATAATAACAGAAAAAAGGTGTTACAAATAGAGCAGGGTACTTCTGAAGTACTACATTATTGTATAATTAGGAGAAAAAAAATGTTTGAAATTATACTACAAATATCCTTTTTTTTTTTTAAAAAAAAATACCAGTTTTATTATCTAATTCTTTTGTTGAGAAATTTCGAATAAATAATTTGTAATTCAATGATTATCGTTGTATTAATTACTATATTTTAATAATGCACCATATAATGCATATTTGCTAAATTTTATCTTTTAAACTCATGACAATATTATTTCATTATTTCACTGAAACAGGTTAAGGATTTGATCAAATCACTTTCCTTAGGGAAATCGCCTTACAGAGTTATTTTTTTAACATCTTGCGTGAATTGATCCCTTAGGGATTTGAGGAAATCTCTAATTTAATCATTTCCCTGTGACATATACATAAAATAATTTAATCTTTACTGTAGGAAAAAAGAGTAATGGAGAGAGTAATGAATTCATTTTTGTAATTCGAAAATACCTTTTTTGTTTTAAGTTTTTTCCCTGCATGGTTCTTATAAATCCTAATTACGTAAACTCGATCTTTAAATGAAATATAAATTTTACCTCCATACTAATGTTTTAACTGAATATTTAAATTTTGGAGCTTTAATATTGTTTTTTAAAATAAAAAAAACTACAAGCAAAAAATCATGGCCATTCAGTTAATAAACAACCTTGCTATAAACTGTTTTTAAAAAATTCGTTCTCAACTATAGATCATATATGTGTGTATTTACTTACTTTTAATTCTAATAAAAAAATCCTGTAATTGTATTCAAATTTATACAATGAATGATCCCAAAACGTGATTTATTGTAACTATTGAGATCCTTTATTTTAAATTTGACGTATCCATGGATACGCTTCTACATTGTAGAAATATTTTTTCTTAGTAAGCTGATCCAATCGAGGATATTTTTTTTATCTAAGCCTTTTCCCTTCATTGCTACGATAAGTAAAAATTCCCGTTGCCTCTAAAGATTTTTCTTTTAATATAATTCATAATAAAACATGTTGACGTCGCTTAATCTAAAATAAAATTATAAGTTACTGATATTTGTTATCAAAATTTCGGTTTTCGAAGACTTATTCCAGTGTTAATTCTATCATTATTCTTTGTGAGTCTGAGTAGGAAGTGTCTGGATATGAAGAGACTCGATGATAATTAATTAATGCAAATTTTATCTAACAGTACAGCTTTATTTTATTTAGCAATTTGATACCCATGATCATGGTTGCTAAGCCTAATTCATAATTTCAATTGTTTATAAATAGAAATTCAAAGTAAGACAGAAATGTGTGATACGTATAATATTAATTACGTGTCTTTCGTGCATTTGTTTTACTTAAATGAAAACAAAATGACGAAGGAACAGGAAATTTAATGGCATATAAGGAAATAAAAATATATTTTCGCGTTTCAAGCGTTGTTCCATTTTCCCTTTGTATCAAATGCATGTAACAGATTAAAATGACCATGTAGAGGAATTCAATCACATATATGCATTTTTTTGGTAACTGGAAATGAAATTTTTTCTACTACTCTCTAGTTTTGAAAGATTTGAGCTAGACACATATTTGTAATTTTTTCTAAAATTTTTAATCTTGAATATGAATGAATAAAAAATATGAATTTTTATGAAATATTTAAACTGCTATTTTTATATACAGGAAATTAAGTCATAAAATATTTTGAAAATTTTCTTGAAGTGCATTTTGTATAACACAGCTGAGATTTTACTGTATTTATGGAATGATTTCACATATACTATAAAATCCATGTTTTATCATGTTTAAGTTAGATTCAAAAACTTTTTACAAAAAGTTGTTAAAAATAATATAAATTATAATCTTAAAGATAATACATTAAATCCAAAAATTATATTGCGTTAAGAACTGCTGTTTTTGCCTTCTTTATTTATTGATTCTGAAAATATACAAATGTTTTTTAATCTTTCACAAATTTCTTTATTTTATTGTTTGTAAAAAGAAAAACTTGATTTATTAAAATGAAAAACAATTTCCAGTTACATTTGCCAAATTAATTTAAAATCTAATGATGGGTTCTTCCCTTTAAAAAATCAAAGAAAAAATACATTTTGGAAAATTACAGCATACAAATTGTTCGAATTGCTCTTCAATGCGGAATCTTCTTACTAACTGAATTTACTTACTGCTGTACAATCTGCGTATAACTAAAAATACACTACCACTCCTTTTTTTCGATTTCCGTCTTTTCCCTCAGAATCAAATTCTAAATAAGCGAGAAAAGGTTTTACGTGCTTTAGCATTACGAAATATTCATTCTTCCAGACGATTTTCAAAAAGAAAAACTTTTATTGCGCTTTTTTCTTCCAAGGTCTGACGCACTATGTCCGATGATAACGATTTGAAAAACTTTCAGGAAAAATTTTTTTCGCTTTTTAAGAGTTCTTTTAGATTATGTTTCACAATTTGTTACATTTTCATAAGTTTTTTAAATTTTTAACTTTTGTCATAAACCATTCATTAACCCTTAAACGGTCCATTGGTTTGCCCAAAATATTCCAAAACAGGCCAAATTTCTTATTGCATATAACTAAGCAAATACTTAACAGAATGCAAAAATAGAAGATTTTTGTTTTAATTTTCAATTTTAAAGTTTTCACACTATTCTTGATTTCAAAATTGTCGAACGCACCCACCCCCAACAAAAAAAATTTTTTGCTTTTTATAAGTACATTCTGCATGCCATGAAAAAAGTTTCATATACCTTAAAAGAACTTATCTCCCACTTAAAAAATATTTCATGCTTGTTACTCTTTTTCAAACGATTGAGAATTTTGAGTGTGTGTTTGTATATATACAAGGTAGGATTCAAAAGTTCTCGGACTGAGCCTATAACATGAAGAAGTTTTGTAGTAGTTGATTGATTGATTGAATATTAACGTCATTCTGTTCAGCTACACGAGGGCTTTTGGCAACGGACCACGTAATTTTGAACCATGGTCAAGTGACATGGACGACACCTGAGCTGGCACCCCCTCTCCTAACTACCACACCACACCAACGGGAGGACGTTTCAGCTCTCGACAGATTTAACGTGCATCGTTGCCCTACACGGCGGATCTTTAGTGGTACTGGGCTCGAACTCGTGACAAGGCAAGCCACGGTCCGATACCTATACCACTCGGCTACCGCGGCCACAAGCTTTGTAGTAGAGCGACTACGATAAAGTTTCTGTATTACTGCATTGTTCCCCTTCTCTACTCTCGGCAGTATCGTAGTTTCCCCCGATTGAAAAGGCCAAGGTAATTCCTGACGGCCTTCAAAGCAATTTGAACCAAATACTGGAAAATCCTAGATTCTCTGCACATATACAAAGAAAGGTCCATAGATTCCTTGATTCACATACATGTATGGAGTTGGAAAAAACATCTCCCTCTGAAATACAGGGATTCATTAAAAATCGCAAACCAAACAAATCTCCTGGTATTGATCTCATCACAAATCGTATCCTTAAAAATCTTCCCAATAAGTCTATCATTTTCATTGCTTTGCTATTCAACATGCTTTTGGATATTTACTACTTCCCTAAAAGGTGGATAATGGCCGTGGTGATCGCCATTCTTAAACTCAATTATGAAGACTCTAATCCTTAAAACTATCGTCCAATCTCACTACTTAGTAGGTTGAGTAAAGCATACGAATTCGTGATTTTGAACCGCCTGAACCAACACTGCTTAGCCAGGAATATTATTATTCCAGAACAACATGGCTTTGTAACTAAGTGCTCTACAGTAACCGAGTTACTCAGAGTCACTGAAGTGGTTCACACAGGCTTCCAAAACCATCAAGCCACGGGTATGCTATTTGTGGACATAGCCAAAGCCTTTGACAAGATTTGGTATGATGGCCTAATATCCAAGATGATGAGACTTGGATTTTCGGACCAAATCCTAAAAATTATTCACTCATACCTAAACTCGAGAGAGTTTAGAGTTAGAGTCGAAAACTTCCTGTCCAGCCGTCGTCCAGTAAGAAGTGGAATTTCTCAAGGAAGTTTGCTTGGACCAAGATTTTTTAACCTATATATTAACGACACTCCAAAGGCTAACAATGTCCATTTAACTATGTATGCGAATGACACTGCTATCATTAGTCAACACAATTATAATTTCAAAATTATTGAAAGATTACAAAATTACATCGCAAGGCTTCGGCTCTGGCTCATTGCTTGGAAAATCAAAGCTAATGCATCAAAAACGCAAGCCTCCTCCTTACGAAACAAAGGTGTATAGGAAACTTACCTAATATCTACATTTTTGACCATCCCGTCCCCTGGGTCACTGAATTTAAGTACCTAGGTTTCATTCTCGACGCAAAATTGAACTTCTCCCCCCACATCCGTGGTGCACTTCAAAAAGCGGCAGGAATGAGCCAAACGCTCAATTGCTTAATTTCTCGAAAGTGTAAGCTTCTAATCAGACACAAGGTTTTGCTCTACAAATTATTTCTCCGAACAATTTTGTTATATGCATCTCCCATCTGGGTTTCTGCTGCAGTAATTTACTTGAAAAAATTGCACGTTTTTCAAAATAAACACCTTAGAAAAATTACTAATGCTCCCTGGTTTGTCAGAAACGAAATATTGCACAAAGATATGAAAATTGATCAAATTCTTGATTTCATTAAAAATCAGTCCAAAAAGTGTT
Organism: Trichonephila clavipes; assembly: GCA_019973935.1. NCBI lineage: Eukaryota > Metazoa > Arthropoda > Arachnida > Araneae > Nephilidae > Trichonephila > Trichonephila clavipes. The sequence continues at coordinate 253,995 of BMAU01017165.1, read as the reverse complement.
TTGACAGATTACCTCAAATTCCTAACCAATTAATCTGCGTCATCCCTGCCTATGATAACTTGGTCTCAAGCTCTGCAAAAAGACCTAGAGCTGCTCTTTACCACATATATCTCTCAGCATTTTCTAGTCCTTAAAAAAGACTTCGGAGATCCTGAATATCGTCTTTGGTAACTCTTTTCAATTTTTTTAAAAATTTCTCTAATTTTAACTTTTGTCATTTTGTGTGTGCAAGATTTCATTCCATTAAATTACTTCGACTTAAACCCACATTCTTTTGAATCGGTCTTGCGTGGTAGTTTAATTCCATGTCAATTATTCTCCTTTTTCCACATCTTTTGTGGATCATCTTTTATTTTACTCATTTTCCAGCAGATGGCATCCCATTATGGACACTTTCTGCGTCAACGCCTTCTCTTTTCGTTCGCTGTTCAACGACACTCTCGTCATCACTACACGATTCAGCAGCGTTTGTCCTTCCCCTTTATTTTAACATTATGTACCACGAGTACCACGGCATTAATTGATTTTATTCTCCATTTCATCTTTTTTATCTTCCACATTCCGTGTCTACTTTCTTCTGATTTCGTTCCGCAAAGGACGAATTAGAGAAGAGCACAGATTACTACCACCTCCCTCCGGGATGGTGCCTCATTAAATATGTTCCATACTTGCCAAGTAAATTATTTCTCGCTCTCTCACTGGTAGTATGTCCTCAGCTACAGGTGAGAAGCTTTCTTTTAGAACGGCTCTGAGCTGTTGTTAATAATTTTGATAGTTTCTTTTAAATTTTATGGAACTTTCAATTAATTATTTTCTTTTTTCTTATAAATTATGATGAGAGGGTAATACTGTTCTTTGGTAATGTTTCGTCAATATTTGTGTGGACTGTAAAACTGGTTAAAGAATAAAAAATCAGTCTTTTTCGCAACGCTAAGCCTACTTTATTCGTGCACCCGCTTTTGTTGGGGTACAGCTAGACAATGTCTACTTTTACAAAACTTTTTACAGATGGCGCTACAGTGCGCTGATGACGTAACATTCCGCCCGGCGTTGAAATATACAATATTTCAAAAAATATATTTAAAAAATGCAATTTGCTATATACAGTTTACAAATGCCTAAATGAATTAAATACAAATAAATTCAACATTCTAAAATAAGAAAAAAAAAATACAATATTCAAAAATAGAAAAATACAATATTCTAAGAATATAATATACTTCACATTAAAATTTAATTTATATTATTATTTTCTATTGGTAAGATACATATTTTTGAGATAGAACGTGTGAGAACCCCGTGGCAGTTTTTAGTTTAACGACTCTGACCTTACCGTCAGTTCCATAAATAACCTCCAAGATTCTTGCCATTGTCCATTTGCAGGGAGGCAAATCATTTTCCTTTAAAAGCACTAAACACCCTACGGCAACATTATTTTTCTCGAACTGCCACTTGTTTCTCTGCTGTAAATGATTAAGATAATCATTTTTCCAGCGTTTCCAAATAGTTTGTACACACTTTGTTGTATACTGCCACCTAGATAGTCTATTATCTGAAATATCTAAAATTGCGGGCTCAGGTATTGCACTGATAGGTCGACCAATTATAAAGTGTCCAGGAGTTAAAACTTCATATTCATTGATATTATCTGACAATGGTACTAATGGACGTGAATTAAGTATACCTTCAATTTGAATTATTACTGTCTCGAATTCTTCGAAAGTTATTTTACTATTAACTAAAGTTCTATAGAGATGGTGTTTGAATGATTTTACCCCTGCCTCCCACAAACCCCCGAGGTGGGATAAATTTCCACTGGATAGCTTCTGATGCAAAATAATTTGCTAATGTCTCGTTTTTGTTACAAATTAATTTTATGAAACGATTTAATTCTGCAGCTGCGCCTTTAAAATTAGTTGCGTTATCGGACATTAATGTAGAAATGCGGCCTCTACGGGCACATAGCCTCTTCAAAGCTGCAATAAATGCCTCAGTTGTTATATCAGTCACTGCCTCTAAATGAATAGCCTTTGTAGCCAAGCATACAAAAATCGCAACATAAACCTTTGAAAATATCCCCTTTCTCTGATTTTTAAATTTTATTTGAAAAGGTCCGCAAAAATCCACCCCAGAGTTTAAAAATGGTGCACTTGGAGTTACTCTCTCTGATGGTAAATTTCCCATTAATTGATCTACCCCAGTAGGCTTCTGTCTAAAGCATGCAATGCAATCATGAACTGTTTTTCGTGCAATACCCTTGCCATTAATGGGCCAAAACTGCATTCTAATTTGATGTACTAAACCCTGAGCACCAATATGAAAAAAAAACTTCTTATGCATATGCTCAAAAAGTAATTTAGTAAATTTATGTTTACTAGGTATAATTATTTGATGTTTTGCTTCAAATGGTAAATCAGCATTACAAAGCCTTCCACCAACTCTGAGTAAAGAATTTTCATCTAAGAAAGGATCTAAAGCCTTTAACTTACTTGTTTTGAAACACCTTTACCTTTTTCAAGGCATCGATTTCTACTTTAAACTTACTTAATTGTGCTATTTTAGCTAAAAATTCCGTACTCCTCTTTACTTCATCTGCAGTTAGATATTTCTCCTTATTACAAGACTCCTTAGCTTTGATGTTATTAATGAACCTAAAAATAAAGCTAAAAATTCTAATTAATTTTATGAAATTATTTGTAACATTAAAGAGTTCATCATAAAAATTTGAAGAACACTCAGTCATTGAAAGAGTAACAGCACATTTTAGTTCATCTCTGTAGGAAGGATCAGGAAAAGTTGATTGTCCTCGTATTCATCAGTTTGTAAATCTGGACCCGAGAACCACATTTCGTTCTTTAAAAGTTCATCCACATTGCAGCCTCTAGAAATTAAGTCGGCAGGATTGTTCTTGGAGCTAACATGTTTCCAATGATAGTCCTTTGAAAGTGCTTGAATCTCCGCCACCCTGTTGCTGACAAATGTTTTGAGTTTTTGAGGTTCAGTCTTTATCCACGCTAAAGCAATCGTTGAGTCCGTCCACATCCAAATTTTATTAATAGGTAATTGTAGAATTGGCACAACCTTTTTGACTAATCTCGATAGTAGTAAAGCTGCAGACAGTTCTAACCTCGGTATGGTGAGTGTTTTCAAGGGAGCCACTCTGGACTTGCTGCATAATAATCTAGTTTGAGATTGTCCAGATTCGTTGAAACATTTTATGTAGACAACAGCAGCATAGGCACGTTCTGATGCATCGGAAAAGCCATGCATTTCAATCCGTATTGTTGAAGGAAGTAGAATGCACCTTGGGATTTTGAAGTTATTTACTTTCGCTAATTTTTGGTAGAAGTTCATCCACTCTTCCATTGCATCTGGTGGTAGCTGTTCACTCCAATCTAATTTTATTTTCCAAAGTTCTTGGATGAATATCTTAGCCTTCGTAACAATGGGTCCTATCAGGCCCAAAGGGTCATATAGCCTTGCAATTTCTGAAAGCACGTCTCTTTTTGAGAAGTTGACTTTGTCACTAATCTTTACTTTGTATGTGAGACAATCCACCTTTGGATCCCATAGCATACCTAATGTTTTCACTGGAGCATCCTGAAATTCCTTATCAAACACATAGGAAGATGCAGATAAATCTTTCAACAGTTCTGGGCTATTTGACACCCATTTGTGTAGCTCAAAACCCCCTCTCTGTAATAGTTGAGATAATCTGGTTTGGAGTTTTTTAGCACCCTCTAATGTAGACTCTCCAGAAAGAATATCATCCATATAACTATCATTACAAATCACATCTGCTGCGTCAGGAAATTCCGCTTTTTCTTCATCTGCTAAGGCCCTTAAGGTCCTGGTAGCTAAAAATGGTGCAGAAACTGTCCCAAAGTTACGGTAGCTAGCTTGTAAGTCTTGACTGGAGCATCTGCACTAGTCTTCCACATAATTCGTTGTAAATCCCTTTGATTAGGATCAACAAGTATCTGCCTGTACATTTTTTTAATATCTGCACTAAACGCGTACTCGTGTTTTCTAAATCTACTGACTATGGAAAAGAGATCTTGTTGTATAATTCCTCCGTTTAGTAAAATGGAGTTTAGAGAAAAACCACTTGTTGTTTTTGCACTTGCATCGAAGACAACTCTCAATGGAGTGGATGTCTTCTCTGGTTTGTATACAGAATGATGAGGAATGTAATAGTTAATCTTATCTAATGTTTCATTTTTAATCTCCTCCATATGGCCTAAAAGTTCATATTCATTCATAAATTCTTTATACAAAGTTCCCATTGTATTGTTTTTGTTTAATTTTTCCCAAATACCATTTAGTCGTTTGATCGCATTCTCTTTGGAATATCCTAATAATGTTTCTGCATTTTCCTTTATGGGTAACCGAACTATAAATCTTCCCGTTTTATCTCTTTTATAGGTACTAACAAAATGTTCCTCACAATAAATTTCCTCTTCACTTTTTGTTATTTCCTTAGATTCATCTGGAAGTGATTCCAGTTCAAAGAATTTCTTTACTGTTATATCTAAGCTTGGTTCACTTATTAAACAACAATTGGCTTGTTGTTGTGACTGAGGAAGGGTACCAGTGACTAAGTAGCCAAATTTTGTATTTTGTAAAATTACATTTCCCTCCTGCAAATAATATTGTTCTGGATTTAAAATTTCAAAAAATAGTTCACTTCCTATCAATATATCTATTTGACCTGGCATATGGAAATTATAATCAGCCAGCTCAATTGAAGCTGGAATATTTAAATCCGATATATTTAATTTCGATACAGGAATCGCATCGATAATTTTAGGTAAAAGTGAAAATTGTACATTGCGTGCAAAAGTATAATCCCGATTTGAAACTTCAATATTAGCTGAATATTTCCATGATTGCGTAATTCCGTTAATGCCTGTTATAGATTGGTTTGCAGACTTAAATTTAAATCCCAACTTCCTTGCTATGTCTTCTCTCATAACGCATATCGTAGACGCATTATCTAATAATCCTCTTAACTTAATTCTATATCCATCAGCACTTTTAACGAAAATCATGAATGTATTCAATAAAACACATTTATTTCCATAAGTCAAAACCGCCACTTCTGGCTGACCTTCAAACCGAGTAGTATTCGAATTGCTCTCTATCCCCCTTTCCCCTACAGTGTGATTTTTAACTGCAGAGCAAAGTTCAGCAGAATCGTGAAGCAATGAATTATGTAATCCCTTGCAACCACTAACTGTGCATTTATATTTAGACATGCAGGCACCATAATGAAGTCTGAGGCAATTTATACAAAGTTTGTTATTGGTAACAAATTTCTTTCTGCACTCCACAGACATATTTTGAAATGCAATACATTTATAAAGAGGATGAGAATTTCGACAGAGAATACAAGGTTTAACAGTTATTTTTTTACTATTAACTACCAGCGATTTGGCTTTAGTTGACATTGCAGTATTTTTATGGATCATTTTAGTACTAGGAATGCGAGTAATGTTTTCTAACACAGCACTTCTCTTTTCTAAAAATTTCTTAATAGAATCAAATGTTGGAACTTCTGCTGTTTTCAACGAAAGTTCGAATTGTTTTCTAGATTCTTTGTCAATTTTTTGAAGAATTATATTTATTAAAATTATATCTGATAGATCATTCTGCTCATATTTCAAAACTTTAAGTGCTCTAATGTTTCTATTGATACAATCCATTAAAGCGCGCAGTTCTTTGGCTGATTCGCTATAAATTTTTTCATAATTAATTATCTCAAGGACATGTGAATCTATCAACTGCCGTTTGTTTTCGTAACGATCTTCTAATGCTTTAAAGAGAGAATCGAAACTATCGCTAGGCGACTCTAAGAGCTTTGCTTCTCCTTTTAGAGATGCTCGAAGATAGTATAGTTTTTGCGAATCATTCAATTGCTCATTATTACTTATTAAATTAATAAATTGATTTTTAAAATTGGAAAATTCTGCTATTACACCAGAAAATTCTGGCAATGGAATTTGAGGTAAGCGGATACTATTTTTACCATTGTCATTTAAATTAATGTTTACATTTTCAGAATTTTTCAAAGAATACATTAAAAGTTTGAGACCTACCTCTGTTGTCTCGATCCGTTGATTTATATCTTGTATGTCCAGCTGAATGATTTCCAAGCTTTCGAAAATTTCTATTTCACAATAATCCTCAGCTATTTTATCTAGATTTATCTGTAATTGCTCAATTTTTTTGAGTTTAACTTCGATTTCAGTGACACTAGTATCCTTTGACACTGTCTTCTCCGAGGTAAAAGCCTCTAACCTAGTTAAAGTTCCTTTGATTGAATCTTTTAAACGATTCAATTTCTCTTCAGTAGTTACGTTGGAGTTATTTTTATTTTTCGATTTTTTATCCATTTTCTCCGGCTCGACGGACCAATGTTTCGTCAATATTTGTGTGGACTGTAAAACTGGTTAAAGAATAAAAAATCAGTCTTTTTCGCAACGCTAAGCCTACTTTATTCGTGCACCCGCTTTTGTTGGGGTACAGCTAGACAATGTCTACTTTTACAAAACTTTTTACAGATGGCGCTACAGTGCGCTGATGACGTAACAGGTAAGGTACCTCGTATTTTGAAGCCGAGGGTTCCCCTTCTCTAAAAGCTGTTAGTAGTAAATCACGTGATCCGTGACTCGCCATGGCGTCGTACTTTGTAAGCGGATGCACTTAGTAGCCGGCGATTAAGAGAAATGGCGTTTGTTGAGCAGAAAATGAAAAACAAATTTTATGTTCACTTAAGAAAGAATGCTACGGAAACTCACGTATTACTGAAGTATGTGTACGGCACAGATACATTATTACAGACGCAAGCTTATGAGTGTCATCGACGTTTTAAAGAAAGCTTGGAAAGTGTCAAAGACAACAAAAGCTCTGAAGTCCAAAGACTTCCCACACCACTGAAAACATCGCAAAGGCTTCTGCGGTGATACGTAAGAACAGGATTTAAATAAAGCAAATAGCAGAATCAGTTGGCATATCTGAGGCAATGTGTCAACGGATAATGACTAATGTACTTAGCATGTAAAGTGTTTATCATGGCATCATTCCCCATATGTTAAACGAAGACGAAAAGGCAATTAGGATGGAAACGACGAAATATTTAATCTCGACTGTTGACAAAGGTCCTTACCTACTTGGCAGAATTGTTACTGGAGACGAGAAATGGTGTTTTTATACGACCCACAATCCAAGAGAGCAATTGCAAAGTGGAAATCTCCACAATCTCTAAGCAAGAATGAATCCCATCAAGATCGCTCTAAAGAGAAGGCCGTGCTAGAGATGCTCTTAAATATCCAAGGTATTGTGCCTCTGGAATTTATCTTTGAAGGACGCACCGTGAACAAAGAACTCTATGTAAACGTCCTACGTCGTTTGCGATAGTCGATCTAGAAGAAGAGACCAAATTGATGGCAGAGCCATTATGCGTGCTTTTGCATGGCAACGCTCTGAATAGCGATCCCTCCTCGTCACTGAGCTTCTTGCGAAAACAAAAACAAGGGTTTTGCCACATCCTCCTTACTCCCCTAATATTGGCTCCTGCGTCTTCAACATATTTCCTGAACTGGCACGTCGCTTACAAGGTCATAGATTTCAGTCTAAAGATGGAATTAAAAACGTATCGCAGACTGAATTAAAAGACATGGCTAAAACAGATTCCAGAAGTGTTTCGAAGATCTTTACAAACGATGCCAAAAGTGTATTGTTGCTCAAGGGTCTTATTTCGAAGGAGGATGTGTTTCAGCAATTTAATTGGTAATATTTTTTAAGTTATAGACTTAGTTCGGTAACTTTTGAATCCTTCCCCCTTATATTCAACACAACTTGAAGCATGAAGCTACGTCTTACATTGCAAATGGAACAGAGATAATATCAGCATTTCTTGGATTATGTTTCTATTTTCATTTTTTTTTCAAACAACAAATTGCATACTGTCTTGCAAATATCCGTTCTTTGTCGAATATTTTCAAGAATCCAAGTTTATACCTTCAATGAAAAATTCCCGCTTTCACATCAAAGAAAATCCTAGATGAGAAGTATTTCAGTACCATAGACAAACTGCGTCTCTTAGAAACACTAGCACTAATAATCTCACTATAAAAATTAAAAATGTGTAAAAATCAAATGTAGAAAGAAGAAAATATCAGTGCCCGTACAGCGTATGAGCAAATCGGTAATGGCCAGCTTTCGGTAGCCTATACGGTGTTCGGGCAAACCACTTAACCCTTTATCCATCGATTGTACTTATAAGTGCCCTCGCTTTAAAATTACATGGAGTAACCATTTTTACGAATACTCTGATGATATTTAGCAGGAAAAATCCACTCTTTTAAGATATATGACAGCACGGGTTCTATGATGAATATTTTACCAGGGAAGGCGAATAGTTTTATAGCAAAATTTGCTTTTTCAACTGACATTTTGATCGGATTGCGAAGATGGGCATTTTTATTTCGAAAAAGTAGTTAATGCCATAAGGTAAGGGTCATATTTTTTAATGTTAATGAAGACTTTAGGAAAGGATTTGAATATTTATTTTAAGTGTGAACAGTGTGTGTAGTTAATTTTACAGTTGAATACCTTTTCGCTACTTATAAGTACCGATAATACAATTGTAAGGTCTCACGCGTCTTTTCTTTAAAATGTCCTTTGGGTTCTTTGGGTCAGAATTAATGGCAACTCTTTTCCAACCAAATCCAAGAAGTGAAGTGTGAATGAAAGATGCAAATGAACAAACTTTTAAATATCGGATCTTAGAGTAAGCGCTATGGCAATGTAAGGTAATGTTTGACTTATTGAAGTTAGTTTGTGGCAGTTGATGGTTATTACAGTTCGTGGTTCAAGTCTAAATGAGTTTTATGTGACGTGAATACAAGTTATTAGGGATTGAATATATTAAACGACCAAGTTGCACACCAGGGCATGCAAAGACAAGATTTAGCATATAGCAAGACTGATCGTTGCTCCAAGCTGTAATAAGGTAGGATTGATTATTTAATATTAGAATCGGAGATTAGGCGGTTCGCTTATTGATAGTGGTATGAATTAGATTAAGTCTTATTATATATATATATATATATATATATATATATATATATATATATATATATATTGTGTGTTGCGTATTTTACCATCGTATATTCTCTCATATTAATTATTATAATTTAATTTGTTAATGTTTTAAGTTGAGTATCTTCATAAATTCATATTAAGATAATGTTTGATCCTAGTTCTTTCGTTAATCCTACGCCTCTAGCTCACGCTGATACTTCGAGAGATGTTCTTCCAAGGGGAGGAACATCATACACTGGATTTTCGTCCGTGTGGCTTATTGCTGTTTTTTTTTGTTGTGTTGTAGTCATCACTGTATTGCAAAATGGACTTCTACATTTTCTTTAAGCTTAACTTATTTATTTTGCTTTTTTATTGTTTTATTTTAACGTTTTCAAAAATTTTGAATTTTTAATCTAAGCTTGTTTTTTTGCCACACAATTAAATGAAATATATATTATTATTTAAAAAAATAACAACATTTTGATTTCTATGTGCAACTGAGATCTAACAATAAATGGAGATTTTCAATGTGCTATTATTATTATTATTATTCCCTTTTCTTTGAAAGTCTATAAAAAAGATCAGTCTTCTAGAGGCTTTGGTTTTATTACTGAACCTACCATCAGAAATCAGTGTGTACTAACGGCTGATTTTTGAAATAAAGTAGTCCGAGCAAATAATTTGTTGGGATTTTTGTTAGATCCTTTAGAAGACAATCAAGAGATTGAACAAGACTCCAGGTGCAGTATTTCATGTTAAGAAAACACAGCATTTCTTACCCCAAGATGCAGTGCTATAACATAAATAAAATTTTTAAAATGTACTTTTTATATTTTTTTCCTTTTAATAGTTCCATTTTAAGTACACACCAAGAAAATTTGATAAATATATTGAGGAATTACTTCTCGGTACTCAAGAGGATAAAATACATTCAATCGAATCCGCACTCAAGATGCACAACGTAAACTCAGGAACATTGAAAATAGCGACCCAAGAAGGAAGCTAAGTACAATCGCGAAACTTTGCAAATAAGTACAGCGTAATTTGATATGCAAATGATCCTAGTTTTGTGCCAATACGCATGCTCATACACGCCGAGGTGGCGCTACAATCAGGAAGAGGGTGCTATATAAGCCAGCGCAAATTCGAAGATTCATAAACGTGACGATTACCCGCCGATCGTAGGAAGACTTTGGTATGCAAAACATGCCAGGTAAACGTGCTAGAAGACATTTCTCACAGTTAAGCGAGTTTGAGAGAGGCCTGATCATCGGGATGAAAACTGCAAGCTGATCGACCCGCCGTGTTGCTGGCCAGGTGGATCGTTCGGAGTGTGCCGTTAGAAATTGTTGGGAGCAGTGAACAGAAGGTACTCACGCGCGGAAAACCGGGTCTGGAGCGACCAGGAAGACCGCGAGGAGAGAGGATCGAAGGATCATGCGGCAATCACTTGTTGACCCCGCAGTGAATCGTTCAACGATACGAGTAGACGTAGGCGTAGCAATTGTTCCACAAACAATTTCCAGACACCTTTCAGAAGCAAATCTTAAATCCAAGCGCCCTTTCCGTGCACTCCATTTAACACCGGAACATCGGCAACTGCGTCTACAGTGGTGCCAAGCCAGATCAATGTGGAATGTCACAGATTGGCAAAAGGTTGTGTTTAGTGATGAATCCCGGTTTGTTTGGGGAACAGATGATAACCGTGTACGGGTGTGGAAGCGCCCTGGTGAGCGGTACAGTCCTTCCACACTGTTCTACGTCACACTTCCCGCACAGTTGGTGTAATGGTCTGGGGGCCATAGCCTATGATAGCCGGTCCACTTTAATTGTGATGCGTGGAACCTTAACGGGCCAACGTTACGTTGATGATATTCTTCGACCCCATGTAGGACCTTTCCTAAATGGTCTCCTAGGGGCAATTTTCCAGCAAGATAATGCTCGTCCGCATACAGCAAGAGTTGCTCCAGACTTCCTATGTCATTTTCAGACTCTTCCATGGCCGGCCCGTTCCCCCGATTTGTCCCCTGTAGAGCACATGCGGGATCAGCTAAAACGGCAGATGCCATCGTGTCACTCTGTACATGGTTTAGAGTTGGCAGTTCAAGATTTGTGGGCCCATCTGCCTCAGGACAACCTAAGGTGCATAATCAACTCAATGCCGGATCGTGTGGCTGCATGTATTGCACCTGGAGGTGGTCCAATGCACTATTGAAGTTTCCCAGTATTTGTGTAGTTGCACACCCTGTATTCGTTTAATTGTCTTGTTTTTGAGATCAAGTGAATCTCTCATCTGTGTGATTATGTGTATTAAATTTCACTTCAATCCGATGCTTTCTTCTAGGGTCGCTATTTTCAATGTTCCTGAGTGTATAATGAATTTGTGTGTGTTAATGAAAAGAAAAAGTACTTCTTCGAATATCATCAAATTAAGTTTATGTGTACAAGTTGTTTTTATGTGTGAAAAAAAGCTAAATAAAAGTTAAATATTTAATAATCTTTAAAAATATATATCTTGCGCTGTAAAATACTAGTGTTCTCTGGTTATTTAGCATTTTAAGAGTTAAAACTGCCTATAAAATGTCATTCGGCTTTTCTGTATAATGAGATTTTTTTAGACCTTTGGGGACTGACGGTACTTTAAAGTACCTATTTAATTAATTAGCTCTAACGGAATATATTTTCCAAAGTTAAGTATTTTATTTATGTATGTCCCTTAATTTTTAATGTAGTGATTCAAAAAAATATTGAAAGCTAGTTTTGAAAGCTGATAAATTATAATTATATTTTACCTTTCTTCAGTTTTTGCCTTTTCCAATGCCTAAAATTAGAGTTACAGGTTACGTTGTTGTTGCTCCATGTCTGGCCAAGCTAGACCAAGTTCATGATTTTACTCAATCTCAAAATGTCCGACACCATTAGAGGGTCTTCAAAAATATCTTGTTTTGCAAGCCCCAAGCAGTTAGGAATGTATTCTGAAGCATGCAGTTAGAGAACACGCTACGAAAGCTGCTGAAAGTGAAGAAGAAATAAACTGGCGACTATATATATATATATATATATATTTAGCTTTTATTAAGGCTAATTATCTTAGCTTTTATATTTTTATTGCGTTATTTCTTGTTATGTTCATTGTCTATTAGTTCTTGTTTTTGATATATTACACAGATTTCTTTTATATATATATATATATATATATATATATATATAGTATAATAAAATAAAAGTGAAGAATAACTAGAACCCACAGTACTAAAGAAGTAAAAAATTGGAATTCAGTAAACACACCAAAAGTGTAGATACAGAAAGTCATAGGATTAAACAGGAGACCTATTATGATTTCTAAAGCTGTCGCTGAATTAGGCCAGTGAATTAGGGTTAGCAATGCTTTATGGATCCACCTTCCCCGTACAGCAGAAATTTTCGACATAATAGAAAAAAAATAAAAACACAAAGGTGAAAAGTTAAGCCTAATACAGCACGTGGTTGTAGAACCTTACAAAATCGTAAAAAGAAATTGAGAAAAGAGAACAGAAATGAATCTATCAAGGAGAGGAATAATAAAAAATGTGACCAGTAGTGAAGAAATGAAGCAACAGAAGAATATATATATATATATATAATGTAACGAATTTTGTGCAAATAGTTTAAATAATTTTTACTTAGGATGTGTAATGCATTTACATTACTCTATGTTATATTTATTTTATGTTAAATTTGTACTATTCACAAGCAACGCCGTCCCTTACGCTATAGTGGCGATTCAATAGGAACTTGACGAGATCTGGGCGATAGAGCCAAATTGGTATCATTTTTAGGGACCGAATTGGCGACTTTAGGGACTATTTTCATTACATTGATGACCATGTTGGCGAGTTCGGGACCTTCTGGATTCTTCTAGAAACTTGTAGAAAGATTTACTTTCACGCTCTATGACTCAAGTAGGTTTTTTGTGGAACTTTCCGCTGGGCCTATAAATAGAGATGCTAGCCGAAATGAAAGTCAGTCTTGATTCAACCTGCGATTAGTGAGCATTCTTTTGACCGGCATTACCGATTAGCTCGGCTGTGCATCACATCGCTCTTACAGAACTGTTATTTTTCCTTTGCGAATGTTTTGCATAAAATCCTTGATCCCGGATTTACGTAACAGTATATTATCCACCATGATACTACATGCAAGAGAACGAACGCCATTTAAATGTTATTGAAGTAACATCATTAATTACAAAATTTTTACGCTGCACAAAGTGCCTTCTCCCCTGTTGTTTAAGTACACAACTGCTGAAATAGATATTCTCTATATAAGATGCGGGGGAGGGATGTATTTCGGGGTAGAAAGGAATATTAAAGGAATTTTGCCTCCGTTACTCTCTCTCTCTATTATCACGTTCAAATAAATTAATAGTTATCGATATATCCAGGGGAAATAAAAGAACGGAAGGTAGATGGCGACAAATTATTAATGCATTTCAAATATAACATAAAGTCTTACAATAGTTCACTGACATTTGCTTCAATGTGTGGACAGATTGTACAGCTTACAGGGAATGGAAAATATTGCTTCAGAAATTTTGGTTGAATTTATCACAGGACTTTTGATCTACACCAGACGAAGTAGGAAAGAATATTTCCTCCAAATATATGTTTAGGACTTCAATCTTGTCATTCGTCAATGATGAGATCATCAGAAAAGTCAGTCCTTTTATAGAGGCTTGCTGGAGGATTTGGGAATTGGAACAGTAGGTTCTTTGGGAAGAACAAGCGTTGGGAGGGGAATGTTACAAAATGTACATTAGTAATGATAGATTCCATTCCAGCCATCTCGGAAGGAGATGTTATGCTCCAAAAATAAACGAGATTGTAACGGTGTTTAGAAGTTTGACGCATTCTATTGAATAACCAGAGATATAGCATTTATCGAAAAGGAACGTAAACTGTATTGGATTAGTATCCTCAACTGAAAATGTAAGTTGATGACTTACGTTTTTCTTTTTTTTTTCCCTGAGGGGAAAGAGAATTGTCCATCATGAGGAGAAATACAGTGTGTCGGGATTTAAAGTATGCAAAATTTATGACTAATTATAACGGCACTAGCCATAAGAATGTAATAAACTGCTCATCCGTGGGTTGGGAGTTCTCCGAAATTTTTTGGGTCTGGTTCGATCGGCTGCACATGCGCGTATTTTTCTGCAATCTCAGACAGTACACTTGCTACACTTACTTCATTTGTAATGATGTGGACGCCACAGCAAAAGGTGCAGTGCGTACTTTAGTTAACGGAATTTAAATCAGTCACGCGTGTAAAGAGACGTGTTCGAACAGAATGGAATACCGTTTCGGCTTGTCTGATAGACTTATTAAGATTCCTACAAAATGAATCACACACACGATCAACAGTGTCTTCCATCATAAAAACTTAAGGATACTTGCCAGTTTGATATACTAAATTTCCCGTCTCATTTAAAGTTCTTTCCCTATTGGGGATAGATTTGATGTCTGAGGGTCGACATTCCATTTTTTTCGAACACGTCGCTGACTGATTTAAATTCCGTTAACCTAAGTACGCACTGCGCCCTTTATTATGGCTTCCACATCTTTACTAATGAAGTCAGTATAAAAAGTTTATTGTCAGCGATTGCCGAATAATGTGCGCACGTGAGGCCGATCAGATTAGACCCAAAACATCTCGGTTGTGTTTCCAATCTACGGATGAACAGTTTACTACATTCTGATGGTTGCTGCCGAAATAATAAGTCGTAAGTTTCGAATACTTCAAATCCGGACACCCTGTACTTACCATCCTATTATGAGTGAAGAGAGAGGGGGGAGCTTGTGCAAAAGTACGTTGTTGATTCGTATGTTAATGGTAATAGTTTGAACTTCATTCTAGGCACATTTGGGACTTGCCGGGCATTAGATGAAATGTTATACTCAATCTACCAAAACGATGTAACAAAACTTTGAGGATGCCCTCTCAATAGTGAAAGACTTTAGAAAGTCTACTTTCTCTGACTTGTATTTGCAATCCTAAGAGGAAGAGATCAGAGACAATCTTTTCCCTGGATAAAAATCGAGTGATCATTGTTTGCAAGAAATTTTAACTTCAAGAAGAAAAAAGCTTCAAAATTTCCTTTTTTTTAAAAAAAAAGAAATGGCACTTTTTCCTCATTTCTGACATATCTATGAAGTCACAATTACCAACTTTTTATATTTTTTTTCCGGGCATTTTTAAAGGAAATGTCATTTAAAAATGACTCTTCGATTTTTCTGCGTTTCTTTCCTTTTCACAAGATATTTTAAATACGACTTCGTAATAAGTGTGTTTGAAATTCAGAAGTTCACTCTCTTGGAAAAATTTAATACTTATAGAGTTCCCTGTCTCCAGAGAGCCCTAAAATTTCTTTTATATTTTTAGGAGAGAATGTTGGGTGTGTATCATGTAACCCATCTACCTTCTCTCCACCAGGAACTGACCCAGTATTCGAGATAACTTATACAAAGCAGATCTAAGCAGCGAGTCTGTCTATTTCTCTATACATGTGCATAACTACCATCAATCAAAAGAATGATAGTATATATTCTACAAGTCAGAAGAAGAGGAGATTCTGAATACTAGAACGTGGAACATGAAATCTAATACAAATATAACATAAGTAACAATGGAACAAAAGGCGATACTATTATGCATTGAAAGCTGCCACAGACTTAGGGTTGTGATATGTAGGGTTAAGCCTGTTTTATAGAACACTAAGCATCCCATTTCAGCAGAAAACTGATACTTAATAATACAAGAAAAATAATGAAAGAATTAAGACGGAAATAATGAATATCAGTTAAGCCTTTATATATATATATATATATATATATAATGTACTCTTGTAGTAGATACATATGAAAAAATATGCAGGTATATATATATGTGTGTGTATGTGTATATATATATATATATGTATATATGTATATATATATATGTATGTATATATATATATATATGTATATATATATATATATATATATATATATATATATATATATGTAAGGATAATTAAATTAGATTAAAAACTAAATTCCCTATCTAGCACTTGACTCATCTTTCTCAGTTCCCATATTCAAGTATCAAACTAATCACCCATTTATTTCTTCCGAACATATGGCCTAGCCAATAAACATGTCTAATTCCAAATCGTTAGATTTAATAGTCAACATATGTCAGCATTAACTTGCAAACAACCTCTTCAAAGCAGCGATACTTACCATATGTTTTTCAAGTGTTATCCACTTGAAACCACCACCATGGCGTGCTTTTTTACTCCCTGCCCTTAGCGTCAGAAGAGATGTCGAAACGATTGAATAAAGATCTCCTTTTTTAAACTTTAATCTGATTCTGTCTTAAAAATCATGACATATATATATATAATATTATATACAGACACATACATACCAAATTATAAGGAATTATTTGAAAGTAAGAATTTTAAAATAAGTTTTAGGAATAATATAAAATTAATAAAATGAAAATAAGAATTTTTTATGTTATTTGCTTTAGAAAGTTTCCTTCCTTAATTTGTAATGATAATAAAACGGGATTGAAACATGCCGTGTTTCTTGTTTTTTATTCAATCCAAACGGATAAACTTTTAAAAATTGCTATTATTACATAAAATCTATTTGCTCAAGCCTGTAAACTATTTCAGCGAATATTCATACAATTAATCATATTCTCTTTTTACAACTTCCTAATCGATTTAAAAAAATATTTAGGATCAACTTAAGAAGGAAAATAAATCAGCAATAAATTGTTACTACTTATTTCTAAGCACTCGAGAATTTAATTATTTTCGAGATAGATTTAACTAATCTTATAATTGAAAATAAATCCGCTGTTCATTTTTTTAAATTTGAGATGGAAAAAAAATATTATTTCCAATATAACAATATAAAATAGATCCATCCAAGGAAACTTTTTATTTCAATGTATGAAATCCTTTTATCCCCAGAAGTTTAGAAACGCATTAAAATGAAATCTCATCCCTATTTTGCGCGTATTAATACTTTTTTGCCATTTTTACTATTAAACGTATTTAGCAGTAAGAGATTTATTTTTAACGATTTTTTATCTTATTTTCTTTGAGGGATATCTTAAGTATTTGGAACATGTTGGTAATCAATGAGGTGTTTTAAGAAAATATATTTAAGTGCTTAACTTTTTTAGGCGATTTCTTTTTAAAAATGCACTTTCAATATTTCCTGAAATACATCACTTTTAATCAGATTCACAAATATTTTAAAAAGGAGAATCTCAAATGATTCTTTTTTCAATGATTCTCTTTTGATAGAGGAATTATTCACGAATTGCATGATAGATTGTTCAGCACACAAAAGGCAACACCAAGAAGGACCAGTGAAAACTTAGCAAAATTTAATTGGCAAATAACATGTTGTACACTGATCATACGATTAAAATTACAGCCTCTTGTGACGTGTGGATGATGACAAAATCAGGAGTTAGTGTTGCCGAAATTGTTAGCTTTACCATTGCCACAGAACTCGGCATAAAATCAAAGAGGCTTTGGATGTATCCTTGGGGTACATCAGTCCTTGTGGCTTCCACATATTGCCAAAGTTAATCTGGTGTAGCAGCGGGTGGTGTATCCCAGGCAGGTCGTTGTTAAAGCATGGGGCACGCATTTTACATTGACGATAGATCGGGAGAACAAACAGGCAAAGGAAGCAATCCAATCTTACGGGTAAAGAAGAACTCTTGAACATTGCGTGCCAGTGTTGTCGCTCATTAAATTGCTGGAATATAGCTGATGGAAAACACTGAATGTATGGGAGGACCACATGCTCCAATACCTCAGAAATGCAGCGTTGGCTATTCAGTGTACCGACAATGCCTAATAGAAAGGTGAGGCTGTGAAATTTCAATATCACCTCAAGCCATAATACCGGGTGTAGGAGCAGTGTTGTTGTTGTTACTAATGCCACCTGATCAGCAAAGGCCAGATCAAGGCCCACGAAATTCACAATAGCAAAGGGCTAAGTGACGCCTGTCGTTAGCCGTAGCTTTGAGCACCATGCAGGTGACAGAACGATTTAACTCGGTTTCACCCCAATTTAGAGAGAGAACACCCTGGGGGGTCAGGGGCCTCCCACCTCTCTTCCCCTTCCACCAATCTCACGAGAGGACTTGCGGCTCGACGGCTATTTAAATTACCCCCATGCCGCGAAGGCACTATACATTTATAAACATCCATGTCTTCTCCGGGTTTCAAACCCAGTCTCAATGGCACAGCAGTCAGCGTCGCTAACCACTACATCAGATGGGTGACAGGAGCAGTGTGGTGATGCATAACGCAACAGTTCTGCAGCCTTTCACCACGGTGTCTTTTAACTCGAATCCGACTATCGTGATGTTCCAGGCAGAAGCGGTATTCGTCAGTAAACACAATGTCGTTCAATTCCGTTGTCCGTGCTCATTGGCGGCACAAATGCTTGTCGTTTCCTGTCAAGGGTAAAGGAAGTAATAAATGCATTGCGGACATTCCACTCTGCTGCAAACGGCATCGAACGGTACGAGCGGACACTGAATGATGCGTAACAGACTGAATCTATTGTGCTGTTGTTCGTGATGGATCTGCACGATCCATCGCTGCCATGCACACAATCCACCTGTCATCACAGGCAGTGGTGCATCGAGGTGGGAGTGGCTGGGTTCGTCATTTTCTCCTACATCCAGCAATGACATATCAACATCACAGTTGTTAGGTTTCGTCCAATACTTTGGCCGATTTCTTTGTAGGATAATCCGTTATCCCTTTAGGCTATTAGAGTTCCTCGGTCGAATTCAGAAACTGTGTCAAAAGACGTTCGATGTCTTCTCCGAGTCATGGATAAACATCTCCCTCTCTCTCTCTCTGACACACACGCACACACAAGTGAATTTTATCATATATATCTTATACATAACAACTGCATTTAAACAATTTTCTTAAAAAATTATGTAAAGAATTTCGCTTAAATATTTCATTCAACGTAAAATATTTTTAAAAAATTTAACAATCTTACTTCACAAAAGAGTATCATCGAATATAGATAAAGCTCTGCACACAAAGTTTTAAAATTTAAGTTTAAAGGCAGAGAGAAAAATAAAAAGAAAACTGGATATTATTGACTGGATTTTTTAAAGTAACGCATTGAACTAGCTATATTTTAACTTAAAGAAAGAGATGGGCGTGAAATTCAAAATAAAAAAATATATATTGTGGCTTTTTTCTTCTTCTAAATGGCCATTGTGATTAAAAAAATTATGCTTTTGCTACATTCATCGACGTTTGAAATTTCCATTCAGAGACAGATGTTTAATGATCGGTTAAAACATATTTATTTGCCAATTACCTTTTAGTACAAACATGTACCATTTCTGAAACTCTATTCCTTATATGAAGGACAATGTACTAACTCTGTTTATCTGGTTAACACTAAAAATGATTTTAAATGCCTGGGTGTGGTCATCAAAGGGGGGTTAAGTATCTAGTTTTTCTTAACTCTAATTTTTCTTTGCATCGGTGGTTTATCTTGTATGAATCTAATTTATCAATATATATTATTTATTCTAATCTAATATAGTAAATCTAATCCATCAAGCGACACGCTCTGCTTTACTTCAAAGAATTGTTTAATAAATCGAGACAAAAGCAGCATGTACAAATACAGAACAGAGCTCTCATGCAAGCAGTTAATTTTTAAGTAAAAAAAAAAAAAGATTGCGCATGCGCAAGCAGATGTGCACAGTTCAGAAAAAAGTTTTCTTTGATGTTATCAAGCGGGAACTATACACATATATTTTCTATCAATCTATCGCGATTTTTCTAACTTGTTTGTTCCACTTTTAAAACAGTTTGTATAGTTTCTTAAAAGTAAATTTAGACCATTAATATTGTAAACTGAATAAAAAGAAATTTCCGTTTAATTTAAAAGTTAATTTTAGAATATAAAACTTGTTTATCAATTTATTTCTGTATTTTATTTAAAATTGAATTAAAATTAAATGAAGCATTTGGATTTTTCAGCACAACACGCCTGCGAAACGATTATCTACAGACAGAAGTAATTCTTTTGATAAATAAAACTTTAATGAATAATTTTGACAATATTTAAAACACGTGAAAATGCAACAGACTGCGAAAAACTTAAGTGGTAAATATACTTAAAAAGTTAAAGTTTTTACCCTAAAGATTTTCAAATCATTTTTATTAGATCCAATGCTTCTCAGCTCAGGAGAAACTGTAATAAAACATTTTCTTTTTGAAGATAATCTGGAACACACACACTGAATGCTTCAAAGTGTTAGATCACGTAAAATTTTTTTTTCGCGATCATTTCGAATTTGATCCTGAAGAAAAATGTGGCAATCGGAAAAAGTAGCGGAAATGTATTCCCAGTAGTAAGCAGATCGCAATGCACTAAGGAGGTTCCACCTCGAAGAGCCATTCAAGAAAAAATTTTATGATTTATTTTTTTAAAATTGTACCTTTTTTCCTTGATTTTTATAAGGAGAAAACGCATCAAATTACTTTCTTTCAGTTAATCTGACAAATAGAATTGGAAATAGTTGCCTTTTCCTTCTGAAAAAAAAGCGGCCGCGGTAGCCGAGTGGTATAGGTATCGGACCGTGGCTTGCCTTGTCACGAGTTCGAGCCCAGCACCACTAAAGATCCGCCATGTAGGGCAGCGATGCACGTTAAATCTGTCGAGAGCTGAAACGTCCTCCCGTTGGTGTGGTGTGGTAGTTAAGAGAGGGGGTGCCAGCTCAGGTGTCGTCCACGTCACTTGACCATGGTTCAAAATTACGTGGTCCGTCGCCAAAAGCCCTCGCGTAGCTGAACAGTGCGACGTTAATATTCAATCAATCTGGAAAAAAGCAAGTTTTCTTTTCCTTTTTTTTAAAAAAGGAAACAAAGAAATTTGTGAGATATTAAACAAATTATTTGTATATATCCATGATCAATAAATAAAAAAAATAGGAAAAAAAAATAGAACAGAATTTTTAAAGGTGATGCGTTTTGTATTTAATATAATTTTTTAAGATTATGTTAATAAAAATATTTTTAAAAAGGTTTATATGAATCTATATAAAATAACATATTCCGTAGATTTTATAGTATTTATGAAATCCTTCCATGGATACTGTAAAATCTCAGTTGTTTAACAAAAGTGCCCTTCATTAAAATTTGCAAAATAATTATAAGAGATTTGATTTCCTGTATATAAATTATAAGAGATTTGATTTCCCTATATATAAAATATATATATATATATATATAGTTGTTGAAATATTTCTGAAGAAATTCCTACTCCTATGATTACGTTCGAGATGGTGTACTACTACATTAACGGAATTATTTAAGATTAATCATATTCGAAAAAGTGATCGAAATATCTCCCTCAAATCTTCTAGATTAAGAATAGTACAAAATAATTCACCTAATTTCCAACTTAAAATATACATACATATTTTTCTTTATTAGACCTAATATATTCTTCATAGTCATCTTAATCTGTTACGTAAAGTTAATTCGGACGAAATATGGAACAATGATTCCAAAATACGAATATATATATATATATATATATATATATATATATATATATATATATATATTCTTTCTTTACTTGCAATCAAACTTCCTGTTTCTTCGTCCAATTTATTTTTAGTTAAGTAAAACAAGCACACGAAAAGCGCGTATTTAATATAATGTGTATAACATTTTTTTCTATTTCCGAAGAAAGGAAATTATGACCTCGGCTTAGCAACTATGATCAATAAGATAGAAATGAGAAATAGCATAAAATAAAGTATTAATGCTATTGATATTAATTAGTCACTATACACTGGTGTGCAAAAATTAAGGATGAGACGGTTTTTTCAATATATCTTTGTACAAAAGCTTTCCAAATCAACACATTTAATACCGTAAGATCCCCAATACGTAAGGACATGTGTAATATGTAAGCAACACTTACTAAAAGAGAAATCAGAGGGATAAAAAGAAGCTTTATTGAAAAAGTAGCATGGAGCGCAATGCGACTGAAGGCCGAAACATCCCTGTGATGGGTGTCCAGCAAGAAACATCCGGCCTTTAGTAGGGGATATGATCTCCCCTGACTGCTAGGCAGGTTTTACAGCGTCTGCCCATGCTGAGAATGAAGGTGTCAATGAGTTGTTGAGGCATTGCTGCCCATTTGTCTTGCAGCGCCAATCGAAGCTCCCGAATCGTTACTGGTGGTAAGGTACGAGCTACCAAGCGTCTGCCTAGAAAATTCCATACATGCTCGAGGGGATTGAGATCCGGAGATCATGCCGGCCAATCAATACGTTCAATATCCTCACTCTCTAAGAGCTGTTCGGCAGCTACTGTGCGATGACATGGTGCATTGTCGTCCATGAAAAGGAACTGCAGATCCATAGCGCCTCTAAAAAGACGCACGTATGGAAGAAGAATCTCGTTAAAATAACGGGTCCCGTTGACTAAACCTGCGTCGAAGATTTGAAGGTCTGTACGACTACCAAGCACGATGCCTCCCCAAACGAGAACACCGCGACCTCCATACCTGTCCCTTTCAATGATGTTCGAGGGTTGATTGCGGCTTCCCCGCTCTCTCAAATGAGTATGCGATGACAATCGCTTCTCAAACTGAATCTGCTCTCATCTGTAAAGAGTACTCGTCCCCATTCATTGTATCTCGAATTGCGGTGTTCCCGGCACCACAGAGAACGCCTTCTCCGATGGGCAGGCGTTAAAGGTACACACTGTACAGGGCGTCGTGCAAACAGATCACCACCGTGCAGTCTTCTGGCCACGGTAAAACGCGATGTCGGTCGTCCAGTCGCCTGTGTCGTGTGTCTAGCGATTTCTCCCGCTGTCTGCCGCCTGTTTTTTCTGGCCTGTAAGACAATGTACCGGTCATCTGCGGGTGTGGTTCCTCGTGGACGACCACTACTGAACCCCCGGATAGCTGTTCCTGTAGTTTGAAATTGTCTCCAAAGTCGTGAAACGATGCTGTGAGCAATTCCAAACTCTGCAGCCACACTTGTCACACTGCGGCCTTCCTCCAACTTCCCAATGATTCGACCTCGGGTAAAAGCATCCAGATGTCGTCTAACAGATTAATTATTCGCCATTTCTCGCTGAGGCAGCAACTCGGTGTGATTTTAACTGCTATACGGCGTGCAATCTCTTTGCCAGAAATACTGATCTTACACCGACAACATGCTTTATACTACTCAGACACTCTCCCATTACGTCTACCTGCATATCTGCTCATTTGCTACCGTACATCACCTTACTTAATCTCCTGATTGGTCTTTCTGTCCGCTCTGCCTCTTCGTTCAGCTGATATGCTAATTTTTCGACTTCGTCCTTAATTTTTGCACACCAGTGTATATATATATTTCTAGACACTTTTCACACAGAGTCTCAAAGATAAGTTATAGAACTAGCTTTAGAACAGTTCAAATTTGTAAGCCTATAAGTCGTTGCAATCACTGATGCAAAAAATTGCTATACGTGATGACTAAGTAATGCATCGTGCTTCTAAGCGACACTTCCGGAGTTCAAATCCCGGCCAGGGCAAAGTCGACTCAACTGTCTATAAATGAGTACAAAGATTTCTTGGGAACTGAACACTAGGGGTTTCGCGTCAGACTGACTTCTTCACCGAGACATCTGCACATGCATCCTAGCGCATAAAGTCACGTATACTGAGACAGACACAGTAGGCCTTGGTTTTCATTACCTGTTGCGCCACCGA
This sequence comes from Trichonephila clavipes, assembly GCA_019973935.1. Taxonomy (NCBI): domain Eukaryota; kingdom Metazoa; phylum Arthropoda; class Arachnida; order Araneae; family Nephilidae; genus Trichonephila; species Trichonephila clavipes. The sequence goes on along the minus strand of BMAU01017165.1, from coordinate 230,089 downwards.
GTTCAGTTCAGATGACTAAGTAGGTAACTGATACCTGGGTAGATATTTTTAGGGATAAATTGAGGTGTTACGCAGCTGCTGAGGAATTTTTGTGTAAGCTGTTTAGTTATTTTTTCTATGAATAGGAAATAAATGAAAAAGTACAGAACTTAATCCTTTTAACGTAGGAAATGAAATGAGACTGACGTTTCGAAAAACTGCATTCGCAAATAAGATATACCGAAACAATATATGTGAGATTGTAAACTAATTTATAATATTAAATGCGTGTTTCATAAACAAATACATCCAAAAGAATGTAAAACTTTAAGAACTTTTCAGATTGTGCCGTAAATTGAAGAAAAAAATTATATTTATAAATAAGTAGACAAATAATAAATAAATAAATAAGTGGGTGCAGGAAGTTCACAAAAGGCCAAGGTAGCACTTGAAAGTTGATCAAAGCATAGTAGTCAAAATAATTAACTATACGCATACACAATGAAACAAAGTAAAAACAGGCTTTATTGATAGAATGACGTTAGTATAAAACATTATCTATTCATGAGGAAGAGCACCAAACTTTTGTAAGAAATAAAACAATCCTTAAGCAAAAACAAAGTAATTTGTTTACAATTTTTGCCATTAAAATGGGCGTGGCCCAAATTCAACAATTATTTAAAAATACGTTTTAAGGGCTTCTAAATATCCTAGAGGTTAAAGTAAGGTATTTTTAGAAAGGTTAAAATCTATACAATTTGAAAATATAAAAATCTCAAACTGTCAAAAAAAATAAGATTTTAGCTTTCCAACACCCCTTAAGAGAATAAGGACATACGGTAAATCTAATGGAGTCATTCGTAATGTCCCTAAAAGTTTGGTGTTCTGTATCTGGAGGATTTTCCATACATCGCGATCGATCACCCCCATACTCGCATCGATCGCTTAAAAGTTTAAATATCTGTTTCGATCATTCTGACCCCTGAAAGAACTATTCCTTGAACCACCCTGTCGACCGCCTTGATAGAGGAATCTATGATCAGATTGACCACCTCGGCATCGACCATCGAATCTCTGATTATCCACAACACCTTGACTCTCAAATCTATTGAACTCTCTCCGTGGTCTACTATTGTCCGCATATCTATTGTTACCTCTCGTTTCCCTCCAATTTTCTTCTCGATTCCTGTTAGGGAAACGATTGTTCTCGTTTGGTTGTATATCTCGGGATTCCCAACTCGAACCTCTGATCTTTCTATTTAGAAACCGTTCCTCATACTTATCAATAATTTGTAGGATGTTAGATGTGGTTTGTGGATTCCTAAACTCTAAATAATCCAAAATCTGAGGTTTTAACCTACTAATAATATGATCGATCAATTTTTCCTCCGCCATTTCGAGTTTTAAGATTTTGTGAATCTTCAACAAATCATACACAAAATCAGACGGCTTTTGTTTATGCTTTTGAGATGATGAATAGAAACGCGTTTCTAGCTCCGACCGATTTCGAACCACGGGGAACTGTTCTGACACCGCTTGCTTTAAGTGCGCGTAATCTGTCGCCTTGTCTTCAACAACCCTATGACCTAGAACCGCAAACCAATCTAGTGCCCGTCCTGTGAGATGACCCTTTAAATATGCACAAGCGATTTGTGTGAGTATCTCGTAATATGTTAAGTTATTATTCATATTTTCCAAAAATTCCACCACGTTCTCCACCCCCGAAAAATACTGCTCAGGGATGATTCGAAAATTAGACCCGACTCTAAAATCGGGATTTACTCGTTGGGCGCCACTGTGATGACCCCCCTGGGTCACACCTTGAACACCAAGATTAATTTGAGGCAAAGAACCACCAAAAGCCATTTTGAATAATAATATTATTTATTTTTGTTATAATTTCCTCAACAATCTCTGATAACAAATAATATAATAATGTTACGTCTTCTTTAGGGATTTGCCTTGATACTAAATTAAATTACTAAGAATACGATTGATTATACTAATCTAGCTCAACTCAAGTAAGGTTTACCGAAATAGGAGATCCGAGAAACACACGTATTCGAATTCTTAATTGTCGATAACTTTAACTAAGTATCTGAAACCGACGCTTACTTTAAGCGTACGTGAATTATATTTACCGCTGGCTTATATCAGCTTTCTGGTACGCCTAGCAGCACGACGTCTTCACGAATCTAATCTCTTTGAATCTTCTAGCTTTGCTTTTAACGTTGTTGGCACAATATCCTACCATCCTCTCTCTTGCTATCTCGCAACTCTCGACTTAAATACCTTATCTAATTTAAATATCCCAAACTTCTTTTTGGAGTTGATTGGAAATAAACGCGAATTTATATTATCCAGAAAGACGCCTAAGAAGATTAGTGGAAAGATTCCGTACAGATTCGTCACAACTTAACCAAGTCATTTGGAAGGTTTTTACTTTTTCCAAATTTGGTATGCCCCCTCTCCGTTCATCCTAAGTCCACACGACACTGAGTCTCAAGACACCCTGTGTATACAGTACGGATACGAATTCTAGAAAAGACATCGAAAATTATCTGAAGAAAAAAGATCATAACATAATGTATAGGAAAAAACTTAGTTAACCGAAAAATTTGTTAAAGTGGAATGTTATGTATCTGAAATATCATAAATGAAACAAAACCATTTCAGTTTCAAAACTTTGCCCCTCATTAGGACTACTTAAAGAAAATTCTGTGAAATAAAATAAATAAAAAATAACTTATATCTTATTTCCTATTTTTACGAATTTTGTATAATTAAGACTTAATTCTATCTTAAATTAGTGTAAATAATTTATATCGGAATGTTTAATACATTAATTACACTTTCTGTTGTATTTATTTTATGATAAAAATGGTAATATTTGGAAGCAACACCACCCCGTACATTATAAAGGCGTTTCAATCGAAATTTGCGAAGTATTCGCGATACAATCAAGTTAGCTTCATTTTGGGCGACCAATGGCGAGTTGGTCTTAATGACTTGGTGATAATAGAAATGCTTCTAGAAGTTACTGGAGAAATCTATATCATCTCGATCTATGACGTCAGTGGACTTTCTGAGGAAGCACTCGAAAAAGTAGTCGCGCAAACTATAAATAGCAGTATTTCGCTGAAACTGAGTAAATAATTCTTCGACTATTGAAGAGGACGAGAGATTGCTTGCGGATAAACATTAACTTTATGTGCTTGCATTTTTCTACATCGGTAATTGTATCTGAGGGCTGTAGAAGGTGTAAAAACCTTCTAAGATTTATAAAGCGAATTTTAGTGCTGGTATCCTAAGGATTGTTTTTCCTCAATAAATTTCCATCACTCCTAAAAAACTATTTTGCTCTTTGAGACTGATATGAAAAAATCCATGAATCTTGATCTACGTAATACTTTAAAATAAAAGCTTCCGAATACAGCAATACATGCTTTAAAAGAAAAAAAAACTAATGAAGCCGTCAATTTATCAAGAGCTGTAAAATAAATGTATCAACTCTATTGCTTAAGCAATTTTCCCGACGACACACAGTGGGCAGTTTTCCCAATCTGGCGCACGGAAACTCCAAAAATGAAATCGTGCGAAATAAAACAACAACTAACAATTTATGGTCTCCTAGCCATGTGGTAAGAAGTTTTTGTCGTTAGTACGCGAACGGAAATCGTTAACAATTATCAGTTTAGATCGGGTTTGTTCTTGATACAAGAAACACACTTGAGAGAGCCTCATTTTGCAGTCGAAGTTCTGTCGTTTGGTCTGAAAAGGAATTTGCAGATTTTAGCTACATATTTTTAAAAATATATGTCATAGGTAAGTAATGTCTGGATTTGACTTTCAAATATTAGGTTCAAGTTTTATTAAAAATTGTAAAAACCTAACATTACAACAGCATGTAATTCCTACTAACGTATGTCAGTTTTTGTGTTCATTGGACTAGAACTTTTGGGATTGACACGGATTGATCACAGTAACACTTAAGTCACATAGAGTAGATATAGACCTTTAATTTAAAACCAAATTTAGCTGCTACTGCCTGTTACTCCTAAAGTTATGATTTTTTTCTTCAGCGTTGGCCGATAGTATTATTCGGCGTGCCTTAGTCAATGTATGGAAGGAAGAGCAAGATACTAGTGTAAAACTTATGTTGTTTTGAGTTTTGTTAAGATTGCTACGGATTTTGATAAATATGAGGACCAGCAGCAATTAAAATTTAGAAAAAAATTGTTAAAAATTTCTGCTCGTTTGAAGGGAGAAAGTGGATGAAGTGCCATAGAAATGAAAAGTGCTTCTCCAAGACGAATGTGCGTGGTTGTCGGGGGAGTTAATATTTATATTAGGTTTCATTATTTTTAAGAAAAATATATAGTTAATATTTTAGAGTGATATTTTATGTTTATTTAAACTTATATTAATTATTTTTCAAGAATTATAAACTTTAAAATGGTTTTTCTCAGCTTTTGTTTTTTCACATTCAAAGTGATACTTCTTCCACAATTATTTACCATTTTTTTCTCTGTGTCTTATATGTAATGCATGTAACAAAATTTGAGATTTATTTTGCTGTAAATTGAATTCTTGTTTTTTAAAAAAAATTTAATGTGGAAAATATTAGGCTCTTGGTTGAATTTTAGCATATATATCAACATTTAATTTTTTTCTTCAAAACTCATTAAGCAGAGTAAAATCGATCCCTAAGGGTGTTTAAAACATCCTCAGAAATATTAAAAAAAATTTCATGCCAAAAAATTATCTAACACAAAAACAGTAGAATTTTAAAAATTTCCAAACTGAAAAAAATTAAATTTGTAAAATTGTGTGAATAATATGTGTTATCTCGTATCATTTTCTTAAATAGAAATATTATATGGCATGCTAAAATATTATTTTTAAATACATAAGCATAAAAAATGCTCCAAGGGTGCCGAGTCCTTTTAAACACTACTTATTATATTTTATTGTATATGTACAATGTTATGTTTGATTGTATATATTTGTTTAATCTCTTTAACAATTATTAAATTTTATTTCTTTAACTTACCACACTATTTCTTGTATATATTCTCCCACATGTAAATTGCCGCCTGTGTTAATATCCTTAGATCCTTGTTCAAAACTATTCTTGATCAAATTCAAACTGGAAATAAATTAGTTAGGATCATATTATCCTTATTTTTTTGTAAAAAACAGAAAAGAATACCCAATTTACATTAATTACTATGATTTCTGATCATTAGATATAATTATGAAGACTTTAAGGCCATAAAATAATTCCCGTGTGCCAGATTGGGAAAACTGCCCACCGTGTGGCATAAAGAAACGGAATTCGTTAATAGGTTTATAAAATACCACAGATTTCACCAACGTCTTTTCTTAAATGTTTCATACCATTTTATAAAACTTTTATGGATTAATAAAAAACTACAATGAATAAAAGTAGCTAACTATTTTCAAGTTAGTAGATAAAATTGTAATATTTGTTACGATTAATAATACACCCAACTCTTTTTTTACACGATCTTTTTTCACATAATTTTTTTTCACACATTTTTTTTGTTCTAGCACGAATACCAGAAAAATTTAGACTCTTTCCCTTTGGATTAGGATAATTTTATCGAGTTTCTGACAATTTATGATAATAAAGAATTCGAAGGTGAAAATCCGCTAATAATAGCTGATTTAATTCGCGAAGGCTTTAAATTTGCTACAAGTACGGAACAACATTTTATTACTTACGATCCTGACATAGAGTGTGCATTAAAATTTCTAAGTAATTTTGGTGTAGAAATATATAAAGATTTATATAATCAACTTGAAAAACCAAAAGGACAGCAGCTAATAATCATCAAGAAAATAACACAACTTTTTAATAACGAACGAACTTCTTCATTTGAATTAAAACCGACGGTTGTGCTAGACATATCTGTGTCACATCTACTGATGATCTACTGATCACATCTACATTCTCCAGATCGTGAAAAATGTGCACACTTTTTATCAAGTAGCGATAAATAGTTGTTAGTTAGTAGTTTTATACCTTATTTCAATTTGTATTTCTATATGTTATACGTACCTATAGACTAAATTCTCACTGTACATTAGTTAAATTTTTTTTAATAAAAATGAATTGTTTTTGTTTTATAAATATGTAACGTCGATTTTATTAATACGTTTTTTCACGCTTTTCTGAAAATAAACTTTAGAAACTTTTCATTTTACACGAATTTTTAAAATTGTTGAACATACTCGCAAATTTACCATCTTTTTTTACACATTTTTTTTGCAGGGTTTTCTAAGAAACGCTTTTATAGTGTAAGAAAAACACTGAGTGTTTGTTCTGCTTTGAAATAACAACCTGATATATATATATATATATATATATATATATATATATATATATATATATATATATATATATATACAGTCACATTAATGTGACCACCACGTACTTTCGACTTTGACGTTAAATAACCAATCACAGAAGGATGCTGGCATCGCAGTGCTATTGAGCGTATATAAAGGGTGTGTTAGGGCTTCGGAAAACACTACAGTCGTTGGCGTAATGCAAACATGTAAAGAGTTATCCGAAGTCCAAAACGGCATAATTTTTGGCTTTCGGGAAAAGGTTGGAAGCATTTCCTCAACGGCTAAGTTTGTGGGCTGTTCGTGTGTCACCGTGGTTAAAGTATACCATGCATATGACAAAATGGGACACGTCCAAAATCAGTGACGTGGCAAATGTGGTGTACCACGGGCCATAGGTGATAGAGGTGACTGACGGCTGCAGAGGTGAGTTCAGGAGACTAGCTTGCTACCGTTAAGCAACATACCACCCAGATGAACCAAGGGGCTACCAACAGTGGCTTCCAAACTACTGTTCAGCGATCGTTGTTGCGTCTGGTTCTCCGAAGCAGGTGCCTGGTTCATGCACCTATGCTGACTGCTGTTCATCAGCAACGAAGACTGGAATTTTCACACAGGTACCGCAACTGGGCATCCAATGAGAGGCGACAGGTAGAGTTTTCTGATTAATCACGCTTTATACTCCATCGGACGGATGGTTGGTGGCAAATACGGCATGAAACGTCTAAAAGCAAACACCCTGCAACAATTGCTGGCAAGGTTCAGGCTGGAGGCGGGAGCATTATGGTCTGGGGAATGTTTTCCTTAAATTTTCTGTGTTTATTCATCATTGTGGAAAGCACGATGGATCAATAGAAGTACGCATCTGTCCTTTCAGACCATGTCTACCCCTTTATGCGCATTGTTTTTCCTCAGGATGGTGGCATCTACCAGCAGGACATTGTGGAGTGTCATACAACTGACAGCGTACGTACGTGGTTCAAAGAGCACCAGGATCAGTTTATCGTTCTTCCGTGTCCAGAAAACTCACCTGACTTAAACCCAATCAATAATCTATGGAACCATCTCGATCGGGTTGTTCACGCCAAGGATCCTCACGTGCGTAATCTAGTGCAGCAATAGAGTCGGCATGGCTCAACATCCTAGTGAATACCTTGAGGATCCTAAATGAATATTTTCCCTTCTGCGAAAGATGGTTATTCTGGCTTTTGACAGTGGTCACATTAATATGACTGGACTATATATATATATATATATATATATATATATATATATATATATATATATATATATATATATATATATATATATACATATATATGTAGGAAATGTAAAAGTACAGCCTTTACTTTCTCTATAAAAAAATAAAAGTAAAAATACTTTCTTATATGAAAGATTTGAAAGACTTTCAATTTTATTGATCTCAATACGTTAACTAATTCTTTCTTTTACGCTTTAATAAAGACAGCTGAAAATAAAATGCTCAAAGTGTGCTTAAATTAACCTTAAATGCCCAATTTTCATGCTATTTTAAATCGGTCGAGATGACAGATTATTTCCTGAAACTCTTTCACTACTTTTCCCTTTTCTTACGACATTTTCTTTGTGGAGCTGAACTCCAAATGAACAAGACAAACCAAAAAAAATTGTAAATATTGTTCTAACCAAATAATTTTTAAAGCAAAAATATGTATACATTTCACTTTATCTGTGAAACATAGTGAAGCCGATGATAATGGCTTTAAAAGCTCGAAAATTACCTAGGCTATTTAGGAAGATTTTTTTCCCATTTTTCTTTTTTCACTTTAATGTTCTTGCTCTTTATTATCATCCTAAAGTTCACCGTTTAATAGATTTTTTTTGTTACCTGAGAAATCGCAAAAGTTTTTGTTCGTTTTTTTCCCTAATGTCCTTACCCGTAATTTTCAGTATAAAATTAATTTTCTTATTTGTTATAGCCCATATATTTTTGTTTATTTTTTGACATTAATAAGTCCATCTGAGAAGCTTTTTTCACTACAAAATCCTCGAAAAAATGTAATAAAACTTATTTTTAACGAACATGCATTTTTTTAAATAAAAAAGATAAAAAAAATTTTTAGCAATCCACGAGGATCACATGGCGATCGTAAAAAAGAAATAAATCAAGCAAAAATTATAAAGTAAATGAATAAGTATAAAATAATATCAATAAAGTTAAGAACTCAACTGTACAATATACTTGAAAAAAACTATTTTACATGGTGTTCATTTTGTTGTTGGCCAGGATTCCACATTCTCTGATTCTTTTGATTAATATCTAAAGCACAGCAAATTCTCCGAACTATTAATTCAATGATTTTGAAAAGAAGTATCTATAGAAGGTAATGTTTTTACTAAACTTTTTAAAGGATTACGTAACTTCGATCAATTGTAACACTTCAGATACTTCGTATTTCTCTCTGAATATAAAAAAAAAGTTTATTGTGATGCTGTAATACATTTATTACGTACTTTTACAACTATGCTATAGTTCATGACAAATCACCGAGTTGGCAACCCCGATTTCTTGTGTATCTTAAGCGCTGAAAGTGTATCCGAGTGCTTTATTTTGTTATGGATGGGCTGTACCATCCACTAGTGCACGAGAGTTAGAAGGAAGATCAGCCATAATCAAAACAAACACAATTTATTAACAAGCCGCAACAACCTAACCAATTTCAACAATCCAAGTTAGGAAATGCAAATTTAGATAAATATGGGGAAAAAAGTGAGGTAGACGAGATAATTGAATATTTAATTGCAAATCGAATCACCTACTATTGGCCCGCAATACACTTAGTAAATATTTGAACTTACATTATCAGATAATCTACTTCAATCCGACACTGTTCCGATTTAAACAGCTAATTGACAAAATCGTCAATCTCAAATATTAAGCAAATTATCTATGAATCACACTCTGCTAGTTTTACGATAATCCCTAACTTCTATCTTTTAGCTTCTAAACTCCCTCTTTTTCGTAGCTAAAAATTAATGCTTTTATATAAGCCTTGATTTGCATGAGTCACGTCTTCTTCTTTTGGAGAAAGTTTTCAATAGAATAATATTTAAAGAAACGGTTTTACACCAACAGGATTAGTAGGAATAGACCAGTTGAATTAGTACATGAATAGACCAATTACAATTTCACATAATGTTGCCAATACGATTGTAACAATTCATTAGAGTTCGCCCAAATCGAATTTTGAAAAACAGAGGTTACCTCCCTCCCAGTAAACTTAAGCTTTAAAATTGTTGCCACTTTTTTGAGGAGGAAATTATAACTTAGCATTTGCATCACTTATTTGACTAATTGTACTCCATATAAAATAAGTAATATAAAAAAAATTGAGTCAATTCCCATATATATAAACTTAGATCAACGAAAAAAAATGTTTTATTTTAGTTACGTTTTATTAAATAGTCGCAATTAATATAAATATGTATATACATATGACAGAATCGCAATATTAAATGGTAATTAATTTTTATTAATAATCATTAAGTATCGTATTGTCATCCAAAGCAATCGTGTATAAAATTTTCAGTTCAACTACATAATTTAACTCGCGAGAAAAAAACCTTTTCATGTTTTGACACAAGTTGCCAAAATTGATGCCAGTGGGGCTGTAGTTGTAATTCTTTAAATAATTGGTTTTAATCAATTAATTTTTATTAATTGCAATTAAATTATTGTATTGTCATCGAAAATAATCATGTATACAAAATTTTAGCTCAATCGAGCGCTTTAAAATGTATTTTATTACAGATTGAAAATTCCACGAAGATAAATAAATATATAGAGGAGTGTGAGCTAATAGTAGGAATTGAAAAAGTAATGCAGTACTTTTACTTGTAAAACAAATCAACAGCACTTTATTTTTAGTTCGGTCATAAACTTCCAAGGTACCTATTCCAGAGCAAATAAACTCATAAGTAAATAAAATAGATCTACAATCTTTTGTATGCCTTATACCAAAAAGGTGGACGAAAAAAATAATTAAAAAAAAATTAGCTAAAAAGTGTTTTTTTCTCTCAATATCCATTTGCCTTATTATCATATATTTCAAATGGTTTCTGGTCAGATGAGCAATTAGTCCTTCGTGGAGGTAATCCTGGGCGCTACAAATATTTCATTTAATGTTTTTGGGATAAATCAGAGAAGGGTATGCATTAGCTGCAAATATATATATATATATTTCGGAGTATTTTCTTTTTCTTCTTGGCCCTTCTTAATTTGCTCTGAGAACATGCTTTTAGTTTTATACACCGCGGTTAAGCGATAGACATCTGTAGTTGATATTAACTGAATATTAAGAATTGATCACGGAAGAAGATGTAATATTTTAAAGCTGTCTTCGGTTAATGTTAAAGAATAGGACCAGAATTTGGAACATTTTTTCATGTATAAAAGAAATGAAACATTAATATGATATTCTGGCTTGACTATCCTGTATAAGACAACAATTTTTATCATACTTTCCGTTTTTAACCGAGTTTATTCATTTTTTTCTGGTATAAAATGTGTTTCACATTTTTTCTCCTGCATCGAAATGTTAAATGGACTATATATGTCTTCACGTATTATAACAAAAAATGAAATATTCATAGAATAGTTTGGTATTTTTAAAAACTCTACATTGTTAACAGAGATATGAGTTATAATATTGCAAATTTCGATGGAAATTGAGGCATTTTTTTCTGTCTGAAAATGTGCTTCGCGTTTAGTTCAAGCTCTCGTACTTTTACCAAAGAGAGCTTTAAGTTAAAAACAGGAAAATAGAAAGCTTGAATAGAAAGTGTCTGGACAGAATTGGGAATCGAAAAATTATTAAGGGGAGTTGGAAACCTCTCTCTCTCTCTATACTGACAATGTTAAATTGGCTGTTTTTGATGTACCTTTTCTCAAAATCTGTTTTATGTACATGCTTGAAATTTTTCATACTAATAAAGTACACCTCTCTCATTATACTAAAATGAGATTTTAGCTAATTTCGAATTTTTTAATAAATTATGAAATATTTTATCAAACATTGCGAAATTTGACACATTTTTTACTTAAAAGATTTGTAAAAATTAAATTTTTGAGTTTTTTACAAAAAGCTCATTTTAGTATATATTAGACATCATTATAAATAATTCATAAAAAATTTACATACCTGTGAACAGTAGTTTCTCAGAAAAGGTACATCGCATATTAAAATTTACATTTTGAGATAAATTGATTTTAATGTATACAGTAGACTTCTAATTGGCTTGGAAATAAAAAAAATAAAAGGCTCAATTTAAAATAAAAGATACATGTTTTGGTTTATATCAGTCGTTAAACTTTTAAGCAAAAACAAAGTAATTTGTTTACAATTTTCGCCATTAAAATGGGCGTGGCCCAAATTCAACGATTATTTAAAAATACGTTTTAAGGGCTTCTAAATACCCTAGAGGTTAAAGTAAGGAATTTTTAGAAAGGTTAAAATCTATACAATTTGTGTGTGTGTGTGTGTGAAAATGTAAAAATCTCAAATTGTCAAAAAAATAAGATTTTAGCTTTCCAACACCCCTTAAGGGCTGTGAAAAATCATTGATATTATACAGGGTGTCCCAAAATTCAATGTCAAGGGGGAAAGGGATGAAGGAGGGGAGTTATACAAGTCTCGCGAAATCTGTCTATGTCATTTGGTTAATTCACACCCTTCATCATATCACTAGATACTGTAATCATAAATTTCACAATTTTACAGTGATTTTTTTCCCTGACGTGAACTCGCATAACTATAACATAGCCATGCAAAGTTCTAACACTGGACAAGGTGTTAAAAGTTCTCGTGTAAGAAAAAATATGTTCCAGTAAAAAGTTTGCTTGTTTAAAAAATAATATGCAATGCAATTCAAAGAGTCATCACAGTAATCCTTGCTTACATAAAGAATGAAAAGTAAAATAAAGTTATTTCATAAAATTTAATTTAATAGTCTTTTACAATTTTATTCGAAAAAGTTTGCTCAATGTTTTTATGAATCAACAGTTTTTCTTCCAGCATGTATTTTTTTGATAATATTTAAACATAATTATTTTTGCTACATATTGTTTTTCCCCTTTCTGTTTAACTAGTATTAACAATATGAGCAACAATAAATAATATATCATCTGCTTTTCATTATTTATCTACTATAATTTAATAGTCTTTTACAGTTTTATTCGAAAAAGTTTGCGCAATGTTTTTATGAATCAACAGTTTTTCTTCCAGCATGTATTTTTTTGATAATATTTAAACATAATTATTTTTGCTATATATTGTTTTTCCCCTTTCTGTTTAACTAGTATTAACAATATGAGCAACAATAAATATATCATCTGCTTTTCATTATTTATCTACTAATCATCCGCAATAGAGATATCAGCTATTTATGATCAATTAATTTAAAAATAACTGGGAAATCGTTTATTTTTCACTTTAACTATCTATCATTATTTATTTCATAGAATAACTAGGTAAAGTATGAAATTTTTCATCTATTATATACTTATACTGGCTTGTCTAGTTATTTCAGGAAATATGCTTAGTTATTCTCTGAAATAACTGAATTATACACTTTAACGGTAACATATGAACATCAAAATATTCCAATTATTTACGAAAAAAATTATATGTATAACAATACATTTTAAAAAAAATTAAAGTTGCATAACATGCTGCAACTCTTGAAAGTCCCTGTGGCATTATTTAATGTATACATTAAATTGCTGATGTTACAGCCTTTATGAAGCATATTTCAAAGCTGCACAAAACAATTTGAGGTATTGAATAATAAATAGGATATAGGTCTAAAAATGTGCCTGGAGAAACTACCTGTTAAAACTACATTCGAAGGATTTAATACTTTTTAAGCAATCCTAAAATCATAAAGATTTATCTATCAAGTAAGATGACCTTATCGATAGAAATGGACGATTAATGTTTTTCCTTGGTAAAAATGCATAATATTAGTTGTTTAACATTATTCTCAGGAGTAGAAGCGTTCAGTATTTTAAAAATATTATAGAATTGGGACCTTCTCTCTCTCTCTGTCTGTCTCTTCGTTACTGGTGCTCCAAAGTTCTGTAATATATCAGCATTTTAATTTATAACTCTCGGCTATAATTAAATAAGTATTTTTGTTCCCTGAAGATTATTATTTAAAGAAAATAGTAGTAAGTTAAAAATGCTATTTTTAGCACCATGCATACGATTATTTTGAATAATGTAATACAAGTAGGATCTGTTGAAATAGTAGAGACTTTGTGTAGATGGAGATTGCATTTGATATCTATTACATACAGTCCGATTGGGAAGAGGAGTTTTGGTTGTGAATTTTTTCCACAGGGTAGCGTCTTTAATCTTAAAAGTGATCCACGTTTTTATTAATTATAATTTTTACAGCAAAATTGTAGATTTCTTCTCGTCATTTTTTCTCCTTTTTATATTTTTGCATTACCTTGCAGTAAAATTAAATAACGTTGAATTAAAATTGTTAAGCATTACTCCATTTTTATAGATGCTATACCTAAATTATTATAATACACAATTTCTTTTTTTCTCAGACATTCTATTTCAAGATATGGAAGGATTATAACGCATTTTTCTAAATCTCGGAGGTATGTAAAGTATTATTAAAGTAAACATTTTAGCGAAAGCTAGAAAATTTAGATTTGACGTTGCAAACTACATTCTGCTGTATATTTTCAAAAAATAAGCAAATTATTTATAAAGTTCTACTTATAGAAATATACCTGCATTTATATGCATTTTATTTATTTTTCTACTGAAAAGTAAGTAGCATATTTCAAACTATGCTCTAAATTTTCTCTTACGTAAAAAAAACTAGATTTATTTTTATTTTTCAAAATCTCTTTCCATTGAATAAGTATTTATAAATGTCGTTGTAAAATGATCCAAAAAAGACTTAACACATAAACGAATTTTTAAAAATTGCATGTTTTAGATATTTATGTTTACTGATTTCAACAAACACAAATAACAAGAAACAAAGATGTGATTCTAAATTAACATAAATTTTGAATTCATTAAGAATTTTCAAAAACCGCTAATTCAAAATTTCTATGGACTTAAGTATTGCACATCAGTGTATGAACACCTTAACAGAGGAAACTAATTTATTTTGCAAATTCCAATTATAGAATTATTCTAAGAAATATTAACTTTAACTTTTCGTTAACAACAATGTAATTTAAAAGCATAACAAAAATGTTTACCAATCCAATTTAAAGTTTTTGTATATCTATATACAATATACATATGAGTTTTACACAAAAAAATCCAGGGAATTATATCCATAGCGTATGAATTTAATAAACAAAAATTGCTTTTCACATTATTTGTTTACACTCTACCTTCTGGTATGTGCCACACCGAGCAACTACCTTATCGCCTGACCGAGGTGGCGGCCGATACGTTTTTTAAAATATATAAATTTACTACGTAAATAAAATATCGTGTTTAATTTAAAAATCTCTCCCAGTTGCGCAGGCATAAAACTGGATATTCAAATTGAGTTTCTACAAAATTAAAATAATTTGTGATACATTGGGAAAAATTTTTTGATACATTGGGAATGAAATTTTTGTGAAAAATTGCAGTTACAGTAAACCTTGTAATAAAAATTCTAATCAATATATTCGAAAAATATTTATGCAGTACATAAAAACATATTTATCTGTGATTAGAGCTATATGATTTGTAATACTTTTGAAATTTTTTTAAATACGTCACTTTTATATGCAAGAACTCAGTTTCTTACGAAAAGCTAATATTGGTTTTTACCCAAAAAGTGCAATAAAATACATAAATAAATACACAGAGATTAGATTTAGATTCATAATAGAGATAGAGCTAAATAAAAATGTTCCGAAAATTTTCAATCAATTATCTTAAAAATATTTTGTGTATGGATCTGCTTCCGGTTTTGTAAACTCAATTTCCGGTTTACTAATTTTGCTATAACTTTGCTTCTAAATATCGTAGAAACAAAAATAGAGTGTTAGTAGAATCTTAAAAGTATAGGCTATAAAATAAGAATATAAAAAGTTTCAAAATTTCTACCAAAAGAGCGAATTTTGGGGGATATAGTCTTAATTAAAATCTTCTTCTAATATTTTAATATTCATTTAAGAAATCACAATAAATTGTTGAAACTACCACCTACTTGAATCGTTGATGAATGTATATAATGTTAAAAAACATTTTTAATGTGCTTTCGAGAAATGAATTCAGTATACAATCACATTAAAATGTCAGTTTCATTCAAATATCTAAAATCAACTCTGAAAGCCACAAAGCTAGGAATTTCTGTCTTATCTGAGTACAATAAGTAAATTAGCTTCTAATTAAATCTCTCTAAAATTTGGTTAATATTCCTTTTAATATTATGGGTTCTGAAATTTGAAAGGGTATTGAATTCTTTGAGTAACACTTGCATGTTTATAGATGCTGTGACGAAGAAGCTGAACGATTTTCCAATTCCTACTATTAGTTCACAATCTCCTTATAAACAACTTGTTCAAATTTTCAATCGTTAATAAAATACATTTTAAAGCGTTTTGTTAAGCTAAAGTATTATATACACGATTATTTTGAATGACGATATGGTAATTTAATTATAATTAATAAAAATTAATAGTCACTTAATATTGTGATTCCGTCATATGTATGCACATATTTATATTAATTGTAACTATTTGATAAAAAAGTAGCTAAAATTAAGTTTTCTTTGTTGACCTAAGTAGGAATTGACTTTATTTCTTATCATACTTGTTAACAAATCCTTTAGGAATCATTATTTGAAGATAAAAAAAAACCTGGGCATCATCTGCACAATTAAACATAAATGTTTGACCAAAAATTCAGATAAATCTATTAAAGTGATAATCGAGAAAATTAAGTAATATAAAAGTTTAAATAGTGATATAATTTTAAAGAAATAAATAATTCTTATAAAACAAATATAAGGTTTCTACCTTCTTGCATTAGGTGGGTTTGCGAATAGTTTTAATTAGAGAAAAAAATGCTTTAACTTTAAGCCATCACAGTTTTTGTTTTCTAATTTCAACCTGTGTACCTATGAACAATAGTTAATTCACTAATTCTTTTAAAGATTACATATTCTATCTATAAAGAGAAAAAAAAAGACTTCTCACTACGCGTAAATATTTATTACAAAACATGGTAGAAGAATACATATACGAGGTGTGGCTATTAAATAACGAGACTGACACTGCGGAGGCAAAAGTGCGCATGGGTAGTCCGCCTTTGACTGTCAGCTGTTTAGTGTGAAGCTTTCTCTTCAAATTGCTCTAAGCCTCATTTGCGTAAGTAACACGGTTTAGTCATAACCTTCATTTCCATTAACATCATTATTTTATTTTGGCGGAAAAATGGTTAGTGTAATAATAGAGCAACGAATTGCTGTTAAATTTCACTTCAAACTTGGAAAAACCGCTACTGAAACTTATAACTTACTGAAAGAAGTGTACGGCAGTGAATGTTTATCCCGTGCACAAGTTTTTGAATGGTTCAAACGTTTTAAAGATGGCAGACAAGACGTTGAAGATGATTCGCCGCCAGGTCGCCCTTCAACGTCAAAAACGGATGAAAATGTCGAAAAAGTTGCTAGTTTGATTCGGTCTGATCGTCGATTGAGTATTCATGCAATAGCTGAAACTGTAAACATTGATAAAGAATGTGTACGGCAAATTTTACATGACAATTTGAACATGCAAAAAGTGCGCGCCAAAATGGTGCCAAAAATTCTCACGTTTGAACAACAAGCACCTCGCAAAAATGTTTGTACTGACATTTTGGATGCCATTAAAAATGACCCAAATTTATTGGAAAAGGTAATAACATGTGATGAATCCTGGTTTTTTACGTATGATTCGGAAACAAAGCGCCAATCCATGCATTGGAAGAATCCAACTTCACCAAGAGCAAAAAAAAAAAAAAAAAAAAAAGCAAGAATGAGCAAATCAAAATTTAAAGCAATAATGATTGTTTTTTTCGATATTCATGGGATTGTGTACCTTCACTGGGTTCCTGAAGGTCAAACAATCAATCAACATTACTACCTTGAGGTACTTGGCAATCTGCAAGAAAGAATAAGAAAAAAAACGACCCGAAATGTGGAAGGAAAAATCATGGATTTTCCACCAAGACAATGCGCCAGCTCATTTCGCGTTATCTGTCAAGAGATTCCTGGCCAAACACAGTATCCCAGTGTTAGAGCATCCACCTTACTCGCCAGACCTGGCACCATGTGACTTCTATCTGTTCCCTAAGGTGAAATCTGCATTAAAAGGAACAAGATTTGAGTCCGTGGAAGCTGTTCAAGAGAAAGCGGCAAGAGTACTGAAGGAGTTGACAAAAGATGACTTCCAGCACTGTTTCCAACAATGGAAAATTCGCATGGAGCGTTGCAGGGATAGAGAAGGGGTGTACATTGAAGGTGATAATAAATAATTATGTATAAAATAAGAATAAAACTTTTTACAACGACAGTCTCGTTATTTAATAGCCACACCTCATAAATGCAACGGTTCTCATCTGGAAGATAACTCAAGGCAACTTTTTTCAATTAACTCTCAAGCAAACTTCGAAGAAACCATTCGAAAATGTTTTAAACAAATAATATCCTTAGATTTCAGCAGTATATAACAAAAAAACTAATGTAAGCAAAAATTGCGTACAATAAAGCTTATTAAAAGTTACTTGAAACATTATTTTTAAACAAAAAAAAAAGGAACAATTTGCTTTGTAATCAAACTTTTTCCTTCCAATTACAGTAGATGCATTAAATATAAGTCTCTTAAATGGAAGAGAATAATATGTAAACAAAGCTAATTAGGGGTGTTCGATGCTTTAAATATATCTAGAGATAATTTCATGGTTGCCCATTTGAAGAATATGGAGGATTTACCATTTTTTTTACAATAATTACGTTCTGTTTCGTTGATTATTCTTATTGTTGCTAACTAGCAATAGTTGATAGCGTGTGGGTGTGTGTTGTGACGAGTCTATCCGCGTTCTTTCTACTAATAGACCTCTTGGGAATATAGGTTTTTAAAAAAATGTTATATATTTTAAACTTTCTCCCGAAGAAGAAAACGTGATAATGCAAACTAAGATTATTAGTATATAAAGTCTAAGCTTTAAGATTAGAAGGAGAGATAGGGTAGACTTCTAACGGATGCAGTGAATAATTAAACTTGAAATGAGGTGTATATATTTAGTACGTGATAATTGTTATATTTAAGTTGATGATCTGTCACTTAGGACTGAGCTATATTAGGTAGCTAAAATGTCAGAGGTACTGAATTGACATAAGTGTTCTAAGTGTTTAAAATTTACTCACATATCACGTACATCGTTAATTGCTCTACATATTTGATAATTGGTTGAACTCTTAACTTTGGTCGATTGAAATTGTGTTGTCGTTGGTTCAGTGAATAAATTTAGTTATTTTGAATATGGCTAGCCTTCCTCCCGCTTCTCCCACGTCATTAGACGCGTCGGGCAGTTCATTAGAGTGTGTGTGTGCAAAATTATTCCAAAGATTATTTATTTGTTCCAACATTGCTTGTCATGCAAAACTCTGAGATGCGTACATTTTGTAAAATGTTTTCCATTCAAGTCTTCATAAAGTAAGATTCTTAAACTTATAAATAACGCAACCATTTACATATTCCTCAATCAGTTTATAGCAAAAAAGTTATTAGAAGGAAATTCAAAGCAATACATATAATAAAGACATATTTAAAATAACAGATTTATCTTAAATATTAAATGGATGTTAGAGTAAATTATTTGGTTTAATGAGAAATACCTTGTGAATCCGCAATCATCAAGTGTTATTCAGCCAACATAAAAATCGCTAATGGTTGAGAACATCATTTTGGAAATGATGATTGCTGGAGAAATGTATTTGAATCATCGTCTTGTTTAGGTACCGCATAAATATGTTTTCATTTATAGATTAGCTCACGTGCTCAAAAATCGATTTTCTGAATGGTTCATTAATTTTCGTCTAGTAAACATGGAAAATGGCATTCTTGGACGTCTTCCAATAGATGATTGCAAACAATTTTTCCTCTGAAAGATTTTTTTTGTAATATTTACTGTTGTTTTAAAAAACATTACTTTGTTCATTTATATTTTGCCTTAAGCATATTAATGCAGTTGATGGAAATTTTCGCTTTTATTTTTATACGTATTTGTCATTAAATAAGGCATAAACATTTAACTTGTTTTCAATGATTTTCATTGATTGCGGTAAGATATATTACACAAAATTAAATAAATATCATAGTGAGGAACATGTAAGTGATTATAAAATGTATAAGAGAAATATAACTTCAACGAAATCGAATGTCTTTATGCAAGTTTATGAATACAATATTATGAATTAAATCGATTCTAGTAAGCAAGAACAAAAAGTAATGCTTAGAATATTCACTCTTATACACATTTACTATACTATTCAAATTAATTGGGACAGACTTGTTCTTCTTGTTTGAGTTGGTATGTGATTACTAGTGATGCCCTAAGCCTCCTCAAACCCGTTACATTTGCCTTTAGGTAGTTTAACAGATCGTCTTTGAGTATAAACCATTCATTTCAATGTATCAGAAGCTCAGTTGTGAGCCTTTCATTGGGGCATTTGGTGATTTTAATTTTGCGTTCCGTATAAGACGTGTTACTTTTACTAGTTCAAAGATATATATTACTCCGAGGAACAGTTCTAAAATAAATCACTGAACACGCTTCTGTAAGTGAGAGGTATAACTATGGCAGTTGGTGTGATCGAATTAAGTGTTTTAAGAACATTTTAAAATTCGGGATCATCGTCTCTAAAAAGAAAAGAAAAATGTGGGCGCAAGTGGAAAACTACTCCAAGAATCGATAAAATAAAATTTTAATAAGAAGTAGCAAAATAAATCGGAGAAAGACGAACATAGAACCTTGATAGGATTTATCGTATAGTGGTGCTGAAGTGAGTACCAGGAACAGGGGAGTAAGGAGGATGTGGCAAAACCCTTGTTTTCGCGAGAAAGTCGGTGATCAGGAGGGATTGGTGTGCAGGAGCGTTGTCATGCAAAAGCACCCATGACTACTCCGAGCACGATTTTGGTCTATCAGATCGACTCACGCAAACTAGGGATGGCAATACAAAAAATGATGGAAAAGCAATGATGGAAAAAAGTTATTAATTACAGTTTGGGGAATTAAGTTCCACTACTCCAGCAATGCAATCTTCACAGTAATTTCTAAGAGAATAATGTATCCACGCAACAGCTTTTCTAAAGTAATCAATTAACTTGGCTATCGGGCTTAGATGAAGATATTTTGATGTCCACGTTACTGGCTCAAAGTTTTCCTTTTCAAGAAATGTGTTTACACATTATATGAAGATAAAGGTTTTATCTTACCTAAATTTAAAAAATTCAGATTTTAAATTGTCCTCTGAAGAAACTTATATCAAATTCCAACTTCTCTCATTGTAGGATCCCTACCCATCCTTTGTTGAATACGTGTAAGAACGCTATGTCAATTCAACATTATTCCTGTCCCTGCCATCATACTTGCACTACAGCTAAAGTCACTTTCGATAATGTTCAAAGAAATATTTTGCATGCCTGACACTTTCACATAATCCACTTCATGGAATCAGATGTTAAACTAAACTCTAACTTAGAGTAAAGAAAACAGGAATTTACTACAATCCACTCCATTTTTGATGCTATTTTCAATATCTCAAGTGATTCTCCTTTTCTGTTGCAAAGAAAGTAAGAAACAATATACTCCTGGCTAGTTCTGGCTGAAATCTCTAACATTAACTGCCGAGCAAAATATTTCTTATTACGACGGTAGTTATTACTATAAATTGATCTTGAGAATTATGCGTTTATAACCTTTAACATTATATATATAATTACAGAAATCTAAAATATTTCATAGCCTAGAGATTGTCTTGAAATATTCAAACATCTCGCTGCTTCCATGACAGTCTGCCTTGCTTCTATAGTTCGCCATGTGACAGTTTTTTTCAAATGATACTTCGGTGCTATAACAAACCAATTTGAGCTCTTACACGCTGCGATTGAATGTAAATCAAAATAATCGATAGTAAAATTTGGAAGGGATAGTCATTCTAAGAATAATATATGATATTATTTATATATATATATAATCAATATATATATTATTTATATATATTTATATATATATATATATATATATATATATATATATATATATATATATATATATATAATCAATCATTCTGCTTAAAATTCTTATAATTATATTTAAAAATAAGAAATCTAGTTGAAGTAATTTCAATTATAATTTATCCTGTTGTCTTTTAAAGACTTAAGGCATCCGACTACGTTCGGAACCGTGATTTTAAAACAGCGCCTAAATCAGTGCTTCTCAATGTCAATACTGGCGCCCCCCTTTTCAATCACAATTTTTACCGCACCCCCTCCTTATACATTAATGTACTGAAAGCAATAATAATGCACTTTGACGATAAAGCAACAATTTTTATTATAAACTGTACAAATTCATGACATAAGTATTAAATTTTGTATATGTTACTTTGAAATAAAAAAAGTAATAGCATAATTATCATGTTATTTTTCCTTTCTCTAATTTTTAAATTGGAACAGATTGCAAAATGCAGTGGTTGCTTAGAAGATAAAATATAGATATCTGCTAAATATAGAAAAAGAACTCAGAGGGTCAATTTTTAATCAAAAGCATTCCTTATAAAAACTTTGCCTTGCAAGACAAGCCCATGGAAGTCGTTAATACTTATTAAACTTGTTCTTAATTTAGCATTAATTAATTAGTTATAAAATACCCTGTGCAGCACTGGTACATTAAAAGTATACTGGCTGAAGTGCCCGCTCTTTGCCCGAGTTCATTTATAAGAAAATAAAATATTAGTGGTATAATTGCTGAATTGTAAAGAGAGCAAAGCCAAGTGCTTTTTACAATGTTTACAAAAATGTAAAATGATTTTTTAAATGATTGCTCAAATTATAATTAGTTTCAAGCGAACTTTAATTTTAAGCCTCACAGAATTAGCATTTAGAATTGATGTTGAATAATGAACAATAAAAAATTCTGATAAAGAATAATTGTATTATTTTTAATATTTAAAGCCAAAACACTTCAACATGTTTTAACCATGGAGCAGGCGTGTACTCGATACTAATGGTCGAGCGGGGTTATTGAGTCACCCCTATCTTTTTTTTTATAATTATTTTTATAGTACACAAAAAATCGTAATTCCAGTGAATAATTTAATTAAGAGAAAATATACTCACCCCTACTTTCAAGAACACAGAAAATATTTCGGAAAAAAAGTTATCACACCGGGAACTCAGTCAAAACAAGTACCTTAAGATTGTAAAAAAATGTTTGTCACTCCCAAAAAAGAGGGAGATATGTGACAAATACATTTTAGTTCACGTTAAGACTGTCAAACAGGAGGATAGTGTTTCAGGGGCATTGGTAACAATTAAACAGTTTTGCCAGAATTACCGATTTCGTGCACTCTGTGCTCAGCGTGACTGCTCCCTGATTAAAAGTGTATTCATTACAATATGGATGTTCTAAAAAATTATGTAAAACGTTTTTCATTATGCTTTATATGCTTGGGAATACTCATAAAAATAAATCTTGGCCTAGTAATCCTTCCAAGTGCTCTCTGTGCTTTTCCAAAAATCATAAAAATATTCTACAAGGAAAAAAGCGCAGCAGGAATAGTTTATTTACAACTTCCCTAAATGAAAAAACAAATACATAAGAGCAGAGACATAACTAACCGTACAAGTAAGTTCGAAGGTCAAACCGCTGCAAATACATTCTGCTGCCTACAGCTGATGGCAATCATATAACAGTGATGAATTTTTTATCTTCCTAAAAATTTTTTTTATTATGGGTCTGGGTTTTGTTTTTTCTCATTTTGGTTTGAAGAGAAACCGTAATAAAAAAAATTTTCTCTCATCATGGGATTACAGAAAATCAAATAAAATGTTTTTATTTGGTTACAGTATCAAAAAAAGATAGATAATGAGGTTTTGAAGTAGAAGGTTTTATTTTTCATGACAAAATATCGCAGAGTTATATATCGCTGATATATAAAAATTATGTCAGTGTAAATGTGTATTTTTATATTATGTCAGAAAGTATTTTGTTTTACGTCATTCTAGTAAATATTTTTTTAATCTTTTATTTTCGATATGCTCACGCACCCCTTGCAGATTTATCACGCCTTCCCAGGGTGGCGCGCCCCACAGTTTGAGAAACACTGGCATAAAGGGATAATTTTCATGATATTTAGTGTCATTTAGATTAGAATACATGTATAAAATTGTTTTAAGGACATTTTGACAAAAAAAATGATTTAGATACAATATTTCGGCAAAAAACTAACTTAGAATAACCTTTTTTTCAAAATACTCTCCTTTTGTGAAAAATGCTTCTATTATAATAATATTTTGCCTGTAAATAGCTCAGACCTCTGTACAGAGGCTCAACTATGAATTTTGAAAAATTTACATTATTTTCACAGTTACAACCATTTCAAATAATTATTGGCGTTGTTTTCTTAAAATTTCTGCCCTCTGTTGTCGTAAAACAAGGATAAACCCACTTCTAAGTTATATATTTCAAAAAATTTAGTTTAGCCTCTGTGTAGAGAGGTCTGAAGTATATACAGGCAAAATATTATTATAATAGAAGCATTTTTCACTAAAGGAGAATATTTTAAAAATTGGTCATTCCATGTTCATTTTTTGTCAAAATATTGTACTTAAATAATTTTTTATTGTAATACTATTCTTAAAACAATTTTATATACATTTTCTAATCTTAGTGACACTAAGTATAAAAAAATATTATCCATTTATAAGCTTTTGCAAAATCCCGGTTTCGAACGTAGTCGTATACCTTAAGGATAGGAAAAAAAGAGCATTGGTAAGCTTTTATTTTAGTAATTTTCTAAGCTTCTGAAAAATAGAAAGAGATTTTATTTCAATAAATATACACAAAAAAATTATTCATTGATCTTATTTTTGATATTTTAATAACCCATATATTTTTTCTTCTTAAATAAAAAACAGATTTATTTTTCATTATTCAATTAATCTAATCCATATCGGAAATCATTAAATTCTTAAATACCTTGCTGGTGTTAAATAGGGAAAAAATGTTGCTAATATATTTCACGTGATAAGTGGAAATTCTAAACACCCTACAAAATGATTAACGAATGATTAAGAAAGATTTAAAAGGACTAATTTGATATTGTGTATAATAAATTGTCGATTTATGGAAAATATCTCATTTTATTTTTTTTATTTGCGTTAGGTAAAAACAAAAAAAAATTAATGCATGCGACTATGGATTACTAATATTACTATTTTTTGCCCTTTAGTCAGCTAAAAATACTTAGTTTTTTTAACTATAACTTGTATGTTATGTTAAAAAATCTCAAATTGCTCTTTTTCTGTTATGATTTGCTTTCTATTCATAATTTTATTAGAGAAAAATAATTAAAACCTTTAATTTTAATTATTTTATCTCCTTGTTTACTCTATAACTTCTTTCGTGAAGTTAATACTTTTTATAAAAAAAAAAAGTCATTTACTTCTGTTAAGCATCGTATTAAATGAAACGTTACTTCATGAACCTATAATTAAGTATGTAAACCAGAATTAAAGAGGTTTTATTTCTATGAAATTTTAATAAGAATACTTAAATTAGTGTGTTTCATAATACCTTAAAATACATATTGTGGCTAATTTTATTACATATGTCACAAGCACTCTTCTTTCTTTATAAAATTTAAACCTTTAGCGGGCAGTGGCTAATACGTCTAGCCACATATTAAAAAAAAAATTCAAAGTGGGTGTAGGATATTTAGTCTATCTATATGCGTTAATTGAAACTAAAATGCATAAAAATTAATACGTATGGAAGCACGATACGACATTTTTTTTGCATTTCATGTCCTCTGATGGGAAGTTAAAAACAGTTTTTCTCCGTGTAAATCTACAAATTGTGTTTTGATTACTATAAATAAAATTTCTGATACTTGAAAAAAATTTCGACATGTTTTAAGTATACTTTTCTCTCATTTGAATGAATCAAGCAATTGTACAATAAAAAAAAGGTTTTATTTAGGTTTTTGGAAAAGTTTAATATGTGGATAGAGGCTCTATCCACTGCCCACCTAGAACAGAAAAATGGCCTCGAAATTTTCGCTTTTCCTCCACTTAGAATCGTGTGAGAATGTTGGGGGTCGAAAATATAAACAAACTTTGTTTACAATATGTGGAACAAGATTCTCGAGTTCAAAAATGTTTCATTACAGCTTTACTGCTCGGAGAAAACGTTTGCAAATTATTAAGTTCCACAGTAAATAGCTCATCAAATATAGGGAAGTGACTAATTTAAATTCTCAGAAATATTACTTTAATTCTAACTTTTCACACTAAAATTAAATAAAATATAAAGTGTAGATATGTACCAAGTTCGATGTATATTCTAAGTATTCTGTATACTTTCTAAGCAAGTATTCTATGTATTTTCTAAGTATCCTACTTACAATTATTCTATTATTATTAAATTACACTTATACTTTGTATTTAATTGTTATTGAAATAGTTATTATATAAATGTTAATTTTTCATAAGAAGTTTATTGTAATATGATTCATTATTTCTGTCCTGAAAATAAGTTAAATGTCCTAAATGCGCAGTGGCTATAACGTCTAGCCACCACCCAGGAAATAAACCCTGAATTTGATATTTTGTGTGTGTGACTAAATAATGTTTTAATAGAGGACATTACATTTATCAAGTACTTTATCACAAAAAAAAAATGTATTTTAGCCGTGTGCTCGTTAAAGGGTTAAGTGTTCTGGAATTAAAAATTCTCATTTTTTCTTAACAATGATGATTTTTTTTACCTACCTTTTACTTAAATAGCTAAACTGATTGCTGTAGCTTCAAATGTTTCACTATTTGAAGTGCTTCATTTATTAAATATTAATCAAATTATAAGCTATTTCATAAAAAAAAAAGTCCTGAGCCGACTGGGTGGCGTGACTGGTTTGTTGCTGGAATTCTGCACCCAAATTTGCGGGTTCGACCCTGGCCCAAAACGGTGGGTTTTCATGATGCTAAAAATTGACAGTGCCCATTTCGTATGATTATACAGTATGTAAAAGATCCCTAGAGTGTCTATTCTGCCTTGGATGCTCTCAGCAAAATTAAATCCTAGTACACGTTCGCATCGTCCAGAGCTCAGGTGTCTCCCTCTGGGGGAAACTGAGCGTCAAAATTACTTGCGGCTATTGGTATCCGCCTAAATAATGCTGCAATAAAAAGATATATACCAGTTTCCGGGGAATGTACTAGGTCTGCAAAGGTAAAATACTAATCGGCAGACTATTAGAAATAATTATAAAACAGTTTCCTGGTGTTTGGATTGGTTTGTATTAAAGTCATTTTAGATGTACTAAATCAATTATTGGTCAATCATTCCTCACTTTGAGCTTAAGATTGGTTTACGAACTCTACACTTGCATTGATATCGTAAACTTTAAACTTCATTACAACTTTGATGTTTACATCCATTTTTTACGTGTATTAACACCATGTTGTTGTTGTCATGCATTTCATACTGGGATTCATATGAAAGACGAGATATAGATTAACAGAAACATTCAATACAAACACTGAAGAATATTGTTATGAACACGCATTGATATTTAATGTATTTCTTCAACCCATATTACCTTCACCATACAGTTAAGTAGTAGTTACATTTGCGTAAAATCAAGTCATCTCTACAGAAAGTAGTTTTTAAACAAAAATCACAGCTAAAGAATATTTTCCCTGAGAGGATTAGTAGAAGACCCGAATATAATCCGGTACAACTTACGTAGAAAATATTATCTGATAATGAACGACTCTGTGTAAGACCAGTGTTTCTCAAACTGTGGGGCGCGCCCCCTGGGGGCGCGATACACCTACAAGGGGGCGCGAGCATTTCGAAAATAAAAGTTTAAAAAAATTTAATTACTAGAATGAAGTAAAATAAAAAAAAAAAATTCTGACATAATAAAATCTACACATTTACACGGAAATAATATATATAAATATTACCTGCGATTTTACATCATCAAAAATAAAAGCATTTACTTCAAAACCTCATTTTTTAGCTATTTTTCTTACTATAACCAAATAAAAACGTTTTATTCGATTTGCTGTAATCCCATGATGAGAGATTTTTTATTACGTTTTCTTTTCAAAGCGAAAATGCTACTCTTTTAGAGGAAAGACAAAATCCAGAGCCATAATCAAAAACATTTTATGAGAGAAGATAAAAAGTTCATCACTGTTATATATTATTGCCATCAGCTGTAGGCAGCAGAATGTATTTGCTGCGGTTTGACCTTCGAGCTTACTTGTACGGTTAGTTACGTCCCTGCTCTTACATATTTGTGTGGGAGACAACAAGGGGTCCAAGACGTGTTTGTCTTACTTCACATTTATTTTAAAACTTTAACAAAAATTAATTAAAAAGGTAGATATTTTTACAGATAAGTTTGACGATGATATTCAGAAGGTAACGCCTGCTCGCGCACCTCTCGCGTTCTCCTTTCTCTAATGTCCAAGAGTTTTTGTTTCTCTTCCACTAGTTCAAGTTTCAGTTCGTGTTTTAGCTGCGCCTGCGCGCGAAGATTGCTTGGTTTTGGCTGCATGCTACAACGGCCATTCTGACCGTACGCTGTCCGCAGCGGTACTTCCATGGAGACCAGAGGAGAATCTGAAACATACAAAAAAAAGACGGAACAGACAAGGACTATACGACAAATACACAAAGATTTAACATATCATAATTCTGCTGAACTAGACAGTTTCTCCATCATGTGAAGGCATCTCTTCGACATCCGGAAGGTTCCACAGGAAAACACTGTGTTTCTCAGGCATAAGAACGTCTTTTTTAACAAGTTGATCTTTGATTGAACGCATCGATATTTTCCTCTGTAGAGTTCTGGACGTCTGTTCAAAACGATTTCTCTTTTTCCTTCGTTTCAACTGCCAGGGCTCAAAGATCCTTCGGAGCAACACAAACCGTCTATAATTACGTTCCATAGGTGAAGGGGTAGGAGATCGGGAGATAAATTCCACGGAACTCGTTTTCTAGGCACCATTGGCTTTCTTACACAATACTATATCAGAACATTTTTCTCTTACAATACTCAATTTTAACTTAGTACTCTTAATTTTATTACATTTATAATCCTTAATTAGAGAACTCAAATCATTTCTAGTATTAAAGTTTTTAACATATGGCAAATCATAACTAGCGTTTTCTATCACATTTGAAACAGAAACATTTGAATTAAAATGAACACAAGCATAAGCACCTAAAGAGGATTCACTTTCATTCAATAAAACATCGCTCTTTGCGTGGCCTAGTTTTTTTTATTTCAGAATATACACTGGAATGTATAATAAATTCTTCGGTCAAGGTCGGTGATATCGCCGTTCGTACACTTAAACTAGAGAGTGTTGATTAAGAGAAATATTTATGGATTTAACTTCTACCATACGCTGTTCGCCAAAACATGAACTTAATGTTATGATCTCTTCGGAAGGTTTGTGCACTCTAATTAGTGAGGAATTTAGAACTGGGATCTGGCAACCTGAATCGATCAAGGCTGTTACGGGCTGATTTTCCACAAAAATGTTTACGTATTGAAGATTTGCGCATTCATCGCTATTTTGTTTTTCGCTCTCGATTTTCAAAGTATTCACGTTTATTTTATTATGGATGTGGTCGTTAGATTCTTTTAGGTTTAAAACGCTTCTTACAGTCTCTTGCGTAATGAGATGAATCACCGCATATAAAGCAATTTTTTTTTTGTCTTTCAAGATATTGGGGATAGTTCTCTTTAACCTTTGGTTTAAAGTTTCGTGGTCTATTTTTAAAGGGGTCTTGGTTATATCCATAAGTAATAGGAATTTCTTTATGTGATCCGCTTCTAGATGAAATATAAATATCACACTCTTTAGCTAAATCAATAGGCCTGAACCAATCTTCTGCTTCTCGAATGCCAATATGAGTTGCAGTTTCCTTATTTAAAGTTTCAAATAATTTATCAGAAATTATAAGATCACATAGAGATTCAAAGGAATTAACTTTTCTTAACGAACAATAATATTGGAAGTTTGCCGT
Organism: Trichonephila clavipes; assembly: GCA_019973935.1. Taxonomy (NCBI): domain Eukaryota; kingdom Metazoa; phylum Arthropoda; class Arachnida; order Araneae; family Nephilidae; genus Trichonephila; species Trichonephila clavipes. The sequence goes on along the minus strand of BMAU01017165.1, from coordinate 200,405 downwards.
CGATCTTGCAGCAAATTGGATGTATGTCTCGCCTGATGATTTTACAGCATTTTTAAATGAGTTTAAGCACTCGCGAGGGGTTAATTGGAATTCTCTGAGTACTATAGATTTTAGTTTTTCATAGTCATTTAATTCCTCTTCTTTAATATACAGTAAGACGTCATGAGCTCTTTCGCCCAGAAGATTTATTAAAATTTCAGATTTATATTCATCATTTATTTTCTTGGTTAAAAATGCGCGTTCTAATGATTGAAAGAACAGATTAAAATTTTCAGATCTGGTGGGAACAGGAAGAGATAAAGTTTTTATACTTTTTATCATATTTTCTATGTTAGTTTCGAACTGTTTATCTTCGACTTTAGCTGCAGGATTTAAACTTAATGCTTTATTTTTAGCCGTTTGAAGTTCGATTTCTTTTTCAATCCCGGCCTCTACACAGGCGGAGTATTCATGCTGAGTTCAAACCTCTACACAGGTTGAATATTTATGCTGAGTTCAAACGTCTACACAGGTTGAATATTTATGCTGAGTTCAAACCTCTACACAGGTTGAACGAAGTTTTCGAAAAATGGCGGAGCGTCTCCTCACGGACGCTGCCGTTCATTGTCCAGACTTTGGTTCAAAATCGAAATTTTATCGATCGCGGCCGAGCCCCCATAATTTGTGAGAGACAACAAGGGGTCCAAGACGTGTTTGTCTTACTTCACATTTATTTTAAAACTTTAACAAAAATTAATTAAAAAGGTAGATATTTTTACAGATAAGTTTGACGATGATATTCAGAAGGTAACGCCTGCTCGCGCACCTCTCGCGTTCTCTTTTCTCTAAAGTCCAAGAGTTTTTGTTTCTCTTCCACTAGTTCAAGTTTCAGTTCGTGTTTTAGCTGCGCCTGCGCGCGAAGACTGCTTGGTTTTGGCTGCATGCTACATTTGTTTTTTCATTTAGGGAAGTTTGAAGGATTACTAAGCCAAGCATAATGAAAAACGTTTTACATAATTTTCTTAGAACATCCATATTGTAACAATTACACTTTTAATCCGGGAGCGGTCACGCCGAGCACACAGTGCACGAAATCGGTAATTCTGTCAAAATTGTTTAATTGTTACCAATGGCCCTGACACTACCCTCCTGTTTGACAATTTTAACGTGAACTAAAATATATTTGTCACATATCTCCCTCTTTTTTGGGAGTGACAGACGTCTTTTTTTACGATCTTAAGGTACTTGTTTTGTCTGAGTTCCCGGTGTGATAACATTTTTCCGAAATGTTTTCTGTGTCCTTGAAAGTAAGTGAGTATATTTTCTCTTTATTAAATTATTCACTGGAATTACGATATTTATTGTGTACTATAAAAATAATTATAAAAAAAGGATTGGGGTGACTCAAATAACCCCGCTCGACCATTAGTATCGAGTGCGGGTCTACTCCAAGGTTTAATCATGTTGAAGTCTTTTTCACTTTAAATATTAAAAATAATACAATTATTCTTCATCAGAATTTTTTTATTGTTCATTATTCAACATCAATTCTAAATGCTAATTCTTTGAGACTTAAAATTACAGTTCGCTTAAAACTAATTATAATTTGAGCAATCATTTAAAAAAAAATCATTTTACATTTTTGTAAACTTTGTCACACACTTGGCTTTACTCTCCTTACAATTAAGCGATTATATCAATAATGTTTTATTTTCTTATAAATGTGAACTTGTGCAAAGAGTGGGTACTCTTCGGCCGGTATACTTTTAATGTATCAGTGCTGCACAGAGTATTTTATAACTAATTAATTAATACTAAATTAAGAACAAGTTTAATAAGTAATAGCGACTTCCATGAGCTTGTCTTACAAAGGAAAGTTTTTCAAAGGAATGCTTATGATTAGAAATTGACCCCCTGTGTTCTTTTTCTACATTTAGCTGATATCTATATTTTGTCTTCTAAGCAGAAACCGCATTTTGCAATACGTTCCAATTTAAAAATTAGAGAAAGGAAAAATAACATAATATAATTATCCTATCACTTAATTTTTGCTCAAAAGTAACATGTACGAAATTTAATACTCATGTCATGAATATGTACGGTTTATAATAAAGATTGTTGCTTTAGCGTCAAAGTGCATTATTATTACTTTCGGTACATTATTAATGTATAAGGGGGCGTGATAAGAATTGTCATTGAAAAAGGGGGCGCCAGTATTAAAAGTTTGAGAAGCACTGGTGTAAGACGATTCTGAACATGCCAATTTATCAGAAAGTTTCAGCGATGAGAATGATGATCGTTTCAGTGATGGAAGTGAATCTGAAGATAATGATAATGAGATTTTCGCTGTAGCAGTAAAAATTGATATCAAATTATTACAAAACAATGAAATCTTCCATTTGTCAATTATGTCAATTAAAAATAAGCAAGTAATCAAGGCTTACTCTTTGCATAGTAATTTTTTAAACTTTTATTCCACCCCACCCCCTCACTCCCTAATAACCCCTCACAACTGAAATTGCAAAACATAACTTACACTATACCTATATATACACATTCTATCAAAAGAAAAAAAAAAGTCTCAATTCCTTTTTTTTACCAGTTTTTCTGAAACAGTTATGGTTAAAGGGGTTAAATTACTTTAGTCTTTTTCTGCTTCATTTTCTATTCAAAACAACACATCAGAAACGATATACTGCACGCTACCATAGCTCAGTCCCAGCTCTGACGAGATTTCACTCAATTACCCATCGATCATTTTGAATTATTTTTCCAATTCGTGCCGTGGTGATTTCTGTCTTTGAAGAACTTGGCCGGCAGCTCCCTGTCATATTGTGACTTTAGACATCCTGTCTGCTTGATTGGAAATAGTAGCACAATTTCGCTACATGTCGTCTGCTCATTGCAGATGCGAACACATTCTTTGCCCATAAAAATCGAATCACGGCTCGCACTTCTAAACAAGACCAATTTCCTAAAAGAATTGCCATTTCAATCACTACCTACCCGTAAACCTTCTGTATAACAAGTAGCGGGGAAACGAAATTTTTCCATAATATGTGCTTTTGAAATATGATGATCCCTAGTATAGAACCATCTGGTTTCTCTTTTTTTCTGATCATGCCTTCTTTAAAACAGCTCAAGTATAACACGATAAATATTAAAAAACCCCATTATTTAAGGTAAGAACCAGGACAAATTAACATGGGAACAAAAGAAAAATTAAAAATTCAAACAACAAGAAAAGGAACATAAGATATGTAGTCTTTACAAGGAGTTCATGAAAGTTCTGGCAGTCCGGTATAGTGTGATTATGTCACCACGTTTTAGAGACTCTTTATCTAGTTCTCAGCACATAAAAAGATGCTCTGCATTCGGGATGACCGAATTACACAAATTTGGCATACACTAGATGGAAGGATGCCTATTTCATTAAGATAATGTGCCATGCAATCATGGCCTGTTTCTAGACTTATGTTTTTCATAGCCACTTTACGGGGTTTTCGACAAAACATTTTCCAAATGTCTTGAATGTTAACCCCGGATTTATACCTGTTGTTTTTGCTGCCTAATCAGAATTAAGAGTATCCACTAATTTCACAAAACTATGTGACTCTGGAGGAAGTGGTTTGTTGTTTTGTGGCTGAAGTGTTCTTCTCTTGGCTAGTAAATCCGTCTTTTAATTACCGTCGATACCCACATGTGAAGGGATTCATTGAGAAATGTGTATATTTGTTGTATTCATAAATAAACTCCTGGGATTGATGATAAACTCAGCATCAGGAATTCTAACCAATATTTCGTCTTTAGATCAGAACTCATTGTTATTAGTGGTGCTCTCGATCATGCTCTCAACTCTTATAAGGACAGTATCTGGATCCGGACAGACAGCAGAAGCTGCATCCAATATTTGAAATTATGGACAGTACTGGTCTACATATTTTATCCAAATTGGCTAGGCATGGTCAGAGGAAACATACGTGTCTCCAGTGGATACCATCGCATGTGGGTGTGCCTGGGAACGAAGCAGCTGATGAGCTGGTTGGTAGGGGTTGTAAACTCTCTAACCCCAGTTCCATTGGATTAAGCCGTTCGGAAATTTATTCCCTCCAAAGAACTAAAATGAATTAGACTTGGCGAAACCCTCCAGCTCACCACTGGTACGCAGCTAAGAATCTTGGCCTATCTCTATAGTGCAGAAGTTCCAGGGCTCATTAGACGACCTTGGCGCGCTTTAGAAGCGGTCACCTGCGTAGTATGACTTTTTGTGAAGGGGGTAAATTCTTTCTTTACCTGTCCCTTCTCTCTCCTGCTCATCTTCTGTACTGCTGGGGCACTTCCCTGGGACAGCTGTTTAAAGATCAAGACCTGGTGTGTGACGTTATTATGCGGAAAGGTCAAATGGACTTGGTGTCGGCTTTCCTGCTCCAAGGAGATTGGAAACAACAACAATAACATTCAGAAATAAAGAGCTAAAGGTGTATCTTATTTCTGAGATAATCTGGATATCTGTGTCATGATTTATAACTACAGCCTTACCTTATCATGCTTAAGATTTAAATTGTAAAAAGCATACGCTTTAAAGAAAATAAATATTTAAAAATCAAATATAATATTATTTTAATGAGAAGTGTTGCATTTCTGATATTAACTGATTATGATTTATGGATAATTTCTTTTTACTTTAAACAGGTAAAAAGAAAGAATAGAAAGAGATTAAAATTTAAAAAGTTATTTTTATGTTTCGAAGTGAAGAGAAAAATAAAATTCAGGATTTTTGATTAACCTAAATACTTATATGTTCTTTAAAATTATTCCAAGTTTAACTACAGCTGAATTTGTTTTTGACAGATCTTATACTGATAAAAATTATTTGCCAAGAAACCAAATACATTATTGTACAATTATTATTAGAAATAAGTTACATAGATTGCAATAATAATCATGAATACGTCTCAAAAACCATTGAACAATGAAGAATTATTCTAAAATTATTTTTTAACAAAAAACACTGTGGAATTACAATCTCCAATAAAAATTCTATAAACTCTTCTTTTTGTTTAGTTCCATTTATAAAACTCGTTTCCAAACGATTTTTTTATTTTTAAAATAAAAACTATAATGTTTTACTTACGAACAAGTAAATTTCATTTACGAACATTGAAGTAAAGGAATAACTTTTCCTATTTGACTTTCTGTTTTGACAAAGAATTATTCCATTTCAGAAAACACTTTTTTTTTTAAAATCTGAATTATAAATGTATATATATATATATAATTCTTTAAAAGCTTCAAATTTAAATATTAAAACCTGTCTTTTACAAATTATTTCTTTCGTGCGTTTCGAATAAATATTCATTTCAAATACTTTCAAAGAATTATCTAAATGGAAGTAAGATTTTACCTCATGTACTCGTACATTAAAAAAAGAAATTTTTGTAAGTAAATTTAGGATAAAACTAGTTTTTTTCTTGCATTAAGACTAATCTGCGCATTTAAAATGCCGCTTGATCTAGTGTTCATTTTTTCCAAAACAAGATATTGACTCATTTCTTTCAAAGTAAGTTTAGCCTCCTCTCTATGCAAAAAAGTTTAAAAATATAAGTATTTCCAAGCATAAAGTATTTTTTAGTTTCCTAACAACATTTTTTCTCGCTTTTATATGTTTTTCTGTGTTGATATGAAATATTTAAGTATTCGTTTATCTAATATAGTCTCGTAGATGTTCGCATTTCAGGAAAACCTCTAAATAAAAAAAAGAATTTCAACTTCTGTTATGATTAATTTTAAAGATGCCTGAATACTTAAGGTTTTTGCACACGCGTGATAATTTAATAATTAACATCTATCTAAGTTTTTAATTAGATATATCGGGGAAATTATTAATTTACAAAACTGGTTTTACGTTAGGTAGTTACGCAGGTGTCACTTTAAGTTACACTTTATATTTCTGAGTTTATTAAAGATCACACTCTTTCATGCAGCAGTATAGTAATATTTCAGAATACTAAAAACTGAATCCAGAGAGAGAGAGAGTTTCCTTAATTAAAACAAAGTTTTAGTTTTTTTCACAAAGTTTTTTTAATATTTTAAGATATTCCAAAGTCAATATTTGTTATGATTTTAACATACAGGGTGTTGTCGAATTAAACCGACACATTTAGAGAGGTGATAGTAGGCACTATGTGGACGACAAACCGCCAGAGAACATTAGAGTACAAATCACGTTTAGTCGGAGCAATTCGCAAAAAAAAAACAGTTATGAAGGGTGTGAAGTCCAGTGGAAAGAAAAGATGTAATAAGAGGTTAGAAATACTTTTTTATTACACTTAATGTATGCTTACAATATGAACAATGCATCCCATATCGATGTCAGAAATACAACGGAAAGTGATTGTCATAGAAATAGTTCAAAGTTATGGGCTGCGTAGGTCATAACACAGCTGATACCAACAGACGAAGAATTGCCGAATGTGTTTAAACAAATCCGGTGTGATGGTGACGTCCAGCAACGATCCGTGTCGCGAATTCCTCTACCTGTAGCCACCGGCTCTCCTTTACAAGCGATTTCACGTGACCATGGAGAAGAAGAAATCCATCAGATTGAGGTCCGGGAAGCGTAGAGAGGCTGCGGTAGCCAAATGGTCAAGGTATCGGATCATGGCAGGCATGTCATGAGTTCGAGCCCAGTACCACTAAAGACCCGCCGTGTAGGGCAGCGATGCACGTTAAATCTGTCGAGAACTGAAACGTCCTCCCATTGGTGTGGTAGTTAGGAGAGGGAGGTGCCAGCTCAGGCGTCGTCCTCGTCACTTGACCATGGTTCAAAATTACGTGGTCCGTCGCCAAAAGCCCTCGTGTAGCTGAACAGTGTGAAGTTAATATTCACTCACTCACCCGGGAAGCTTGGAGGCCAAGCAACTGGTCCAATTTACCCCCAGGATATGTAGCAAGAGTGCGGTTACGCATCGCAATCGAATAATGTGCTGGTGCACCATCGTACATGAACCACGCACTTTGTCAAGCATTGGCCGGTTCTTCCTGCATCAACTCTACGAGGACGAACTGCAGGAAAGCAAGGTATTTTGCGCGTTTGAGGCATTCGGCAGTATATGTATCAAAGTAAAATGATGAAATTAGAATTTCATCAAATCCCTAAGGGAGATAATCAATCCACGCAAGATGTTAAAATAACGTCTCTCTCTCTCTTCAAGATCATTTCCCTGATAAAAGTAAGGGATTTGAATGAATACCTGATCTGTTTCAGTGAAATGATGGAATAATATTGTCAAGAGTTTAAAAGTGTTTATTTAGCAAATATGGTGCATTATTAAACGTAGAACTAAGTAATACAACAATAGTCAATGAAATACGAATTATTTTTTTCGAAACTAATTAACAAATATATTTAGAAAATTAGGCTGGTATTTTTTTATGTGTAACGTTTTTCCTCTCGGTTGCTTACACACTTATATATCAATCCCTATCTTAATCCTACGGTGCTATTTCTTTAAAGATATGGGGTTGATATTTATGAGATCGATAGTAATACCTGTATGGGTGGGAAGTACAAAGACTCGACCTCGACCCCCCAGGTGTCTTTCCTCCTCCCATATAGCATTTTGCCAAAGTAAATCTTGACTAGTTCATTTCATCATTTCATTGAAACAGATCAGGGATTTGATAAATCGTTTACTTTCTTCAGGGAAATGACTTTGAGAAGGCGTTATTTAAACATCTATCGTCAAGTGATCATCTCCCTTAGAGATTTAATAAAATTCCTAATTTCGCCATTACCCTACGACGTATGCATATTCCCACATTCGTTTGGAGACATCCCTCGCTTGACACATACTAACAAAAGGTTACTAGTACGATTTCCACTGACTCAACGTGGTTTGCGACCCCATGTCTTGTGGTGAGTAGTCCTTTCCATGTTGCCTAATATCATTCCTCTGAATTTGTCACTCGAATTCTGAAACACCATGTATATGTTTTATCTTTGCATTATACTTTTCAATTTACATTTAGTATTTTTAACGTTTCTTCTAAATTTAATGAAAAAAGAACCCCTGAGATGAAAAAGCAAAGACGCGAACGAAATTCAGTAATTTGAAATTTGCGACAACCTGTGAGTAATGAATTTTTGAAATCGTATATACCGCATGAGTATGCTTAGTAGTGGTATTATTGAGTTCCATTTTAAAAATTAGATATTCCAGAGATAAAGAAAAATAAATATGTATTCCAGTTGAATAACCGTGTTTATAAATCTAGTTATTTTTCACAATTTATTCAAATTAATAGTTTTAATACATTTTTCAATTTTTTGTTCAGGAATGTTTATCATGCACATAATATACTTCGAATCACCAAAAACAACAAACAACACATTGGTGTACTTATAAATAATAATATACAATTCACAATAATATAATAAATCTAATATCTCTCACAGGGAATTACAACATATAACGAAAATTATCAAAATAAACGGAAAATGTTTACTATTTTATAATATGAAGAAATGATGAAGTATTTGAATTTGTATTATTTAATTAATGTTTGTTTTACACACATATACTTAAAGTACAACAAACTGTAAGATTCATACATGGAAAAGCAAACACGTCTTAAAAGTAAATATTTGAACAACATTAACATTAATGGTATACTATGTATATGTATATCATTAAAATAAAGGACGAATTTAAGCTCTCATTTCATATTAGTAAGACGATGCACGCAGCTGAGATGAAAACTGATGTATAAACACTATACGGTACAATGTATGAAATTTAAATCTAGTGTGATGGATTTGCAATACTTTTAAGCAATCCTAAAATCATAAAGATTTATCTATCAAGTAAGATGACCTTATCGATAGAAATGGACGATTAATGTTTTTCCTTGGTAAAAATGCATAATATTAGTTGTTTAACATTATTCTCAGGAGTAGAAGCGTTCAGTATTTTAAAAATATTATAGAATTGGGACCTTCTCTCTCTCTCTGTCTGTCTCTTCGTTACTGGTGCTCCAAAGTTCTGTAATATATCAGCATTTTAATTTATAACTCTCGGCTATAATTAAATAAGTATTTTTGTTCCCTGAAGATTATTATTTAAAGAAAATAGTAGTAAGTTAAAAATGCTATTTTTAGCACCATGCATACGATTATTTTGAATAATGTAATACAAGTAGGATCTGTTGAAATAGTAGAGACTTTGTGTAGATGGAGATTGCATTTGATATCTATTACATACAGTCCGATTGGGAAGAGGAGTTTTGGTTGTGAATTTTTTCCACAGGGTAGCGTCTTTAATCTTAAAAGTGATCCACGTTTTTATTAATTATAATTTTTACAGCAAAATTGTAGATTTCTTCTCGTCATTTTTTCTCCTTTTTATATTTTTGCATTACCTTGCAGTAAAATTAAATAACGTTGAATTAAAAATTGTTAAGCATTACTCCATTTTTATAGATGCTATACCTAAATTATTATAATACACAATTTCTTTTTTCTCAGACATTCTATTTCAAGATATGGAAGGATTATAACGCATTTTTCTAAATCTCGGAGGTATGTAAAGTATTATTAAAGTAAACATTTTAGCGAAAGCTAGGAAAATTTAGATTTGACGTTGCAAACTACATTCTGCTGTATATTTTCAAAAAATAAGCAAATTATTTATAAAGTTCTACTTATAGAAATATACCTGCATTTATATGCATTTTATTTATTTTTCTACTGAAAAGTAAGTAGCATATTTCAAACTATGCTCTAAATTTTCTCTTACGTAAAAAAAACTAGATTTATTTTTATTTTTCAAAATCTCTTTCCATTGAATAAGTATTTATAAATGTCGTTGTAAAATGATCCAAAAAAGACTTAACACATAAACGAATTTTTAAAAATTGCATGTTTTCGATATTTATGTTTACTGATTTCAACAAACACAAATAACAAGAAACAAAGATGTGATTCTAAATTAACATAAATTTTGAATTCATTAAGAATTTTCAAAAACCGCTAATTCAAAATTTCTATGGACTTAAGTATTGCACATCAGTGTATGAACACCTTAACAGAGGAAACTAATTTATTTTGCAAATTCCAATTATAGAATTATTCTAAGAAATATTAACTTTAACTTTTCGTTAACAACAATGTAATTTAAAAGCATAACAAAAATGTTTACCAATCCAATTTAAAGTTTTTGTATATCTATATACAATATACATATGAGTTTTACACAAAGGGAATTATATCCATAGCGTATGAATTTAATAAACAAAAATTGCTTTTTCACATTATTTGTTTAAGGTATGTGACTACCTTCGGAGCACTTTTTTTAAAATATATAAATTTACTACTAAATAAAAAGTGTTTAATTTAAACGAGGCATAAAACTGGATATTCAAATTGAGTTTCTACAAAATTAAAAATAATTTGGATACATTGGGAATTTTGAGTGAAATTTTTGTGAAAAATTGCAGTTACAGTAAACCTTGTAATAAAAATTCTAATTAATATATTCGAAAAATATTTATGCAGTACATAAAAAACATATTTATCTGTGATTAGAGCTATATGATTTGTAATACTTTTGAAATTTTTTTTAAATACGTCACTTTTTATATGCAAGAACTCAGTTTCTTACGAAAAGCTAATATTGGTTTTTACCCAAAAAGTGCAATAAAATACATAAATAAATACACAGAGATTAGATTTAGATTCATAATAGAGATAGAGCTAAATAAAAAATGTTCCGAAAATTTTCAATCAATTATCTTAAAAATATTTTGTGTATGGATCTGCTTCCGGTTTTGTAAACTCAATTTCCGGTTTACTAATTTTGCTATAACTTTGCTTCTAAATATCGTAGAAACAAAAATAGAGTGTTAGTAGAATCTTAAAAGTATAGGCTATAAAATAAGAATATAAAAAAGTTTCAAAAATTTCTACCAAAAGAGCGAATTTTGGGGATATAGTCTTAATTAAAATCTTCTTCTAATATTTTAATATTCATTTAAGAAATCACAATAAATTGTTGAAACTACCACCTACTTGAATCGTTGATGAATGTATATAATGTTAAAAAACATTTTTAATGTGCTTTCGAGAAATGAATTCAGTATACAATCACATTAAAATGTCAGTTTCATTCAAATATCTAAAATCAACTCTGAAAGCCACAAAGCTAGGAATTTCTGTCTTATCTGAGTACAATAAGTAAATTAGCTTCTAATTAAATCTCTCTAAAATTTGGTTAATATTCCTTTTAATATTATGGGTTCTGAAGTTTGAAAGGGTATTGAATTCTTTGAGTAACACTTGCATGTTTATAGATGCTGTGACGAAGAAGCTGAACGATTTTCCAATTCCTACTATTAGTTCACAATCTCCTTATAAACAACTTGTTCAAATTTTCAATCGTTAATAAAATACATTTTAAAGCGTTTTGTTAAGCTAAAGTATTATATACACGATTATTTTGAATGACGATATGGTAATTTAATTATAATTAATAAAAATTAATAGTCACTTAATATTGTGATTCCGTCATATGTATGCACATATTTATATTAATTGTAACTATTTGATAAAAAGTAGCTAAAATTAAGTTTTCTTTGTTGACCTAAGTAGGAATTGACTTTATTTCTTATAATACTTGTTAACAAATCCTTTAGGAATCATTATTTGAAGATAAAAAAAAACCTGGGCATCATCTGCACAATTAAACATAAATGTTTGACCAAAAATTCAGATAAATCTATTAAAGTGATAATCGAGAAAATTAAGTAATATAAAAGTTTAAATAGTGATATAATTTTAAAGAAATAAATAATTCTTATAAAACAAATATAAGGTTTCTACCTTCTTGCATTAGTTGGGTTTGATAATAGTTTTAATTAGAGAAAAAAATGCTTTAACTTTAAGCCATCACAGTTTCTGTTTTCTAATTTCAACCTGTGTACCTATGAACAATAGTTAATTCACTAATTCTTTTAAAGATTACATATTCTATCTATAAAGAGAAAAAAAGACTTCTCACTACGCGTAAATATTTATTACAAAACATGGTAGAAGAATACATATACGAGGTGTGGCTATTAAATAACGAGACTGACACTGCGGAGGCAAAAGTGCGCATGCGTAGTCCGCCTTTGACTGTCAGCTGTTTAGTGTGAAGCTTTCTCTTCAAATTGCTCTAAGCCTCATTTGCGTAAGTAACACGGTTTAGTCATAACCTTCATTTTTATTAACATCATTATTTTATTTTGGCGGAAAAATGGTTAGTGTAATAATAGAGCAACGAATTGCTGTTAAATTTCACTTCAAACTTGGAAAAACCGCTACTGAAACTTATAACTTACTGAAAGAAGTGTACGGCAGTGAATGTTTACCCCGTGCACAAGTTTTTGAATGGTTCAAACGTTTTAAAGATGGCAGACAAGACGTTGAAGATGATTCGCCGCCAGGTCGCCCTTCAACGTCAAAAACGGATGAAAATGTCGAAAAAGTTGCTAGTTTGATTCGGTCTGATCGTCGATTGAGTATTCATGCAATAGCTGAAACTGTAAACATTGATAAAGAATGTGTACGGCAAATTTTACATGACAATTTGAACATGCAAAAAGTGCGCGCCAAAATGGTGCCAAAAATTCTCACGTTTGAACAACAAGCACCTCGCAAAAAATGTTTGTACTGACATTTTGGATGCCATTAAAAATGACCCAAATTTATTGGAAAAGGTAATAACATGTGATGAATCCTGGTTTTTTACGTATGATTCGGAAACAAAGCGCCAATCCATGCATTGGAAGACTCCAACTTCACCAAGAGCAAAAAAAAAAAAAAAAAAAAAAAAAAGCAAGAATGAGCAAATCAAAATTTAAAGCAATAATGATTGTTTTTTCGATATTCATGGGATTGTGTACCTTCACTGGGTTCCTGAAGGTCAAACAATCAATCAACATTACTACCTTGAGGTACTTGGCAATCTGCAAGAAAGAATAAGAAAAAAAACGACCCGAAATGTGGAAGGAAAAATCATGGATTTTCCACCAAGACAATGCGCCAGCTCATTTCGCGTTATCTGTCAAGAGATTCCTGGCCAAACACAGTATCCCAGTGTTAGAGCATCCACCTTACTCGCCAGACCTGGCACCATGTGACTTCTATCTGTTCCCTAAGGTGAAATCTGCATTAAAAGGAACAAGATTTGAGTCCGTGGAAGCTGTTAAAAGAGAAAGCGGCAAGAGTACTGAAGGAGTTGACAAAAGATGACTTCCAGCACTGTTTCCAACAATGGAAAATTCGCATGGAGCGTTGCAGGGATAGAGAAGGGGTGTACATTGAAGGTGATAATAAATAATTATGTATAAAATAAGAATAAAACTTTTTACAACGACAGTCTCGTTATTTAATAGCCACACCTCATAAATGCAACGGTTCTCATCTGGAAGATAACTCAAGGCAACTTTTTCAATTAACTCTCAAGCAAACTTCGAAGAAACCATTCGAAAATGTTTTAAACAAATAATATCCTTAGATTTCAGCAGTATATAACAAAAAACTAATGTAAGCAAAAAATTGCGTACAATAAAGCTTATTAAAAGTTACTTGAAACATTATTTTTAAACAAAAAAAGGAACAATTTGCTTTTGTAATCAAACTTTTTCCTTCCAATTACAGTAGATGCATTAAATATAAGTCTCTTAAATGGAAGAGAATAATATGTAAACAAAGCTAATTAGGGTGTTCGATGCTTTAAATATATCTAGATATAATTTCATGGTTGCCCATTTGAAGAATATGGAGGATTTACCATTTTTTACAATAATTACGTTCTGTTTCGTTGATTATTCTTATTGTTGCTAACTAGCAATAGTTGATAGCGTGTGGGTGTGTGTTGTGACGAGTCTATCCGCGTTCTTTCTACTAATAGACCTCTTGGGAATATAGGTTTTTAAAAAAAAAAATGTTATATATTTTAAACTTTCTCCCGAAGAAGAAAACGTGATAATGCAAACTAAGATTATTAGTATATAAAGTCTAAGCTTTAAGATTAGAAGGAGAGATAGGGTAGACTTCTAACGGATGCAGTGAATAATTAAACTTGAAATGAGGTGTATATATTTAGTACGTGATAATTGTTATATTTAAGTTGATGATCTGTCACTTAAGGACTGAGCTATATTAGGTAGCTAAAATGTCAGAGGTACTGAATTGACATAAGTGTTCTAAGTATTTAAAATTTACTCACATATCACGTACATCGTTAATTGCTCTACATATTTGATAATTGGTTGAACTCTTAACTTTGGTCGATTGAAATTGTGTTGTCGTTGGTTCAGTGAATAAATTTAGTTATTTTGAATATGGCTAGCCTTCCTCCCGCTTCTCCCACGTCATTAGACGCGTCGGGCAGTTCATTAGAGTGTGTGTGTGCAAAATTATTCCAAAGATTATTTATTTGTTCCAACATTGCTTGTCATGCAAAACTCTGAGATGCGTACATTTTGTAAAATGTTTTCCATTCAAGTCTTCATAAAGTAAGATTCTTAAACTTATAAATAACGCAACCATTTACATATTCCTCAATCAGTTTATAGCAAAAGTTATTAGAAGGAAATTCAAAGCAATACATATAATAAAGACATATTTAAAATAACAGATTTATCTTAAATATTAAATGGATGTTAGGAGTAAATTATTTGGTTTAATGAGAAATACCTTGTGAATCCGCAATCATCAAGTGTTATTCAGCCAACATAAAAATCGCTAATGGTTGAGAACATCATTTTGGAAATGATGATTGCTGGAGAAATGTATTTGAATCATCGTCTTGTTTAGGTACCGCATAAATATGTTTTCATTTATAGATTAGCTCACGTGCTCAAAAATCGATTTTCTGAATGGTTCATTAATTTTCGTCTAGTAAACATGGAAAATGGCATTCTTGGACGTCTTCCAATAGATGATTGCAAACAATTTTTCCTCTGAAAGATTTTTTTGTAATATTTACTGTTGTTTTAAAAAACATTACTTTGTTCATTTATATTTTGGCTTAAGCATATTAATGCAGTTGATGGAAATTTTCGCTTTTATTTTTATACGTATTTGTCATTAAATAAGGCATAAACATTTAACTTGTTTTCAATGATTTTCATTGATTGCGGTAAGATATATTACACAAAATTAAATAAATATCATAGTGAGGGACATGTAAGTGATTATAAAATGTATAAGAGAAATATAACTTCAACGAAATCGAATGTCTTTATACAAGATTATGAATACAATATTATGAATTAAAACGATTCTAGTAAGCAAGAACAAAAAGTAATGCTTAGAATATTCACTCTTATACACATTTACTATACTATTCAAATTAACTGGGGCAGACTTGTTCTTCTTGTTTGAGTTGGTATGTGATTACTAGTGATGCCCTAAGCCTCCTCAAACCCGTTACATTTGCCTTTAGGTAGTTTAACAGATCGACTTTGAGTATAAACCATTCATTTCAATGTATCAGAAGCTTAGTTGTGAGCCTTTCATTGGGGCATTTGGTGATTTTAATTTTGCGTTCCGTATAAGACGTGTTACTTTTACTAGTTCAAAGATATATATTACTCCGAGGAACAGTTCTAAAATAAATCACTGAACACGCTTCTGTAAGTGAGAGGTATAACTATGACAGTTGGTGTGATCGAATTAAGTGTTTTAAGAACATTTTTAAAATTCGGGATCATCGTCTCTAAAAAGAAAGAAAATGTGGGCGCAAGTGGAAAACTACTCAAGAATCGATAAAATAAAATTTTAATAAGAAGTAGCAAAATAAATCGGAGAAAGACGAACATAGAACCTTGATAGGATTTATCGTATAGTGGTGCTGAAGTGAGTACCAGGAACAGGGGAGTAAGGAGGATGTGGCAAAACCCTTGTTTTCGCGAGAAGTCGGTGATCAGGGAGGGGATTGGTGTGCAGGAGCGTTGTCATGCAAAAGCACCCATGACTACTCCGAGCACGATTTTGGTCTATCAGATCGACTCACGCAAACTAGGGATGGCAATACAAAAAATGATGGAAAAGCAATGATGGAAAAAGTTATTAATTACATTTTGGGGAATTAAGTTCCACTACTCCAGCAATGCAATCTTCACAGTAATTTCTAAGAGAATAATGTATCCACGCAACAGCTTTTCTAAAGTAATCAATTAACTTGGCTATCGGGCTTAGATGAAGATATTTTGATGTCCACGTTACTGGCTCAAAGTTTTTTTTCCTTTTCAAGAAATGTGTTTACACATTATATGAAGATAAAGGTTTTATCTTACCTAAATTTAAAAAATTCAGATTTTAAATTGTCCTCTGAAGAAACTTATATCAAATTCCAACTTCTCTCATTATAGGATCCCTACCCATCCTTTGTTGAATACGTGTAAGAACGTTATGTCAATTCAACATTATTCCTGTCCCTGCCATCATACTTGCACTACAGCTAAAGTCACTTTCGATAATGTTCAAAGAAATATTTTGCATGCCTGACACTTTCACATAATCCAATTCATGGAATCAGATGTTAAACTAAACTCTAACTTAGAGTAAAGAAAACAGGAATTTACTACAATCTACTCCAGTTTTGATGCTATTTTCAATATCTAAAGTGATTCTCCTTTTCTGTTGTAAAGAAAGTAAGAAACAATACTCCTGGCTAGTTCTGGCTGAAATCTCTAACATTAACTGCCGAGCAAAATATTTCTTATTACGACGGTAGTTATTACTATAAATTGATCTTGAGAACTATGCGTTTATAACCTTTAACATTATATATATAATTACAGAAATCTAAAATATTTCATAGCCTAGAGTTTGTCTTGAAATATTCAAACATCTCGCTGCTTCCATGACAGTCTGCCTTGCTTTCTATAGTTCGCCATGTGACAGTTTTTTTTTTCAAATGATACTTTGGTGCTATAACAAACCATTTTGAGCTCTTACACGCTGCGAATATATATTGTCACGGAGTTCGAAAGAAGTACACAGTTCAATTAAACAAACAATTAGATTTATTCTAACGCTTGGAGCTCGATACAACACTGGACTGAGAACATGCCCAACTGGCGATGAACTCTGCTTTTATACACTTCGGAATATTCGAGAAATAACCAGTATGCACTCTAAAGAATGATCTGGATTCATCTAGAACCTAGAGAAACAATACATTAAAAACGGAAACAAAATTCCAGTCTTTGGATAAATCTGCCGGGGCCGGGATTCGAACCCGAGACCTGAGGAAGTTCAGTCCAACGCTCTGCCAACTCGGCTATCGGGACTTGTAGCAAATTATGCGTGTGGCATTGCTCCCCTCGAAAAAGAAGACAGCGCCCCGCTGTCATTTTGTTCAAGGGTCTTTATTCTGGAACGAGTGATGGGTCCTTTGTATGATTCTTTGGGAGGAATATCCTCGGTTTCGATTTGCTCGGCGGGATCATGGTACGGTTTCATACGCAGTACATGGACAACTTCTCTTAGTTTTCTTTTTCGTGAAGCAGGATCAAAATCTTGTACTTCGTAAGTCACGGCTGATAAACGGCGTAGCACCTGATACGGTCGAAATACCTTCTTAAGAGTTTTTCGGAGAGACCGACTTTTCTCACTGGAGTATAAACCCATACGAGATCTCCGGGAGCGTAGGATACCATTTGGTGTTTGGAATCGTAACGTCGACGATCTTTGTCTTGAGCTCTCAGAGTGTGCACTCGGGCTAGCTGTCGTGATTCTTCGGCTCTGGCTGCTATCTTGGTGATGTTATTGTCATCAAAATCGTTAGGACAGAATGGTAGCATTGTATCTAGTGTCGTTTCCGCTTCACGACCATGAAGTAAATAGAACGGCGTAAAACCTGTGGTCTCTTGTTTAGCGGTATTATAAGCGAAGGTTACAAATGGTAGAATTTCATCCCAATTTTTCTGCTCTACATCCACATACATTGACAACATGTCGGCCAAGGTCTTATTGAAGCGCTCCGTCAGTCCATTTGTTTGGGGATGATACGCCGTTGTGAAACGATGATCAATGTTACACAAGTCGACGAGAGAGGAAACAAGTCTGGATCGAAAGACGGCTCCACGATCTGTGATAATTACTCGAGGAGCTCCATGCCTGAGGACAATTTCTTCAAGTAAGAACTTCGCTATTTCGTCGACTTCGGCTGTCGGCAAGGCTTTTGTTATTGCATATCGTGTTGAGTAATCCGTGCAGACTATTATCCATTTGTTTCCATGAGCAGACTTTGGAAATCTCCCAAGGAGATCAATTCCAATGCGATGGAAAGGAGCTATAGCTGGAGGGATGGGAACTAAACGTCCAGGTGGTCGTTGAGAACGGACTTTCTCCTTTGGCACTCCCGACAATGCATGACATACCGAACGACATTTCGGTACATTCCCGGCCAGTAAAATCTCTTGCGTATCCTGTCATAAGTTTTCGCGAAACCAAGGTGTCCTGCGGTGGGGGCGTCATGAAAGTGCCTTAGTATGTCTGCTCGTAGATGTTTAGGAATGACTGGCAACCACAATTTTCCATCTGGATCAAAATTCTTCCTGCAAAGGATACCGTCGATAAATCTGAATTCTTCGTTTTGGATGAGTTGCTCAAAAGTTTTAATTTCGCAAGGTCTTGATCCTTTTTCTGTTCCATCGCAAGGTTCATACTCGTCGTGACTGCTAAAAATTTGTCTGATGTTTCCGTTTCCTCTTCCACTGGATTTCTCGAAAGAGCGTCGGCGTCACTATGCTTCTTACCGGTTTTATATTTTACGTCAAAATCATGCTCTTGAAGTCGGAGGGCCCATCTGGCAAGCCTTCCTGAAGGATCCTTTAAATTCATGAGCCAGCACAAGGAATGATGGTCAGTTACAACAGTAAAGTGTTTTCCGAATATGTACGGCCGAAATTTGTTGGTAGCCCATACGATGGCAAGACATTCCCTTTCTGTGGTGGAATAATTCTTTTCGGCTTTGTCAGAGTTCTAGAAGCGTATGCTATAACTTTCTCGACATTATTCTGAATTTGTACTAGGACAGCTCCGATACCGTACCCGCTTGCATCAGTATGGATTTCTGTAGAAGCTCTTTCGTCGTACATCCCCAATACTGGATCCGAAGTAAGTGCTTTCTTAAGACTGTTAAATGCTTCCACCTCTTCAGGACCCCAATGAAACTCCACGCCACTTTTCAGCAACGACTGCAAAGGTTCGGCGAGATAACAGAAACCTTTAATAAATCTTCTAAAGTATGAACAAAGGCCAAGAAAACTTCGTATGTCATGTATATTCTTTGGAGTGGGAAAATTTCTTACGGCTTTTATTTTGTCGGGATCTGGACGAACGCCATTACTAGATACAAGATGGCCCAGAATCTTTACTTCTTGGGCAGCAAAAAGACACTTCTTTGAATTTAATTTAAGACCAGCTTCCTGAAGACATTTTAGAACAAGTCTTAATCGTATAAGATGGTCTTCAAAAGTTTCTGAGAACACTATTATGTCATCTAGGTAACAAAGACACATAGTCCATTTAAAATGGCGTAGCAAATTGTCCATCATTCTCTCGAAGGTCGCAGGTGCATTACAGAGACCAAACGGCATGACTTTAAACTCGTATAAGCCTTCGGGGGTAATAAATGCCGTCTTTTCACGATCCGCTTCGTCTATTTCTATTTGCCAATAACCAGATCGGAGATCCATGGAAGAAAAGAACATGGCACCTTTCAGACAGTCGAGCGTATCGTCAATACGAGGCAGAGGATAAACGTCTTTTTCGTGACGCTATTCAGCTTGCGATAATCGACGCAAAAACGCCAACTACCGTCTTTTTTCTTACGAGCACAATGGGTGATGACCAAGGACTTTCAGAGGGTTGGACGATACCTTCATCAAGCATTTTCTGAACCTCTTCATGAATGATGCGTCTTTCAGTCGGCGAGACTCTGTAGGCTCGTTGGTTGATTGGAGCATGATCACCAGTAAAAATCCTGTGTTTCACATTCGTCTTTGCGGCTGTCGACTTGTCGGTCTTCGTGAAAAGCCCAGAAAATTTCCGGAGTAGTTCGGATAGCTTGTTTCTCTGTTCGTCACTTAACTCGGGTGATATCATTAACGAACAATTCATCTGTGACTCCGAAGTTTCTTGCTGGTCATCCAAGCAACCCGATGTGTCAGAAATAACACATAGATGCCCTTCATTTAGTGGTTCAGCTTGGCCTATGCACATTCCTCTAGGGATGATTTGGTTTCGGAACTGCAGGTTGGTAACCCAGACATCACTTTTTCCGTTACGATATGTGGATACCATGGACGGTGTAGCAATATTTTTCTCGAAGAGCAAATGTTTGCTGCCGTCTAGAACTACATTTATGTCTCCTCGGGTTTGATATCCTGATACTGTTATTCTAGTTAAAGAATGCGGCTTAAGTGTATAGTCCCTGGTGGCATACAAATTCCAGGCGTCAGGCGCTGTGGAGTCTCGACAGATGTCTTCTAGAACAAGTTCATTTTGTCCACAGTCTATAACGGCTTGAGACGCCTCTAAAAAAGTCCCATCCTAGGATGACGTCATGGCTACAATGTGATAAAACAATAAATTCAAAAGGCAGTTCTCGATTGTTTATACGGACACGTAAAACACATTTCCCTATCGGCCGAACAAAATTTCCATCCGCAACTTTCAGCATAACGCTCTTGGCATCAGCAAACAGAACTTTCTTTAAAAATCGGCGATACTTATCGGATATGACAGAAAACGATGCCCCAGAATCTACTAGAGCACGTATCGGCTTCTTATCTATTATTACGTCTAGTTGGTTACCAGTCATCTTGGCGGTCGACGGAGGATTTCCAGTACACGCGGCCTCACCTCCTTGGAAGGTCGCTCTCCTTAGTTTTCCTCGCTCCTACGGCCTGGCGACTGACTGGATCGGCGATATGGCGACGGGGACCTGTAACGACGTATTGGGGATCGGCCTCTCGTGGGACTTGGCGTAAAACGGCGAGAAGAGTTTGGTCGGCGTATTTCTTCTTCAGTGCCAACGTCGTCGAAGTTCCGTCGGCGGTTTCGAGAGTTGTCAAAGACAGCCTTTCTCTCTCGGCAGTAGCGCATTACATGTCCAGGACGTCCGCAGTGGAAACAAACAGGTCTGTTGTCAGCCGTTCTCCACACATCTGTTTTTCTTGGTTCAGGTGGGAATTTCTGAACAGGAGCTCTGTATTTCCTGGTTACAGCGGCGTATGTTGGTCGTGGTCTAGTTTCTGTAGGTTTTGTTGACACTGGGGCCAAAACCCTTTCAACTTCGTCTTGAACGATCTCTTCTAAGGATTGGGGATCGGAGTCAAAGATTCTTGCGTCTGGTTAACTAGTCGATGGACTTCTTCTCGTACGATTGTGCGAATAAGAGAGACCAAATCAGTCTCATCCGTCAGGGATGCAACCGGTACGACGTTTGGAAGCCTTTCAAATCTCGGTCGACCAACTCTCTTCTGCTTCATATCTTCGATATAGTTGCACCATTTGATAAAACTTGCTGTGTCGTTGATTTCTCTCGTCAACAGGGCCTGATAAATATCCTCAGCAACACCTTTCATTAGGTGTGACACTTTTTTCGTCTTCTTTCATCAGAGGATTTACCTCTTGGCAAAGTCCTAATACACTTTGTATGTAGGACTGTGTACTCTCGCCTGAACGCTGGGCTCGGCATTTTTAGTTGTTCTTCTGCCCTTCTGGTATATTTTTGACGGTCACCGAAAGTCCACTTAGTCCATTTTTAAACGCTTCCCAGGAATCTAAGGCGTCTTCGTTGTTGACATACCACTGTCTCGCAGTTCCGTCAAGAAAGAAATAAACGTTAGCCAGGCACATCATGTCATCCCACTTGTTAAAGTTGGCTACTCGATCGTACTCTTTAAGCCATTTGAGAGGGTCTTCCCCAGGCGCTCCTCGGAAGGTCGATGGGCTCCTCCATTGCTGTAACGAAGGTGTTACTACAGCGGGCTTGGCTTCTTGCTCGGTCGGCATTTTTGTCCTCTTCCTACTATTTTTTAACAGTCCGAATTCGGGGGATAATCCTCTTAACCGGAGGCTCCTGCGAAGGTTGTCACTATTATCCACGTTTGACGTAATTGTACCCCGCGCTTCCACCAAACTTGTCACGGAGTTCGAAAAAGAAGTACACAGTTCAATTAAACAAACAATTAGATTTTTCTAACGCTTGGAGCTCGATACAACACTGGACTGAGAACATGCCCAACTGGCGATGAACTCTGCTTTTATACACTTCGGAATATTCGAGAAATAACCAGTATGCACTCTAAAGAATGATCTGGATTCATCTAGAACCTAGAGAAACAATACATTAAAAACGGAAACAAAATTCCAGTCTTTGGATAAATCTGCCGGGGCCGGGATTCGAACCCGAGACCTGAGGAAGTTCAGTCAACGCTCTGCCAACTCGGCTATCGGGACTTGTAGCAAATTATGCGTGTGGCAATATATATATATATAATCAATCATTCTGCTTAAAATTCTTATAATTATATTTAAAAATAAGAAATCTAGTTGAAGTAATTTCAATTATAATTTATCCTGTTGTCTTTTAAAGACTTAAGGTATCCGACTACGTTCGGAACCGGGATTTTAAAACAGCGCCTAAATCAGTGCTTCTCAATGTCAATACTGGCGCCCCCTTTTCAATCACAATTTTTTACCGCACCCCTCCTTATACATTAATGTACTGAAAGCAATAATAATGCACTTTTGACGATAAAGCAACAATTTTTATTATAAACTGTACAAATTCATGACATAAGTATTAAATTTTGTATATGTTACTTTGAAATAAAAAAAAGTAATAGCATAATTATCATGTTATTTTTCCTTTCTCTAATTTTTAAATTGGAACAGATTGCAAAATGCAGTGGTTGCTTAGAAGATAAAATATAGATATCTGCTAAATATAGAAAAAGAACTCAGAGGGTCAATTTTTAATCAAAAGCATTCCTTATAAAAACTTTGTCTTGCAAGACAAGCCCATGGAAGTCACTAATACTTATTAAACTTGTTCTTAATTTAGCATTAATTAATTAGTTATAAAATACCCTGTGCAGCACTGGTACATTAAAGTATACTGGCTGAAGTGCCCGCTCTTTGCCCGAGTTCATTTATAAGAAAATAAAATATTAGTGGTATAATTGCTGAATTGTAAAGAGAGCAAAGCCAAGTGCTTTACAATGTTTACAAAAATGTAAAATGATTTTTTAAATGATTGCTCAAATTATAATTAGTTTCAAGCGAACTTTAATTTTAAGCCTCACAGAATTAGCATTTAGAATTGATGTTGAATAATGAACAATAAAAAAATTCTGATAAAGAATAATTGTATTATTTTTAATATTTAAAGCCAAAACACTTCAACATGTTTTAACCATGGAGCAGGCGTGTACTCGATACTAATGGTCGAGCGGGGTTATTGAGTCACCCCTATCTTTTTTTTTATAATTATTTTTATAGTACACAAAAAATCGTAATTCCAGTGAATAATTTAATTAAGAGAAAATATACTCACCCCTACTTTCAAGAACACAGAAAATATTTCGGAAAAAAAGTTATCACACCGGGAACTCAGTCAAAACAAGTACCTTAAGATTGTAAAAAAATGTTTGTCACTCCCAAAAAAGAGGGAGATATGTGACAAATACATTTTAGTTCACGTTAAGACTGTCAAACAGGAGGATAGTGTCAGGGCCATTGGTAACAATTAAACAGTTTTGCCAGAATTACCGATTTCGTGCACTCTGTGCTCAGTGTGACTGTTCCCTGTTTAAAAGTGTATTCATTACAATATGGATGTTCTAAAAAAATTACGTAAAACGTTTTTCAGTATGCTTTATATGCTTGGGAATACTCATAAAAATAAATCTTGGCCTAGTAATCCTTCAAAGTGCTCTCTGTGCTTTTCCAAAAATCATAAAAATATTTTACAAGGAAAAAAGCGCAGCAGGAATAGTTTATTTAAAACTTCCCTAAAAGAAAAAACAAATACATAAGAGCAGAGACATAACTAACCGTACAAGTAAGTTCGAAGGTCAAACCGCTGCAAATACATTCTGCTGCCTACAGCTGATGGCAATCATATAACAGTGATGAATTTTTTTATCTTCCTAAAAATTTTTTTTTATTATGGGTCTGGGTTTTGTTTTTTTTTCTCATTTTGGTTTGAAGAAAACCGTAATAAAAAAATCTCTCATCATGGGATTACAGAAAATCAAATAAAATGTTTTTATTTGGTTACAGTATCAAAAAAAAGATAGCTAATGAGGTTTTGAAGTAGAATGTTTTATTTTTCATGACAAAATATCGCAGATTTATATATCGCTGATATATAAAAATTATGTCAGTGTAAATGTGTATTTTTATATTATGTCAGAAAGTATTTTGTTTTACGTCATTCTAGTAAATATTTTTTTTAATCTTTTATTTTCGATATGCTCACGCACCCCTTGCAGATTTATCACGCCTTCCCAGGGTGGCGCGCCCCACAGTTTGAGAAACACTGGCATAAAGGGATAATTTTCATGATATTTAGTGTCACTTAGATTAGAATACATGTATAAAATTGTTTTAAGGACATTTTGACAAAAAAAATGATTTTTATACAATATTTCGGCAAAAAACTAACTTAGAATAACCTTTTTTTCAAAATACTCTCCTTTTGTGAAAAATGCTTCTATTATAATAATATTTTGCCTGTAAATAGCTCAGACCTCTGTACAGAGGCTCAACTATGAATTTTGAAAAATTTACATTATTTTCACAGTTACAACCATTTCAAATAATTATTGGCGTTGTTTTCTTAAAATTTCTGCCCTCTGTTGTCGTAAAACAAGGATAAACCCACTTCTAAGTTATATATTTCAAAAAATTTAGTTTAGCCTCTGTGTAGAGAGGTCTGAAGTATATACAGGCAAAATATTATTATAATAGAAGCATTTTCACTAAAGGAGAATATTTTAAAAATTGGTCATTCCATGTTCATTTTTTGTCAAAAATATTGTACTTAAATAATTTTTTATTGTAATACTATTCTTAAAACAATTTTTATATACATTTTCTAATCTTAGTGACACTAAGTATAAAAATATTATCCATTTATAAGCTTTTGCAAAATCGGTTTCGAACGTAGTCGTATACCTTAAGGATAGGAAAAAAAGAGCATTGGTAAGCTTTTATTTTAGTAATTTTCTTAGCTTCTGAAAAATAGAAAGAGATTTTATTTCAATAAATATACACAAAAAAATTATTCATTGATCTTATTTTGATATTTTAATAACCCATATATTTTTCTTCTTAAATAAAAAACAGATTTATTTTTCATTATTCAATTAATCTAATCCATATCGGAAATCATTAAATTCTTAAATACCTTGCTGGTGTTAAATAGGGAAAAAATGTTGCTAATATATTTCACGTGATAAGTGGAAATTCTAAACAACCTACAAAATGATTAACGAATGATTAAGAAAGATTTAAAAGGACTAATTTGATATTGTGTATAATAAATTGTCGATTTATGGAAAATATCTCATTTTATTTTTTATTTGCGTTAGGTAAAAACAAAAAAATTAATGCATGCGACTATGGATTACTAATATTACTAATTTTTGCCCTTTAGTCAGCTAAAAATACTTAGTTTTTTAACTATAACTTGTATGTTATGTTAAAAAATCTCAAATTTTCTCTTTTTCTGTTATGATTTGCTTTCTATTCATAATTTTATTAGAAAAATAATTAAAACCTTTAATTTTAATTATTTTATCTCCTTGTTTACTCTATAACTTCTTTCGTGAAGTTAATACTTTTTATTAAAAAAAAAAGTCATTTACTTCTGTTAAGCATCGTATTAAATGAAACGTTACTTCATGAACCTATAATTAAGTATGTAAACCAGAATTAAAGAGGTTTTATTTCTATGAAATTTTAATAAGAATACTTAAATTAGTGTGTTTCATAATACCTTAAAATACATATTGTGGCTAATTTTTTATTACATATGTCACAAGCACTCTTCTTTCTTTATAAAATTTAAACCTTTGCGGGCAGTGGCTAATACGTCTAGCCACATATTAAAAAAATTTTCAAAGTGGGTGTAGGATATTTAGTCTATCTATATGCGTTAATTGAAACTAAAAATGCATAAAAATTAATACGTATGGAAGCACGATACGACATTTTTTTGCATTTCATGTCCTCTGATGGGAAGTTAAAAACAGTTTTTCTCCGTGTAAATCTACAAATTGTGTTTTGATTACTATAAATAAAATTTCTGATACTTGAAAAAAATTTCGACATGTTTTAAGTATACTTTTCTCTCATTTGAATGAATCAAGCAATTGTACAATAAAAAAAGGTTTTATTTAGGTTTTTGGAAAAGTTTAATATGTGGATAGAGGCTCTATCCACTGCCCACCTAGAACAGAAAAATGGCCTCGAAATTTTCGCTTTTCCTCCACTTAGAATCGTGTGAGAATGTTGGGGGTCGAAAATATAAACAAACTTTGTTTACAATATGTGGAACAAGATTCTCGAGTTCAAAAATGTTTCATTACAGCTTTACTGCTCGGAGAAAACGCTTGCAAATTATTAAGTTCCACAGTAAATAGCTCATCAAATATAGGGAAGTGACTAATTTAAATTCTCAGAAATATTACTTTAATTCTAACTTTTCATACTAAAATTAAATAAAATATAAAGTGTAGATATGTACCAAGTTCGATGTATATTCTAAGTATTCTGTATACTTTCTAAGCAAGTATTCTATGTATTTTCTAAGTATCCTACTTACAATTATTCTATTATTATTAAATTACACTTATACTTTGTATTTAATTGTTATTGAAATAGTTATTATATAAATGTTAATTTTTCATAAGAAGTTTATTGTAATATGATTCATTATTTCTGTCCTGAAAAATAAGTTAAATGTCCTAAATGCGCAGTGGCTATAACGTCTAGCCACCACCCAGGAAAAAAACCCTGAATTAGATATTTTGTGTGTGTGTGACTAAATAATGTTTTTATAGAGGACATTACATTTATCAAGTACTTTATCACAAAAAAATGTATTTTAGCCGTGTGCTCGTTAAAGGGTTAAGGGTTCTGGAATTAAAAATTCTCATTTTTTTCTTAACAATGATGATTTTTTTACCTACCTTTTTTACCTAAATAGCTAAACTGATTGCTGTAGCTTCAAATGTTTCACTTTGAAGTACTTCATTTTTTAAATATTAATCAAATTATAAGCTATTTCATAAAAAAAAAAGTCCTGAGCCGACTGGGTGGCGTGACTGGTTTGTTGCTGGAATTCTGCACCCAAATTTGCGGGTTCGACCCTGGCCCAAAACGGTGGGTTTTCATGATGCTAAAAATTGACAGTGCCCATTTCGTATGATTATACGGTATGTAAAAGATCCCTAGAGTGTCTATTCTGCCTTGGATGCTCTCAGCAAAATTAAATCCTAGTATACGTTCGCATCGTCCAGAGCTCAGGTGTCTCCCTCTGGGGGAAACTGAGCGTCAAAATTTTGCGGCTATTGGTATCCGCCTAAATAATGCTGCAATAAAAATATATATACCAGTTTCCGGGAATGTACTAGGTCTGCAATGGTAAAATACTAATCGGCAGACTATTAGAAATAATTATAAAACAGTTTCCTGGTGTTTGGATTGGTTTGTATTAAAGTCATTTTAGATGTACTAAATCAATTATTGGTCAATCATTCCTCACTTTGAGCTTAAGATTGGTTTACGAACTCTACACTTGCATTGATATCGTAAACTTTAAACTTCATTACAACTTTGATGTTTACATCCATTTTTTACGTGTATTAACACCATGTTGTTGTTGTTGTCATGCATTTCATACTGTGATTCATATGAAAGACGAGATATAGATTAACAGAAACATTCAATACAAACACTGAAGAATATTGTTATGAACACGCATTGATATTTAATGTATTTCTTCAACCCATATTACCTTCACCATACATTTAAGCAGTAGTTACATTTGCGTAAAATCAAGTAATCTCTACAGAAAGTAGTTTTTAAACAAAAATCACAGCTAAAGAATATTTTCCCTGAGAGGATTAGTAGAAGACCCGAATATAATCCGGTACAACTTACGTAGAAAATATTATCTGATAATGAACGACTCTGTGTAAGACGATTCTGAACATGCCAATTTATCAGAAAGTTTCAGCGATGAGAATGATGATCGTTTCAGTGATGGAAGTGAATCTGAAGATAATGATAATGAGATTTTCGCTGTAGCAGTAAATTTTGATATCAAATTATTACAAAACAATGAAATCTTCTATTTGTCAATTATGTCAATTAAAAATAAGCAAGTAATCAAGCGCTTACTCTTTGCATAGTAGTTTTTTAAACTTTTATTCCACCCCACCCCCTCACTCCCTAATAACCCCTCACAACTGAAATTGCAAAACATAACTTACACTATACCTATATATACACATTCTATCAAAAGAAAAAAAAGTCTCAATCCCTTTTTTTTACCAGTTTTTCTGAAACAAAGTTATGCTTAAAGGGGTTAAATTACTTTAGTCTTTTTCTGCTTCATTTTCTATTCAAAACAACACATCAGAAACGATATACTGCACGCTACCATAGCTCAGTCCCAGCTCTGACGAGATTTCATTCAATTACCCATCGATCATTTTGAATTATTTTTCCAATTCGTGCCGTGGTGATTTCTGTCTTTGAAGAACTTGGCCGGCAGCTCCCTGTCATATTGTGACTTTAGACATCCTGTCCGCTTGATTGAAAATAGTAGCACAATTTCGCTACATGTCGTCTGCTCATTGCAGATGCGAACACATTCTTTGCCCATAAAAATCGAATCACGGCTCGCACTTCTAAACAAGACCAATTTCCTAAAAGTCTTGCCATTTCAATCACTACCTACCCGCAAACCTTCTGTATAACAAGTAGCGGGGGAAACGAAATTTCTCCATAATATGTGCTTTTGAAATATGATGATCCCTAGTATAGAACCATCTGGTTTCTCTTTTTTTCTGATCATGCCTTCTTTAAAACAGCTCAAGTATAACACGATAAATATTAAAAAAACCATTATTTAAGGTAAGAACCAGGACAAATTAACATGGGAACAAAAGAAAAATTAAAAATTCAAACAACAAGAAAAGGAACATAAGAGATGTAGTCTTTACAAGGAGTTCATGAAAGTTCTGGCAATCCGGTATAGTGTGATTATGTCACCACGTTTTAGAGACTCTTTATCTAGTTCTCAGCACATAAAAAGATGCTCTGCATTCGGGATGACCGAATTACACAAATTTGGCATACACTAGATGGAAGGATGCCTATTTCATTAAGATAATGTGCCATGCAATCATGGCCTGTTTCTAGACTTATGTTTTTCATAGCCACTTTACGGGGCTTTCGACAAAACATTTTCCAAATGTCTTGAATGTTAACCCCGGATTTACCTGTTGTTTTTGCTGCCTAATCAGAATTAAGAGTATCCACTAATTTCACAAAACTATGTGACTCTGGAGGAAGTGGTTTGTTGTTTTGTGGCTCAAGTGTTCTTCTCTTGGCTAGTAAATCCGTCTTTTCATTACCGTCGATACCCACATGTGAAGGGATTCATTGAGAAATGTGTATATTTGTTGTATTCATAAATAAACTCCTGGGATTGATGTTAAAATCAGCATCAGGAATTCTAACCAATATTTCGTCTTTAGATCAGAACTCATTGTTATTAGTGGTGCTCTCGATCATGCTCTCAACTCTTATATGGACAGTATCTGGATCCGGACAGACAGCAGAAGCTGCATCCAATATTTGAAATTATGGACAGTACTGGTCTACATATTTTATCCAAATTGGCTAGGCATGGTCAGAGGAAACATACGTGTCTCCAGTGGATACCATCGCATGTGGGTGTGCCTGGGAACGAAGCAGCTGATGAGCTGGTTGGTAGGGGTTGTAAACTCTCTAACCCCAGTTCCACTGCATTAAGCGTTCGGAAATTTATTCCCTCCAAAGAACTAAAATGAATTAGACTTGGCGAAACCCTCCTGCTCACCACTGGTACGCAGCTAAGAATCTTGGCCTATCTCTATAGTGCAGAAGTTCCAGGGCTCTCATTAGACGACCTTGGTGCGCTTTAGAAGCAGTCACCTGCGTAGTATGACTTTTGTGAAGGGGGTAAATTCTTTCTTTACCTGTCCCTTCTCTCTCCTGCTCATCTTCTGTACTGCTGGGGCACTTCCCTGGGACAGCTGTTTAAAGATCAAGACCTGGTGTGTGACGTTATTATGCGGAAAGGTCAAATGGACTTGGTGTCGGCTTTCCTGCTCCAAGGAGATTGGAAACAACAACAATAACATTCAGAAATAAAGAGCTAAAGGTGTATCTTATTTCTGAGATAATCTGGATATCTGTGTCATGATTTATAACTACAGCCTTACCTTATCATGCTTAAGATTTAAATTGTAAAAAGCATACGCTTTAAAGAAAATAAATATTTAAAAATCAAATATAATATTATTTTAATGAGAAATGTTGCATTTCTGATACTAACTGATTATGATTTATGGATAATCTCTATTTACTTTAAACAGGGAAAAAGAAAGAATAGAAAGAGATTAAAATTTAAAAAGTTATTTTTATGTTTCGAAGTGAAGAGAAAAAATAAAATTCAGGATTTTTGATTAAAATAAATACTTATATGTTCTTTAAAATTATTCCAAGTTTAACTACAGCTGAATTTGTTTTTGACAGATCTTATACTGATAAAAATTATTTGCCAAGAAACCAAATACATTATTGTAGAATTATTACTAGAAATAAGTTACATAGATTGCAATAATAATCATGAATACGTCTCAAAAACCATTGAACAATGAAGAATTATTCTAAAATTATTTTTTAACAAAAAACACTGTGGAATTACAATCTCCAATAAAAAATTCTATAAACTCTTCTTTTTGTTTAGTTCCATTTATAAAACTCGTTTCCAAACGATTTTTTTATTTTTAAAATAAAAACTATAATGTTCTACTTACGAACAAATAAATTTCATTTACGAACATTGAAGTAAAGGAATAACTTTTCCTATTTGACTTTCTGTTTTGACAAAGAATTATTCCATTTCAGAAAACACTTTTTTTTTTTGAAAATCTGAATTATATATGTATATATATATATATATATATATATATATATATATATATATATATATATATATATATATATAATTCTTTAAAAGCTTCAAATTTAAATATTAAAACCTGTCTTTTTTACAAATTATTTCTTTCGTGCGTTTCGAATAAATATTCATTTCAAATACTTTCAAAGAATTATCTAAATGGAAGTAAGATTTTACCTCATGTACTTGTACATTAAAAAAAGAAATTTTTGTAAGTAAATTTAGGATAAAACTTGTTTTTTTCTTGCATTAAGACTAATCTGCGCATTTAAAATGCCGCTTGATCTAGTGTTCATTTTTTCCAAAACAAGATATTGACTCATTTCTTTCAAAGTAAGTTTAGCTTCCTCTATGCAAAAAAAGTTTACAAAATATAAGTATTTCCAAGCATAAAGTATTTTTTAGTTTCCTAACAACATTTTTTCTCGCTTTTATATGTTTTTCTGTGTTGATATGAAATATTTAAGTATTCGTTTATCTAATATAGTCTCGTAGATGTTCGCATTTCAGGGAAAACATCTAAATAAAGAAAGAATTTCAACTTCTGTTATGATTAATTTTAAAGATGCCTGAATACTTAAGGTTTTTGCACAAGCGTGATAATTTAATAATTAACATCTATCTAAGTTTTTAATTAGATATATCGGGGAAATTATTAATTTACAAAACTGGTTTCACGTTAGGTAGTTATGCAGGTGTCACTTTAAGTTACACTTTATATTTCTGAGTTTATTAAAGATCACACTCTTTCATGCAGCAGTATAGTAATATTTCAGAATACTAAAAACTGAATACAGAGAGAGAGAGAGTTTCCTTAATTAAAACAAAGTTTTAGTTTTTTTCACAAACTTTTTTTAATATTTTAAGATATTCCAAAGTCAATATTTGTTATGATTTTAACATACAGGGTGTTGTCGAATTAAACCGACACATTTAGAGAGGTGATAGTAGGCACTATGTGGACGACAAACCGCCAGAGAACATTAGAGCACAGATCGCGTTTAGTCGGAGCAATTCGCAAAAACAGTTATGAAGGGTGTGAAGTCCAGCGGAAAGAAAAGATGTAATAAGAGGTAAGAAATACTTTTATTACACGTAAAGTATGCTTACAATATGAACAATGCATCCCATCTCGATATCAGAAATACAACGGAAAGTGATTGTCATAGAAATAGTTCAAAGTTATGGGCTGCGTAGGTCATAACACAGCTGATACCAACAGACGAAGAATTGCCGGATGTGTTTAAACAAATCCGGTGTGATGGTGACGTCCGGCAACGATCCGTGTCGCGAATTCCTCTACTGTAGCCACCAGCTCTCCTTCACAAGCGATTTCACGTGACCATGGAGAAGAAGAAATCCATCAGATTGAGGTCCGGGAAGCGTAGAGAGGCTGCGGTAGCCAAATGGTCAAGGTATCGGATCATGGCAGGCATGTCATGAGTTCGAGCCCAGTACCACTAAAAACCCGCCGTGTTTGGCAGCGATGCACGTTAAATCTGTCGAGAAATGAAACGTCCCCCCATTGGTGTGGTAGTTAGGAGAGGGAGGTGCCAGGTCAGGCGTCGTCCTCGTCACTTGACCATGGTTCAAAATTACGTGGTCCGTCGCCAAAAGCCCTCGTGTAGCTGAACAGTGTGAAGTTAATATTCACTCACTCACCCGGGAAGCTTGGAGGCCAAGCAACTGGTCCAATTTACCCCCAGGATATGTAGCAAGAGTGCGGTTACGCATCGCAATCGAATAATGTGCTGGTGCACCATCGTACATGTGTGACGAATCTATACGGAACTTTATCACTAACCTTCTGAACCGACCTTTTTAGGGAAATTTAATTCCCTACCTATTTCCAATCAACTCCAAAAAGCGGACAGGATTCCTTATTATGCAGATTAGATTCAGTATTTAAGTCAAACGAAATAGTAAAGTTAGAGCAGTAGGAGATAGACATTGAAACATAGAGTTATAGTGATTTTGAATTGAATTATTGTAGTTAAAGATAAATTAATCTCATGAAGAATTGAGATTCCGAGTGGTAAATATAAAATTATATTTAAAGTCTCATTAAAGTTTTAAGAGTGAGATTAAAGTTAAATGTTCAATAAGAACATTATTAAATATAATTCTGGGATCTCTTATCGTGGTAATTTCTGCGTGATCATTATTTAATTAATTAATTAGATTATTAATTAATTGAGTTAATTTAAAGAATATTATATTTAAAACCTCATAATATTCACATTGTTGTTGTTAATAAATCTTTGATTCTATTTGGGAAAGATAATCAAATAAAGAAAGTTAATTATAATAATGGCTACTGGTTCTTTTATATCTCATAATTATTCTAGTTCTCAAAGTGAGGTCCCCAGGGACCATTACAATGGCGCCCAACATATAAATCCCGAGAATAGAGTCGGATCCAGTTTTAGAATCATTCCGGAACAATATTTTTCGGGGATTGAGAACATAGATGATTTTTTGGAGAATATTGATCATAATCTCGCGTATTATGAGATACCTGCACAACTGGCATGTGCTTACTTGAAAGGTCATCTCAAAGGTCGAGCACTCGACTGGTTCGAAGTTCTAGGTTATAGAGTCATTGAAGATAAGACAACAGACTACGCGCACTTAAAACAAGCATTGTCGGAACAATTTCCCGTGGTCAGAAACAGGTCGGAACTAGAAACGCGATTTTATTCCTCATCACAAAGACGAGATCAACAACCTTCAGACTTTATTTATGAATTGTTGAAAATTCATAAAGTCCTTAAACTAGAAATGTCGGAGGAAAAATTAATAGATCACGTCATTAGTCGATTAGAACCTCAAATTTTGGATTATGTCGAAGTTAGACATCCACGAAATACTGCCAATCTCCTACAAATCGTTGATAAATACGAAGAACGTTTTATGCATAGACAAATCAGAGGTTCGAATGAGGGATTTAGAAGTTCAAGCCCTCATGAAAACAATCGTTTTAATACCCGGCATAGACAGGAAAATTGGAGGGAAAACAGAAATAATGAAAGATACGCCAATAATAGCCGACCACAAAGGGAATTTAATCGGTTCGAAAACCAAGGTTTCACAAATAATCGCAGATTCGAGGGTAGACGCCAAGGTGGACAATCGGATCAACCATTCCACAGTCAAGGCGGTCGACAAAGTGGGTCGAGAAATAGTTCATTTCGAGGTCAAAATGAACGAAGTAGAAATTTAAACTTTTAAGCGATCGATGTGAATATGGGGGTAATCGATCGCGGGGTACGGAAAATCCTCCAGTTTGGGATCATCGGCCTATCAGAGTATCCTCTATAAGAATGACCCCAGTCGAATTACCGTATGTCCCTATTCTATTAAATGAAACCTTTATTACCGCACTATGGGACACGGGAGCAGAGAAATCTTTTATTTCGGAGGAGGTATACCGCAATTATTTTCATACCGACCTCGTCAAAAGACGAAAGACAGAGTCGTGACAGCACAAGGAGCCCCGTGCAATCATTTAGGTAGAGTCGAATTACAAATTAGAATCAGGGAATTTCAGAAACCCTGGGAATTCCATATACTTGATAACATGCAGTATCAGTGCATTTTAGGGATTGATTTTATGAAGGCGTCGCGATTAACATTAGATTTTGATCAGAAATCCTTAATCATTCCCGATCATCTGATCAAACAAACGCCTAAAGAGAAGAAACTCGTTGATATTGATCTTACAGAATCGAAACTTGATGACGAGCAACAGAGGCAATTAAAAGCCTTATTTAATAATTTTAAAGGGTTATTTTCCGATCAACCGGGATTAACGCATGTTCTATATCATGAGATAGATACTGGAGATAAAGGACCGGTAGTGTCGAGACCATACAAGTACGACAGGGTCAAACAAGGCATTATTGATTATCACATAGATAAGATGTTACGGGATGGTACAATTTGTCCTATTAATTCGCCCTATGCATCTCCAGTCGTATTAACTCGAAAGAACAATGACCTTCCTCCAGATTCTCCCGAGGCGTATCGTTTCGCGATCGATTATCGGAAACTAAATGCAATTACCAAATATCCTCGATATCCATTACCGGTTATTGATGACCTACTCACCAATATCCCTCACACCAACGTTATGTCCACTCTAGATCTCAGAAGTGGCTATTTTCAGTTGGCGATTAGTCCAAAGGACATAAAAAAAAAAACAGCGTTTATCACTCGCAATGGCACTTTTGCATTCCTACGCATGCCTTTTGGTCTTTCTGGGGCGGCGCCTAATTTCCAAAGGGCTATCGATATAATCCTCCAACCTGTTATTGGGCGTTTCGTGTCCGTTTATATGGATGATGTTATTATTACATCACCATCGTTTAAAGACCATCTAGATCATTTAACTCAGGTTTTTACCTTATTACGAGACGCAGGGCTAACATTAAATAAAGAAAAATGTCACTTCGCTCGTGACAAACTCAAATATTTAGGCCTGATTATTAGTAAAGAAGGAATCGAAACTGACTGACAATAAGAAAATTCGGGCAATTACGGAAATGAAACCTCCCAAAAATAATAGAGAAGTGTCAAAATTTTTAGGGATGACGGGTTGGTACCAAAAATTTATTCCGCGATACGCAGATATATGCGAACCATTGTACCAATTAAAGAAAAAGGGGGCGAAGTTTAACTGGTCGGGAGAAGCACAGGATTCTTTTGATCAGATCAAACGCACACTAACAGAGGCACCGATTTTGCAATTACCAAATTTTTCTGAACAGTTCAATTTATTCACTGATGCAAGTGGGGTCGGAATTGGTGCTGTGCTTCAGCAAAATCAAAAACCTATTGCTTTCGCGTCTCGAACTCTTAATAAAGGAGAACGTAATTATACGGTTACCGAAAGAGAATGTTTGGCGGTAATTTGGGCTCTAAATAAGTTTAAAACTTATTTTGGACCCCTACCTGTGAAAGTGATTACAGATCTTGCAGCGTTAACGAAGTTAACCAATGGTAAGAATTTATCAAGTAGGATGATCCGATGGGGTCATAGAAATTGTCAGAGTTTAACATAGAATGGGAGCACAGACCTGGTGTTCAAAACGTGGTCGCAGATCTTTTATCAAGAAATCCAGTAGACAGTGTCGAGGGATCGCAAATTTCGTGCGCAGCTCTTAGAGCCCTCGCAATAAACTCCCGTGAACAATTCATTAAGGAACAAAGGGAAGATCCTGAATTAGGACATATTTATCGATACTTAGAAAACCCTGATGACGGTTCTGTTAATGCGACGATATGCGAGAGTTGGTCCCAGGACTTCAAGTTAATAAATGGTCTCCTCTTTTACGCGAAGTATTTTTCTAATCTGGGAGAACTAAGTGTTTATATTCCAGGTTCTCTTCGAAAAGATATAATGAAAGAATTTCATGATCTGCCATTAGCAGGACATCTCGGAAAGAGGAAGACATATCTTAAACTTCGTGACACGTGCTATTTTCCATTTATGAGAAAATATATATTTGAATATGTTTCAACCTGTGACCGGTGTCAAAAGTTTAATTATAAAAACGCGCTACCAGCTGGTCGTTTAATGCCTATAGTTTCGAAATATCCAAATGAAATTGTAACACTAGACTTAGTAGGCCCCTACCCCGCATCCCGACCCGAGAGATATAAATTCATATTAGTTATAACTGACCACTTCACTAAGTGGTGTGAGCTGATTCCTCTTCGTAAAGCTTCAGCCCAGACAATAGCTAATGCCTTTTTAATAACTATATAGCGCGTTACGGAGCTCCGATTTCTTTGATAAGTGATAACGGCCCCAATTTATTTCTGACGTGTTTGAACATCTCAGTCACAGGTTGGACATCAAACATATGAAAACGGTAACGTACAGACCACAGTCTAATCTCACGGGAGAGTGAATAGAAATTTAGTTCAAATGATAGCTTCTTTTGTTGAAGAAAATCATGAAAACTGGGACCAATTTCTACACGAGTTCGCTTTCGCATTGCGCACGGCAGTAAATGAGACGACAAATAAAAACTCCGGCTGAGTTGTTTTTAGGAAGGAAAATCATAACTCCGTTTAGCAAGCTCATAAATGTTACGGAGGATGCGAAATATGTTGGTAATAACATCGAAAGATTATTCGATGAGGCAAGACGAAATATACAAAAACAGCATAGGTCTTGGAAAAAACATTACAATCTCAGAAGGAGGGATGTTCACATCAAAGTGAACGATTTGGTTTTACTTCAAACACATTTCTTAAGTGCTGCGGGTAAGAAACAGGTGGGAAAATTTATGCCTAAGTTTGAAGGTCCCTATAAGGTTTTAGAAATAAAAGGAAATAATTTAGTTATTTGGAAAAACGGAAGAAATATAACTGTTAATATTGATCAGGTTCGAGTGTACCGACCTCGTCAGTCAGACACGATTAGTTCGGATAGTCCGATAGAAACTCTATATGACGAACAAGAAGTTAGTCATGGGTCAAATAGATCACATCAAGGACAGTTTAAAGAGCATAGGAAAACCTCTAGTCAGGAAAGTGAGAGGTGTAGATCACGACAGAGTAACACCACACGGGAGATCCCCAGAAATAAACGTAAAATTAATAGTACTGCGTCGAAGGACCCAGCTATA
Organism: Trichonephila clavipes; assembly: GCA_019973935.1. Taxonomy (NCBI): domain Eukaryota; kingdom Metazoa; phylum Arthropoda; class Arachnida; order Araneae; family Nephilidae; genus Trichonephila; species Trichonephila clavipes. Next base: position 162,475 of record BMAU01017165.1, on the reverse strand, counting down.
AAAAGATCCAAGATATGTAAGAAAAGATCCCGACAAGGATTTGATCATCAGGACCGGAAAAGACACGCTCCTGAGCAAAGGCAGGGAATCAAGAGGTCGATCCCTTCCTCGATCTCGTCCAGGACTTACAAATTTAAGAGACCTAATACCTCTTCACCAGGAGTACAGTCCATTGCAGGTCCATCAAAGTTGCCTGATCGCAGGAATGCTACGACTACAAGTGGATCCCGAATGGAAGTTAGTGGACGTGATAACCAGACCCGTCAGACCAGAGCGACAACGAGAAGACACAACAAACAAGCGGAGAAAACAGTCCGGTCGAATCAAACCAATACAAGACCTTGCCCATACTATCTACGGAGCCGTATACAAGAAAAAGACAGAATCCATGAGGACCTCAACAACATCGAAATCAACGGCATACCTGGCAGCATATTCCGCAGAAGAAGCCTCAGTATGGAAGCGATGAATGGAGATCCAGTGCATAGGATTTAACAGACAAAAAAATCCAGGTTGTATTGTTTCATTATCTTCGCGGTACGAACAAATGAAGAATTTTTGCAATTAAAGCAAGTCACGGGCGGACTCTAAAATTAAGAAGACTGACAAAAAGTGGACACTACATTGTGTGTGTTTTTTTTTCTATAACAGAAAAAAACGACTTTTGTGTTACTTTTTGTATTTTGGAGAAAACATCTGTAAATTTTGCATTTGTTTACTTCGATGTATGACTTCGCTAAGATGCGACAATTCATTTGGTTGTTTGTGTTATTTGTTTATTACAAAATGATTATTATTATATGCTATGTATGTTTTGTTTCACATCTGGTGCCTTAGAACGCGGCGAAGTTAGATAGGATTAACCATTAACACTAACTAGCGCATCAAGTTTTTCGAATGAGAAGGCAAAGGAACCAGATATTTATTGTATGACATTCATGTAACAAATGTATAACTTCATGTCTACTTTTACCTACTTCTCAAATGGATATCAATCTTTCAGGGTAGCTGACCCTGAAGTCTTCGATGTTCCAGTGCCACAGAAGATTGTATTGTATTTTTTTGTATAATATATAAGTCATACTCTATGGGGCTGGTTTTTTGCCACCACTAGGGTGGTTTTTCCCACGCTCCCTTGCCGAATGGATAGAGTGCAGGGATTAATTTAAACTTGTAAAATATTATGAGGTTTGGCAATTAATTCTAATTCTTAATTTTGTCATTTTTCATTACGGAAGATGTTTCAATAATATACAGTTAGAAATTAATATCGTCGGTACTGTAAGACAAAGATAGGATTTACGTAATTTATTTTCAGGACATTTGAGTCCTTCGAATAAATCCGTTTTCTTTTGGAGGGGGTTGTGACGAATCTATACGGAACTTTATCACTAACCTTCTGAACCGACCTTTTTAGGGAAATTTAATTCCCTACCTATTTCCAATCAACTCCAAAAAGCGGACAGGATTCCTTATTATGCAGATTAGATTCAGTATTTAAGTCAAACGAAATAGTAAAGTTAGAGCAGTAGGAGATAGACATTGAAACATAGAGTTATAGTGATTTTGAATTGAATTATTGTAGTTAAAGATAAATTAATCTCATGAAGAATTGAGATTCCGAGTGGTAAATATAAAATTATATTTAAAGTCTCATTAAAGTTTTAAGAGTGAGATTAAAGTTAAATGTTCAATAAGAACATTATTAAATATAATTCTGGGATCTCTTATCGTGGTAATTTCTGCGTGATCATTATTTAATTAATTAATTAGATTATTAATTAATTGAGTTAATTTAAAGAATATTATATTTAAAACCTCATAATATTCACATTGTTGTTGTTAATAAATCTTTGATTCTATTTGGGAAAGATAATCAAATAAAGAAAGTTAATTATAATAATGGCTACTGGTTCTTTTATATCTCATAATTATTCTAGTTCTCAAAGTGAGGTCCCCAGGGACCATTACACATGAACCACGCACTTCGTCAAGCATTGGCCGGTTCTTCCTGCATCAACTCTACGAGGACGAACTGCAGGAAAGCAAGGTATTTTGCGCGTTTGAGGCATTCGGCAGTATATGTATCAAAGTAAAATGATGAAATTAGGAATTTCATCAAATCCCTAAGGGAGATAATCAATCCACGCAAGATGTTAAAATAACGTCTCTCTCTCTCTCTTCAAGATCATTTCCATGATAAAAGTAAGGGATTTGAATGAATACCTGATCTGTTTCAGTGATATGATGGAATAATATTGTCAAGAGTTTAAAAGTGTTTATTTAGCAAATATGGTGCATTATTAAACGTAGAACTAAGTAATACAACAATAGTCAATGAAATACGAATTATTTTTTTCGAAACTAATTAACAAATATAATTAGAAAATTAGGCTGGTATTTTTTTATGTGTAACATTTTTCCTCTCGGTTGCTTACACACTTATATATCAATCCCTATGTTAATCCTATGGTGCTATTTCTTTAAAGATATGGGGTTGATATTTATGAGATCGATAGTAATACCTGTGTGGGTGGGAAGTACAAGGACTCGACCTCGACCCCCCAGGTGTCTTTCCTCCTCCCATATAGCATTTTGCCAAAGTAAATCTTGACTAGTTCATTTCATCATTTCATTGAAACAGATCAGGGATTTGATAAATCGTTTACTTTCTTCAGAGAAATGACTTTGAGAAGGCGTTATTTAAACATCTACCGTCAAGTGATCTTCTCCCTTAGAGATTTAATAAAATTCCTAATTTCGCCATTACCCTACGACGTATGCGTATTCCCACATTCGTTTGGAGACTTCCCTCGCTTGACACATACTAACAAAAGATTACTAGTACGATTTCCACTGACTCAACGTGGTTTGCGACCCCATGTCTTATGGTGAGTAGTCCTTTCCATGTTGCCTAATATCATTCCTCTGAATTTGTCACTCGAATTCTGAAACACCATGTATATGTTTTATCTGTGCATTATACTTTTCAATTTACATTTAGTATTTTTAACGTTTCTTCTAAATTTAGTGAAAAAAGAACCCCTGAGATGAAAAAGTAAAGACGCGAACGAAATTCAGTAATTTGAAATTTGCGACAACCTGTGAGTAATGAATTTTTGAAATCGTATATACCGCATGAGTATGCTTAGTAGCGGTATTATTGAGTTCCATTTTAAAAATTAGATATTCCAGAGAGATAAAGAAAAATAAATATGTATTCCAGTTGAATAACCGTGTTTATAAATCTAGTTATTTTTCACAATTTATTCAAATTAATAGTTTTAATACATTTTTCAATTTTTTGTTCAGGAATGTTTATCATGCACATAATATACTTCGAATCACCAAAAACAACAAACAACACATTGGTGTACTTATAAATAATAATATACAATTCACAATAATATAATAAATTTAATATCTCTCACAGGGAATTACAACATATAACGAAAATTATCAAAATAAACGGAAAATGTTTACTATTTTATAATATGAAGAAATGATGAAGTATTTGAATTTGTATTATTTAATTAATTTGTATTATTTAATTAATGTTTGTTTTACACACATATACTTAAAGTACAACAAACTGTAAGATTCATACATGGAAAAGCAAACACGTCTTAAAAGTAAATATTTGAACAACATTAACATTAATGGTATACTATGTATATGTATATCATTAAAATAAAGGACGAATTTAAGCTCTCATTTCATATTAGTAAGACGATGCACGCAGCTGAGATGAAAACTGATGTATAAACACTATACGGTACAATGTATGAAATTTAAATCTAGTGTGATGGATTTGCATTAGAGACTAGAAAATTGAATTTACGCACACACACAAAAAGACAGACAGATTTGAGTATAAATACTGTATGTGGCGTAGTTTGTTTAACGCTGGTCTTCTGCTTCTAAGGTTACAGGTTCGATCCCGTCGAAAGTCAGTGGATTTTTATGATGTAAAAAATTGACAGTGTCCATGTTGTATGATTATGTGACCTACAAAATATCCATTGAGTGTCCGTTTGGCTTGGATGCTCTCGGCAAAATTAAATTCCTAAGTAAAATTTCGCATCTTCAGAGTTCAGGTACCTCCCTCTGGGAAGGAGGCTGGGCGTCAAAATTACTAGCGTTAATTGGCATCGTCCATAGGGGGCCGCACTATAAAGGGATACCAGCTCCTGGGGAATGTACTAGATCTCTACAAAGATAAAAATACCAATTCACAGTCCCATTAGAAAAGAAAAGAAATATACTAAGATATTAAATTAACATTTCTTTTTAATTTAGATTATCATATAAACACACAATGATTTACGTAAAAATTATTGTATCTAACACAGGTTTAAGAAATTGTTAGTCCATGTGTTATTTTATTAGAATTGGTGAAAGTTATTGAAGCTAATTTTTATTCTTTTTATTTTATTCTGAAAAATTATTCTTTCCCTTTCAAAGAATTCTGCTAAAAACGTTTTAGCAAATTAAATCCATGTTTAGCTCATGCTAGTATTATTTATTATTTTATTTCACTTGCAAATCTATGACAACAATATAATCAACAGTTTTAACTAAAATATATTTCTCTTAAAGCGGTATGGAAACTGATCTTAATTCAATTTTATTTAAAAAACATTAATTAACTGAAGGATAAATTATACGTTTTAACGTTTAAAGTTATTTTCCCCCTAATATTTCTTATTACAAAAACATTCTTTGGTATTTGAGTATTCTATCGTCAGCCAGTTTCACCAAATCGAAAAAAAAAAGCCAATTCTAAAGACACCACATAATACTATAATTGTTATTACTATTATTGCTATTGTGTTTGAACATATGCAGGAAAGGTTTCTCACTATTTACCGTCTGACTATTCATAGACTCTGGCGAGGTCTTCGAATTTCACGAATTGGCATAAGATATAATACGAAGGTACGTATTTCTTTCTCTTGTCATAAATTTAAATAATCGGGACTTAATAAGGAAAGCCCCTGCTATTTAAATTTATGGCAAGAGATACATTATATACTGCAAGATCTTGTGTTTTGTAAGAGTTAAGATTTCATTTATCGTGGAAATTAAATGCAAATTATTTTCAAAAACTTTATCTGTATTCATTTATGAGTTACCTCAAACATTTTTAATCCGAGTTAACTCTTATGCTTATATTACGATGTATCTACTCTCGTGTTCAACATCAACATCAAATGAATATTTATTTTTTTACAAGCACTCTCTTTATTTCACTTCACCTTCACACATAAGCTTTGGTTAAATAACCTCCATAATATTCTGAGTCTTTTAGCTAACGAACGGAAACCCTAGGGGGATAACGTCTTCGCACGTTTATTTACAAAAGATTAATAAATTGCGAAGTTTATGTTTATCTCAGTCGGAATGTTTCCTTAGACAACAATTTATTTCAGGACAAGAGAGGAACATCAACTTATTGAAAGGTTTTTTTTCCTCCTACAACTCTTTGGGTTTTTTTAATCGGTTGCATACTTCAATCGATGTAAGATAATATCTGCAATGGAAAATATATTTTACACCGGTTTTAATACTGGTAGTAGAAATTTAGGAAAAGATAGAAAATGCAGACTTTTCTTTGTTTTATTTGCCAGTTTTAATATAGAGTGTAAATATCACAAAAAAATTAATTTGTAATTTTTAAATTATAACAGTATATAAAAAATCATACCCAAAAAAAGTTAAGGAACATCTTATTTACTTAAATCACAAAAAAGTGTAAACATAATTATTCAGTCTGTGGTACTATTACAAATTTTTGAAATGCGATCTTTAAAAAACATAATGCATTAATTGTACTGTCATTTAACCTACAACGCAATTATGTGCAAAAATTACCAGCTGTCGAAAACGCTCTTTCGGCATCTAAGCTAATTGGTTATATTGTTAGCAATACGTGATATACTTTTTTCCAAGTATTTACCTTTAAATCTGTCATCTTCAAATAAATCTATTTATCGTCGGATTGTTTTGAATATAGCTGATTTCTCTCTCTGTATTGTTTTTGATATGTTGATTTTTTTTGTTATCGTTAATTCTAATCTTTTTCAAGAGACAACTCCTTTTCACTATCAACGCTAGTGCCATAACCATCTTCAATAACTGTACCGAATTCTTCTCAATGTGTATAAGACAGAGAGAGAGAGAGAGAGATTTGGGGGTAAAAAAATTAAGAAAATTACTATAAGCTTGATCAAATTTGAACTGGTTAGTCTCTTTTCTTCTTTTTCTAAAATCCTGATGATATGCAGATACAATGTGAATAAAAACTTCCCAATTTAAAAAATATCGAAATATTCTTGAACACCAGAACCTTGTTTTCACAGATACGAATATCAGACTACGAATCCTGCGCGTGTGCAGTATTGTTCTGAGCTGTAATACAATAGTATTGGCCCATCTCTTTGGATAATTCACATATTGTATCACTTCTCTTGATCGTACAATGCAACTTTATATTCACAGTCTAATTAATTTCGTCCGTTAGGAGGCATAAAAACAAAAACGTATACTATTTTGCTCAGTTCGTGAACATATAATGGAGATAATTAAAATAATTCTAGTAAATGCCGAAAAACCGGTATTTAAGCTTGTAAATACCGGTATTACAAAATTGTACAAATGGCTCAAAATACCGGTATTCGGTATCCCGGTTTACCGGTATTGCAATTCCTAGACACAAGGGAAATCGGTGTTGCTAAACTTGGTGAGTTATCTTGAACGTTGGCATTGTTGCAATAATGCGTAAGGGCCATATATATATATATATATATATATATATATATATATATATATATATATATATATACAATGCTGGACAATTGCTAAGGACGAATCACAAATTGCTATGTAGCATAACATTAAGCGAGACATGAGGCCTAGTAGGATAAAATATAGTTGCCACACTGTTCAGGCTTTAGAATAAAGAATATTTATTGTTCTGGAAAGTACAAAAGCTGTAAAACATCTGAAAGAAAAAAAAATGATCATTTGAACTGCGTACGGAGAAATGGAACAATGCATCTAAAGGTCAGCAGGCACCTTAAAGAAAGGTATCAATACGGGATATGTCCACCGTGCAGTGTGATGCAACATTCCACACGTCGTACCATACTTTGCACAACATTATCCAGCAGCTGTTGAGCCAAGTTATCCCATTCCTCTGTGAGTGCACGGATGAGGGTGTTCTTGTTTGTCGGAGGATAGATTCGACCAGCAACTTGCCTCCCCAAAGCATCCCACACATTTTCAATGGGGTTTAGATCTGGAGAACGTGCTGGCCATACGAGACGTTGAATACCCTCGCTGTCTAGACAATCCTGAACAGCGAGTGTTCGATGACATGTTGCGTTTTCGTCCATAAAAACAAATTTATCACCGACAGAACCACGGAAAAGACGAACATGAGGAAGTAGAACTTCATCAATGTATCGTTGGCCCGTCATAGTCCCATTCGCAACCACATGTAGGCGCGTGCGGCCATTGATCATGATGCCGGCTCACACCATGATACTGCATGTCGGATATCAGTCCTTTTCCTGGATATTTTCTGGACGATAAGCAGTACCACTCTCGCGCCAGATCAGTTGGCGTCTACAATCCAATGACAGACTGAACCTACTCTCATCTGAGAATAGTACGCATGCCCAGTCCTGTTCAGTCCAATTGTGATGCTCACGACACCATTGCAAACGGGCAGTACGGTGCTGTCTGGTCAATGGGACACACACAACAGGTCTGCGTGCGTATAGTCCTCCTCCCCTCAAACGTCTGGCAACAGTTTTTCGGGAGATATGCTTTCCTGAGGCAGCAAGAAACTGATTTGCCTCCTGCTGAGCTGTGGTGCGCCTGTTCCCTTTGTGCTGATAGGACGATATATCTGTCTTCTGCAGGCGTCGTACTTCTAACACGACCTCCCCCGTGCCGTCTACTACACATTCCATTAGTTTTAAATGACTTCCACAGCCGTGAAACAACGCTGTGAGCGATGTCGAACTCCCTGGTAACATCTGTTATTTTTCGCCCTTCTTCGATCTTTCCAATAATTCGGACACGCATAAAATCATCTATGTGATGTCGGGAAGACATGCCAAAAATTTTAAGTTCGTCTATTAAATCTTTCCTGTAAAACTTTGACTTGAAACGACAACTGTCCACACGCGTCAAAACCTTTAAAGCTCTTATGAACGCTATCACGTGATGAACAGACGTGGAAAAAAAATTTGCATACTCATACTTCTTCTTACTAATATCCTGCACTTATTGTAATTTACCACATTTTGCCTCCTTTCATTTTGTGGTTGCTATGGTTGATAGTGTTATCCGTCCTTAGCAATTGTCCAGCAGTGTATATATATATATATATATATCAGTAGCGCACACAGGAATTTTTCAAGGGGAGGGGGGTCCGGGGTCAAAAATTCACAATTCTTGTATCATGCTCCTTTTGATTTTGTCGATTCTCGGGAATAAAACACAGTAAAAACTACTTATTCAATAAATAATTAGCATTATTAATAAAATTAATCATTAATAGCAAATACTTAATTTAATTTTGCGCCCTATAGATTTATAAAAAAGTATAATTTTTTTTATGTTCGTCCTTTACAGAAAATGGATAACAAATCCCTCATTAAATGGAAAAAAAAGAAGCTTACGAAACTGCAGTAAAAGAAAACATAATAAATCTGAACAATTGCATTATCTTGCCCAGAAAAAATCAGAAGTTTTCACCTCTATCGTGCGGTTATAATCACACAAACATTTTCATTTAATATTTCCAACTGACAAAAATAAAATTAAACAACATTGACTTGCATAAGAAGTATGATTAAAACTAAAATAATAAAAGTCATGGATAAATCGTATGTTTCTATCTTTCTCTGTCTTTCCATCTCTCACACACACCTCCATTGGATTCATGTGGTCCCCGTATCATAGTAATCACATGGACTCGCGGCGGGCGTGTCATGCGTTTGAACCCCAATGTCACTGAAGCGGGATCCTTTCATGCAGTTTAATTAAATTTCAAAACATTATTGTCTCTTTATTATTTTTTATTTATCCTACGCCCGTGCTTGGTTTCGTGACCATTCGACGCTGAACCTCCCAGTACCGACTGATGGTCTCATCATCCGGGTTTCAACGATTCCAGTGCATTAGAGCAGGTGGTCTCCATCCATTATGGCATGGCCGCAGACTAGTCAAGCCTCGCTAGCAGCCACGACAGGCCAGTGAAGGTATACTCTCAAAAAATCATATCCGGTTGTTAGGAGAAAGCGGGCAATAGCCTCGAATTTCTCTAGGTGCCTTGGGATTTGGCCACAGTAGCCAGAGTTTCCCATGGCTTTCCAAAACTCTTAGTTTTTTGGGTCATGGCAGTATATTTTAAGGGAGCAAAGTTACACGATCCCGTGGCATTCCTCTAGCTACACGTGCTCCTTGGGTGGTTCTAATGTGTACAGCGAACACCGTTATCCAAGCCTCTTTAAATGACTGACTTTTCATATTATCGTTATAATGAATAAAAATTCAGGTTGTCTCGTTTGATTTTCAATCTTGTATAATACTAAGTAATACAAGTAGATGAAAATCATAACCCAAAATGCAGGACCTATCCTATGTTGTCGGCCACCCACGTACAAAGACCTAATGTGCCGCCCCTCTAGAGTATTTTTCTTTTCCAGTCATGGACAAAAAAATTAGCGCATCAAGAAATAATTGCGGGATTATAACGAAACTTGGCATGAAAGTACACGTCGGGGAGATGTGCAAAGGATTAGAAATGCAGTGTGATTGCGCATTACATATTGTCGGCAGAGGACGTTTAACGTCGTTCTCCGTGGAGTATAAAACAGGTAACCAAAGATTGTTTGAGTGTGCTGAATCGTTTACAAAGCAAGATCTGATGTAGAGATGCCATTACGCCGTTTTCGAAGACAATGTGAGCAGCGGTCGCACTTAGAGAATCATCGGCATGATGGAAGCTGGCTGGTCAGCTAGGCAATTACTTCGCCAATTAGGCCACCCTGGATGTGTTGTGAGGAGGTGTTGGGACCAGTGGATCCGAAAGATGTCATTTACACGAAGAGTAGACACTGGACGCCCTCGAAAGACCAGTCGTATAGAAGACCGCCACATCGTAAGAAATGCTCTCGTACGGCCAACTGCTTCTTCGGACACCAACCACGCACAGGTAGCACCTTCATTAGGGGCCCCTGTGTTTTCTCGAACCATACCCGGCACCCGGCGGAAGGACATTTAGGATCGCGGTGCCCATTACGTATGCTGCCCTTGACGTCCTATCATCGGCGCCTCCGTTTGGAGTGGTGCCACGCAGGAGGAAACTGGACTGAAACGGAATGGAACCAGATCGTCTTTAGTGACGAATCCAGGTTCAATCTCAGCAGTGATGGCAATCGTGTTCGTGTGGCGAGAACCCGTGGTGAGCATCTCAATATTGCCTTTCCCTTACAGCGACTCACAGCTCTCACAGCTGGTTTGATGGTATGGGGTACCATTGCTTACAATACACGGTCACTCCTAGTATTGATCCGTGGCACCATGACAGCCCAGCTGTATGTCCATGAAATCCTGCAACCACATGTGTTGCAACTCATACGATGGCTCCCAGGAGCCGTTTTTCAACAAAACAATGTTCGGCCTCACAAGGCAAGGGTGTCACAAGACTGTCTCCGCACTGTTACTACCCTTCCTTGGCTTGCTCGATCTTCAGTTTTGGCTCCAATCGAGCATATCTGGGATCATTTGGGACGGCGAGTTGAGCATCAGACAAGTTTGAACGAATTAGTGGCAAGTTTACAGCAAATATGGAACGAAATGTCTCAAGACATCATACAGATCTTTTATGCCTCAATGCCTGAACGTATCGCAACGTTTATTCACGCTAGAGGGAGTTCAACAGTGTATTAAATCCTCTATTATTTTGCCTTTTACTCTGAAATAAATGATCCTTTTTCTTTGATTTTCTAATCATTGATTCATTTTAAAGTAGTCACTGGGTATGTAAAAATTCGTTTCTTTTTGACGACTCCTTCTTGATACGCTAACTCTTTGTCCATGAGTGTATTTTTACTAATACATAACGTTAGCATAATAAATTCATCTACCTGTATAAGAGTAAAAAGTAAAATATTAATAAAAATGCAAATAGACACAAAAATAAATCCTTTCCTTTGTTTGTTTGTTTTTCAAATTGTAAAGTATAAACTTGTAATTTCCTCAAATGCATATTGAATTTAAACACTTCTGTGTCTTAGTAATATCATATAGAATATTTTCGCTGAAATCATTTTTAGACGCCTTTGTTATACATCGATTCAAAGTGTGCCGCCATTAGCGCTGACAAACAAGAAAAACACTTATTGCGATATTGCCGGCTCTGCCACGAATTTTGCTATCAAATGAAGGATGTGTGTAAAGGGTAGAAATTAATGGACTATGGACCAACACACGTGCACTAACGTTCTATTTTTTTAAAGTAATGTTATTTTATAGGGAAATTAGAACTTATTTTTATTTTTTCAATAATTATTTAAATTTCAGTATATATTTACTCAACTTATAAGTTTTATTTTGAAAAATTCGTTAAAAAATTCTTTTGAATGATAGAACTACATGTGGCCATTGTCCACCCTTTGTTCTTACTGCCCGAGTGAGGTGTACGAGCAGCACACCTGCTAGCATCGACTCGGTCAAAATGTTATCCTTAGTTATTGAAATCAATTGAAATTGACATCTCAGCTAACAAAATTGAGTTACTCATTGCTAAGTTGGGAAATGAATAATATATTATCCATTTTGCTCTAAATTATGTCAAGCATAATAGCTGTATATATTTTCCAGTTCGATACAAAAGATTATTTTTCCACACAGATCCTTATTCATAATTTTAAATACGTGTAAATAGAAATTAAAGATAAAGCAATAAAATGTGAGGTGCAAGTAATATTGTTTGCCCGCGATACCTTTCCATGAGGAAATATGTTTCTGTTAAAGAATTCTTTGTTGTCTAGCACTAATCACAAGTAGGAATTCTAAGAACATTTGTAATTCATACATTAATAGATATGCATTGTAATTTTTATAATCGTGTTCATGAGTTTTTCATTTCTTACTAATCAAAATTGTAACTAAAAATGGAGGAATTTTTACTTTTATACTACTAATTACTAACTACTTTCAACATTAATCTGTAGAATAAAGATGAATAGAAAGTTTGCTGATAATTGAAACCGAAAGGAAGAACAAATCAATACTTTGAAAATTAGTTTCGCATTCTCGTGCATTCATTTTACATTAATTATTTACAGAAGGTTAAAATGACAATGAACAGCATTTTTAATCAGAGAAGGTAAACAATATTTTGAGCTCGTATTAAAGAAAAGTTGAATTTCTTTTTGAATCCTAGGTAACGAAAAAAATCTTCAATAATAAACTGCTGTTTGTAAAATATCCAACACCATGAAAGAGTCATCAGAATTAAAAAAATATGTACTTGTAGTGCTCCAAATAAATGAATAAATTTTCAAAGAAAAACCAAAACAGTATTAAGTGTCTGAAATGAGTATTTGGTGTAGCCAACACACTCGCTACAATAAGGGCTGCTATACGACATGGCATGGTATCAAACAGATGCTGAATATCTGCTTGTGGAAGAGAGTTCCATATTATTTGTATGCACATCCTAAGTTTATCTTTTGAAGTTGTAGGACATGGATCACGAGCGAGACGCGACCAACCAAATACCACTCATCTTCAATACGTGATATATCTTGTGAATAAGCAAAACAAGGAAGAAGTTGAATGTGTTGGGTTGAAAAGAAATTTGGAACATTCCTTGCTACTGTGGGTGTACATTATCCTGTTGAAATATGGCTCCAGGAATGTCTTCAAGGAAGGGAAAAACTTTGTAGCAGCTCAGATCGTCCATGATACGAAATTGCACCTCAGAGCATATGCTCAGACGACCACTATGATGTTCGATAACGCACTCTGGAAGGCAGTTTTCACTGGCATAGCATCTAACACAAATGTGGTTATTATGGTTCCACAAATAAAAGCGGGATCCGTCAGAAAAGACAACTTGTTGCCAATCAGCAGGTGAAGCAGACGTCAGCTAATTGACGAAACCGACATTAATACACCTGTAGTATTAGACCAACGTGCTGCCAACTGCCTGAAGATAACTGTATGGTCATTCACCGCCAAGTGTACTAAGTGTCTAACATCATCTTCTTTCTTCCACTTGCAGTTTTTCTAGTTGACCGTTGCTCGTCAGTCTGTAGCCTTCAAACTCACATCACTATGAAACTGTTTCACTGCTCACGAGCTTCTATTGAGCGACAAAAAAATCCTCCTTCACATGTGTGTGAAGGCCGATAATTTTCTTCCTTTCAAACTCCTTAATTTGTTGAAATTTCATCCTATTTTGTCCTGGAGGCATACTTTGGTCCCATTAAACGTTCGCCATTAACAAGTAACCATGCACGACTTTCAACGTCCAGCTACAGCCCTCTATTTATACGTTTTCAGCATCAGTTCAGGAGTTACTCATACCACGCATGCGTTGTGACTCTGAAACTTTACTATTTTACATAACATCATTGGCATTTGCTGTAAATTTAAAATCATTTGGATGCATTTTCAACAAACAAAAGTTTATGTTCAAGAGTAGCATTTCATGGAATATTTTTCTTTTTTCTGGAAATTTTAGATCACTAATCCAGTGCTTCTCAAAGTGTGGGGTGCAAGCATATCGAAAATTTAAAGATTTTTTTAAAAAAAAATAACCGGAAAGAGAAGTAAAACAAAATGCTTTCTTCCATAATACACACAACAACACTGACATAACAAATAATACACACAACAACACTGACATAACTTATGTTTATTATCTGGTTTTTTTCCGTCATCAAATAGCTATATTTGATCCCAAAACCAAATTAAAGAAAAAAAAAACATTTTGTTTTATTTGCTGTACTTCCTGAATGAGAGATTTTTTTATTACGTTTTAACATAAAATATTACTCGTTAAAAGAAAAAACGAAATCCAGACCCTGAGAAAAATTCTAAGAAGATAAACAATTCATCACTGTAATTATTATTGAAATACTGTACATTAGTTGTAGAAAAGAAAAGGAAGACATGATTCACTTTTCAGCCAGGCTGCATAGTACGTTTGCTAATCATTTGATTGACCTTCAATCTTATGGTATAGTTATTCAATATTAGTTCCGTCCCATCTTTTATGCGTTTGCTTTTCGCTTTGGAAAATTGTAAATAATAGAGTTTTACGATATTTGGAAAAGAATTGATTGATTTAACATTTCTGTAATATTAGTGAAAAGTGTCTGATTTGCGTCCTTTATTATGGTTTTGTACTTTTGAATCATTTTAGTTCAGTTTTATTGGATTTTTTCTCAAATCATCAAACAATTGAATAGTCCTTGAAAGAAGGTAAGTATACTTTCTATAAATTAAAATATTCGCTAGAATTCCAATTTGTATCGTGTACAGTAAAAATAATTATAAACAAATGAGTGGGGTGACTGAGTCCCCCACCCGCACTACCATTAGCGTTAGTATCGAGTACGCGCCTGCTCCCGGGTTAAAACATTTTGAAGTCTTCTCGCTTTAAATATTAAAAAGTAACTCAATTATTCTTCATCGAAATTTTATATACTTTTTCCTTATTTAACATTAATTCTAAATGCTAATTCGGTGAGGTTTAAATTACAGTTCTTTTAAACAGTTATTTACAATTATAGCATTTATCTAAAAAAATCATTTTACATTTCTGTATACAATGTCGTGCACGCAGTTTTACTCTCCTTACAGTTCAGCTATTATATCAAGAATAATGTTTTATTTTTTTAAAAAATGAACTCGTGCGAAGAGTCGGTGTTACAGCCAGTTTAAGTTTAATGCATCAGTACTGAAGAAAGTATTTTATAAATAATTTCTTATAACTAAATTTGGCCGCGGTAGCTGAGTGGTATAGGTATCGGATCGTGGCTTGCCTTGTCACGAGTTCGAGCTCAGTACCACTAAAGACCCGCCGTGTAGGGCAGAGATGCACGTTAAATCTGTCGAGAGCTGAAACGTCCTCCCGTTGGTGGGGCGTGGTAGTTAGAAGAGAGGTGTGCCAACTCAGGGTTCCTCCACTTAACTTGACCATGGTGCAAAATTACGTGGTCCGTTGTCAAAAGCCCTCGTGCAGCTGAAGAGTGCGACGTTAACATTTAATCAATCAATAAATCAATCTTATTACTAAATTAAGAACAAGTTTAATAATTATTAGGGACTTCCATGGGCTTGTCTTCTAGAGGAAAGTTTTTCAAAGGAAGGTTTAATATCAGAAATCGACATTTAGAGTTATTTTTCTATATTTAGCTGAGATCTATATTTTGTCTTCAAAGCATCCACCGCAGAAAATACGGTTTAACAAAGGTAGGATGTTGAAAATGGTAATAGTATACGAAGTGCTTTTGTTTTCAGTACAGATAATTCCTCATCCACATCTACCCGAAATTCAAAGAGCGATTTATTACAAAATTGCCTTTTAATTTTTCACTGGATGTGAAATCTATCAAGATTTCTTCTTCAGAAGTTGAGAGCCCTTCTGGAGTATCTTGAAATAGATCCCTAATCCACTCGTAACTTGCTACCAAGTTGCCCTCATCCAGAAAATACTTTTTAAAATTCTTTGCCAACATAGCTAAATGATTTTACATGTTTTAAAAACAACTTTCACATGTTGTTCTACAGATTTGTAAGTTTTAACACATATCGAGCTAAGGCTTTTTTTTCCATTATTTACTTCAGTAGTTGTAAATCCAAAACTGAAGTATTTTTGAGAATATCGCCTTGACTTAATTTTCGAAACCATGCTCGTTCGGCTGTGTACTTGTTGATACTTTATTATCATCGAATGTTTGCTTACGACTTAAAAATGTATGTATGATATTCTTTTAATCTACTGCCTTAAATACTTAATTACAGTGAATTACAATTAACGTGTAAATTTTAAAAAATGTACATTCAAGCTAGATTCGGTAGCTGTAGGAGTATCGAGTCGACCCAAACTGACTGGAACTGTACGAGGAAAAGCATTTTTAAATGTTTTGCGCAGACGTCCGATAGGTTGCCCAGACTCACGCAAACGTACCCTACAATGCCAGATGTGATGGATATGATAGAGAGCAACATTGACTAGACTATTTTTCTAATGACATTTGTACTTTGAGAAATGAATGCCGAAGGAAATAAATCTTTAATTAAATATATGATTTTGCGATCTGTTCCAATTTAAAAAATTAGAGAAAGAAGAATAACATAATAATAAGTAAGTAATATATATATTTTAAGTAATTTTCTTAAAATATATATTACTTAAAAGTTACATATACACAAAATTTAATATACTTATCGTATTAATTTGTACGGTTTATAATTAAGATCGTATTGTAACTTTAGCGTCTCTCTCTCAAAGTGCATTTTTATTGCAGTAAATACATTATTGTTGTACAGGGGGCGAGACAAAAAATAAGATTGAAAATTGGGTCGCCAGTGTTGAATGTTTGAGAGAAACACTGCAATAATCCTTTCTATTTGATCTTATCTTTTTATGGTTTTTTCTTCCTTTGGTTTACTTCAGTTGGTAAATACATATAATATATTCAAACATAAATGGTAACTGTATATTATCTCTCTTGCATGTGCTTTCATTCATTGTTAAGATAAACAGGATGATACATCGTTAGGTAATTTATTACGAAGACAAAATAAATTTAAGGATAAAGCATTAATAAAGAAAATAATGAGCTCTTTTAGCAAAAAGAAATACTTGATTGTAATAAATGCTGAACAAATTTAAAGTAATAAGATATATTTTAATATTTTTTAATATAAAATATATATTTTCGACTAAATAATTATGAACGTGTAAATGAAAACATGTCTTACCCCCCCCCACACACACATATATGCACATAATCATTATTTGAGAAATATTGCATTAAGTTTGTTTGTTTTTTAACTCATGCTTCTTATTTTCTCTTTATTTTTAATAATAATTATTGTTTGTATTTGTAGCTACCGTGTGTATTCTTTGAGGCCTATCAAAAAGCTCGGAATCTTTTTAGCATCAAAGAGAAAAAATTAAATACGATTAGTTACATAAATTAAGTTGTTATACAAACACACAAAGTACAACTGGTACAAATTAATCTTGGCTTCGAACCAAAACTAAACATAAAACGGGAAAAAAACAAAATTTTTTTTGTCGGAACGAAAATAGGAACTGAACCGAAAAAAAATTGCTTTATTTCGGTTCGACATACCTGCGGTTATTTTGTTACTGTAACCAACTTATCAATATTTTCTGATTTAACATCAACCATGTAATTATTATCATTGCGTGTACATTGCTTTTTAGTTTCCTGTTTTGATATTCATGAGCATTTTTCTGTTTCAATTTCGCATGAAAATACTTGTAGAAGACAGATTTAATTCAGTTGAATGAGTTAGAAGTATAGTGGATTATATATATATATATATATATATATATATATATATATAATTATAAGTGTGAGTTATATATATATATATGCGAGTGTGTCCATTATTTAAGTACTTCAAAAAGCAGACTTCGTAACTTAATTACTCTAGTCTAAAAAAGGACATCACAGGACGGACACACAGGTAAAATAAAGAATAAGGCTATCTACCTTTACATAATTAGATTTAAAACATCACGCGCGTTCGAGTTTTTACACACGCTTTTATGGCGGCGGAATAAGAACTGCCCGGCAGTCTCGGCAGACTGCCTCAAATCACTTCAGTTCATTCATGGCATCAGTAGTGGTCTGCGAGTAGCTGAATGACGGCTCCCGGATGTCGGTAAGATTTCAACTGACATCCACACGGGTATCCTGATGACCACGCCATCCGCGGCTCTAGGGGAAAAAGTGAACTGAAATATTAAAAAAAAAAACAGCAGAAAAAGGAAAAATACAAAATAAGAAATAGCTTAGGTAATGGTAGCTTCTCAATGTGTACACCACTTCATCTTATCAGTTGAGCTAGAGGTTACATTTGGACCTTCATGTTGTCCAATTTTCTGTACTTCATAACGATCGTATTTGTTGACTTTTGTGACCTCATACGGTCCAAAATATTTAGGTCGAAGTTGCTGTCCAGTTCGGAACTGTGTACGCTGTATCGCAACTGTGTCGCCTGGTTTGTAGTTAAATGTGGGTTTACGATGTTTATTGTACTGTTTCTTGTTTTCATCCTGTAAACGTAAGATATTTTCTTTAACTTCGTTACGTAGTGTCTTTCGTTCGTCAATAAACTGTTCTCTAAGTTCGTTTTCAAGACGGTGTTTAATTTTAAGGTCCTCTTTTTGTTTCATTTTGTGTCCAATTAAAACTTCAAAGGGTGTTAATTTTATGCTACGTGTGGTGGTACTATTTATAATGCGTTGTAATCGGTGGACATGTTTCAACCATTCTTCGGGCTCTTCAATGGTTCACTTGTTTAAACAGGGATAATTGTTTCATGTATATGTTCTATTTGACCGTTTCCACGTGGTACACTAGTGATTATCTGAATGTGTTCAATTGATTAATCCTGACAAAAATTTTGAAATTCTGTAGATGTAAAAGCTCTACCTTTGTAATAATTTTTGATGGGTTTCCAAATATGGTTTGTTGCAAAATTAATTTGTCGAGAGCATATTTAGAGAAAGTAGACTTGACAGGGTAAATCCAAACGAATTTCGAAAATAAATTAATAACAGTAAAGAGATGTTTGTAACACTTTTTTGTGGACAGTAATGGTCCTAAAAAATCACAATGGTAACAATCAAGAGATTGATCGCTTTTTGGAATCGAATGGAGAAAGCCTTCTTGTTTACCAGCTTTACGTGAGGATAAGAAGCATGGGACGTAGTTTGTAATTACATCCTGAACAAGTTTTGTGAGTCTGGGAATGTAAAATTCTGGCGAAACAATAGATTCAATTTTTTTAGAAGCAAAATTGTCTTGTGTGAGTGCATGGAATACTATCTTTCTTTGCATCATCTCTGGAACAACTAATAGTTCAGAACTTTTGTGTTGTTTATTTTTAGTTTGTTGTTTTTGTTTCATCGACGGACCAGCCACGCTTATTTCTTTTTTACTTTTTTATTTAACCACACAACATATATATGCTATTTACAAGCGCAGAAAATTTTAAGTAATTTTTATTGTGAGCTTCGAGTATTAGAGTCCTATATTAATGCTCACGTCTGAGCATTAAAGAGAAATTTTTCTTGTCTATCTTTTTCCACAGAAAGTTCTCAACTGCCGGCACAGCACGGCAAGCAAGAATATTTGCATTTGTGCGCATGACGTTGGCGCGCATGCGCCAACATCCCGCACGGCCTTGCCATGTTCACAAGCAAGAACTTACAAATATCATAATTAGCACAATACATATAAATTTAGCACATAACTAATTACAATGATTACAACAATTTAAATGTAATAATAAAGTTAAATCAACAATTTTACACAAATGAAATATAATATAGCAATATATATACACACAATTTACTTAGTATCAATTGGGAGAACAGCTATTTTACTAATAGCTCTTTTAAATTCTCCTGATTGAATTTTAACCTTGACAACTCTCACTTTTCCATCTGACCCATGATATACTTCTAAGATTCGATCTAAAGGCCAAGTATTTATAGGTAAGAAATCCTCTTTGATTAAAACCATTTGACCAATCATTAGATCATTTTCTTCACTTATCCATTTCGATCTTGCTTGCAGTGTATTCAAATAATCAGATTTCCATTTTTTCCATGTGCGTTGCACAACCTTGGTAATCTTTTCCCATCGACTGAGACGATTTTCATTTACATCTGGTAGAACCTTCCTCAGTATAGAGGGCGCTGCTTGTAAAAAACATGCGTTGTTGACACCAGAGATCTTCTGTACGTGACCGAGTGCAGACGCACTCCATATTCCATTAAACTTATTATTTAATCTTACACTTGTCTTCGATGATTTATTGAATTTAATTGAGTCTAATTATTGTGATGATTTGAGCGTTGATTGATATAAAAGCATTCTACCACTGATTAACTGAACCCACCGATGATAGTAACATTGGTGCAACGGCCTGTGAATCGGAAATTGATGAAAAGAAACATTGATGCATCGGCCGGGAAGAAGTTGTTATATCATCGTCGACAGTGAATTCAGGTAAGCCGAATTTTTATTGAAATTGAATTATACCTGAATAGAAGATTAAAATGTCAGAAGATCTCTCAAAATTTAAAAAGAAGCGTACTGCGGTACGTTCTTCGTTGACAAAATTGATAAATAAAATTGAAGGAAAGATCAACAATGAAAATGAACCTGTTGATCAATTTGAAGCTTTTATAGAGCAATTAAATGATAAAGAATGTAACTTAAGTTTATTAAATACACTAATTGAAGATCGTTTGTCTGTTGACACTATTACTGAAGATATAGAAGCTTCGGAAGAAATTAAAGAGAAGATTATATTTTGGAAAACGAAGCTTTCTTCTAAAATTAGGAGAATAAATTCTGACTCTATCCAGGTTGATACAGTTTCTCGAAATATCCAACTTATTGATTCCAATAGTTTTGAATGTATGAACATAAATTTACCTAAATTGCATATAAATAAGTATTCTGGAAATTATTCTGAATGGTTAGATTTTTATAATTTATTTGAAAGCTCTATTCATAGTAACAATAGACTAAGCAAAGTTGATAAATTTAATTATTTAAAATCATATTTGTGTGGTAATGCGCTTGCTTGCATTAATGGATTTCTAATTTCTGATGATAATTATGATAGAGCTCTTGATTTATTAAAAGATAGATTTGGAAATAAAAACATGTTAATTAACGCTCATTTGAGCAATTTATTAAATTTAACACCGGTTAGAAACCCTACTGATATTGTGGGCTTAAGAAATTTGTACGATAGAGCAGA
The DNA here is from genome assembly GCA_019973935.1 of Trichonephila clavipes. Lineage (NCBI taxonomy): Eukaryota > Metazoa > Arthropoda > Arachnida > Araneae > Nephilidae > Trichonephila > Trichonephila clavipes. Next base: position 141,397 of record BMAU01017165.1, on the reverse strand, counting down.
AACGCAAATAAGAAGTCTTGAAAGTTTAGGAGTTAAAGGAGAATCCTACTCAAACTTATTAACACCCATCCTGTTGAAACAGATACCCTCGGAACTCGTTTTGGAATTCAATCGTTCTCAAAAGGACGAAGGGTTTGACCTGAGCGCTCTTTTGCGGTTCCTGCACTTCGAAATACGTAGTAGGGAACGAGCTTCTCAAATAAACAGTCATAAACTATGTCATTATTCCCCTCCTCCGCAAGACAGAACAAAAAATAAAGGCTCCTATTTCCCCGGACAACACATGAAGCCACCCCCGAATAGAGTACATTTCCGAGCACATTCATTTCCCATCCCCTGGGAGAGAGTACAACCTAGAAACCGAAAATGCTTATACTGCAACAAAGGTCATGAACTCGACACTTGCCGTTCCTTTAGTGCTCACGAAAAGCGAAAAATTTTAAGGGAAAAGGGCTGTTGTTATTTATGTTTGTCGCCCGGTCATAGAGCAATGGAATGTGTAAAAAGGGAGTCGTGTGCTATTTGTAATGGGTCTCACCATTTCTCAATATGTTTTCGGAATCGACATGATGACGACTTGTCTCCGAAAAGGGACACTGATAATATAGTTTCAACAGTAATTAAAACAGAAGCAAATAGTGTATTGTTACAAACATGCGCCGCATTAATAGATGTCAAAAATGAACAAGAAGTTGTTAGATTATTTTTAGATAATGGTTCACAGAGAAGTTTTGTTTTAAAGAGTACTTCTGAGAAATTTAACTTTCCAATTCTTAGAAAAGAAAACCTTTCCATTTGCACATTTGGTGCTAAAGAAACTGAAACAAAAACTTTAAATATAGTTAAAATAAAATTGAAAACAGGGATGATCCAAATTTGTGTATTGAAATAGAAGCGGTAGAGACAGAACATATTTCTATCACGAATTTACCGACTCCTGATAGAAATACTGATAAAAATTTAGATATTTAAAAATGTACAATTAGCCGATTCTTATGAATTTAACGATAAAGAAATATCAATTCTTATTGGTGCGGACTATTATTATAAAGTAGTTACAGGTAGAATTACGCGTCTAAACAAACATCTTGTGACAGTAGAAACATTATTCGGGTGGTCTTTACAAGGGCAGAGTACAGATTCTGAGGACCTTTTAACAATGAGTGTTATTGTTAATGAATCCAATATTTCTAAACAGCTTAGTGAATTTTGGAATTTAGAGAACTTAGGAATAGAAGCAGAGGTGTCCGATGAGGAAAATATTGATAATGATATAATGTCTGAATTTGAAGCGGGAATTTCATACCAAAATAAGCGGTATAAAGTTAAATTCCTTTGAAACCTAACATGAAAACATTGTTAGAAAATAATGAAGAAATTGCTAGGAAAAGTTTTCTAAAGTTAAGATCACGTTTAAAAATGACAGTTCCTTATTTGAGGATTACAAATTAGTTGTAAATAATTATCTTTCTGAGAAAATCATAGAACGCGTTCCATTTGAAGAAGAAAATCTAAAGCATAATATTTTTTATCTACCACATAGAGCAGTAATACGTACTGATAAAACTACAAGCAAATTGCGAATCATATTTGATGCGTCATCACATGCGAAATCACAGCTATCTTTGAACGATTGTTTACACACAGGGCTAAATTTTATACCTAACCTATTTTTTCTATTAATCAAATTTAGAGTGAATCCAATTGCATTTGTAGCTGACATAAAAAATGGCATTTTTGATGATTGAGATAGACGAAAGTGAAAGGGATTTTACAAGATTTTTCTGGGATGAAAATCCAGGAATCGATTTAGAAAACAAACGGCTTGATATTTTCCGTATGACTAGGGTTTTATTTGGAGTAAAATCAAGTCCATTTCTTCTTGCAGCTACGATAAAGCATCATCTTAAAAAATATGCGGATATTTTTCCTGATACTTTTAACCATCTTAACCAGTCATTGTATGTTGATGATTTTCTGTGTGGAAATGACAGTGTCCAAGCAGCCTTGACGACCTACATAGAAAGTAAACAAATTTTGGAAGATGCAAGTATGGATCTTCGGAAATGGAGAACCAACTCTTCCGAGCTAAATCAAAGGTTAAAAAATTTAAATTTTGAAGTAGATGAACATAAAGAGTCATTGAACGCGTTGATGGCTTCAAAGGTCTTAGGAGTTGGTTGGAATGAAAAATCTGATACATTCTATTTTGATTCCAGCGATTTAGGAACATTTCTTTCTAAAAGAATTAATACAAAAAGATATTTGTTACAAGCCGCAGGTCGATTATTTGACCCAGGAGGTAGATTGAAACATTCGACCCTATCTGAATTCCAAAAACATCAAATGATGTTGCCAAAGGCAACGAACTTCAAGGGAGCAAGAAACATTCTTAATGAATGGAACGAAATTTGCAAGTCCAACAGAATTCAGCTATTCAGCGCGGAAGAGGGAATCGAATGGAACTTCATTCCACCCGCTTCTCCCCATTTCGGTGGATTGTGGGAAGCAAACATTAAGTCCATGAGACGCATTTTATTGAGGGTAGCGAAATCAGCTATCATGAACTTCGAAGAGTTAACTACGTTGATGGCACAAATCGAAGCAGTTCTGAATTCACGTCCCTTGTCTCCACTTTCTTCGGACCCCAATGATCTTAACCCTTTGACCCCGGGGCATTTCTTGACGAACTGTGCAATTTCATCCTTTCCTGAACCATATACTGCTTCGGATTTTTTGTCCTATCATTCCAGGTGGAAACTCGTTCAATCTCTGAGAGACAAATTTTGGAACCGTTGGAGCACCGAATATCTGACCCATCTGCAGACCCGTGCTAAATGGAGTGAACAGAGTCCTAACTTGATGGAGAATCAGCTAGTTCTTTTAAAGGATCCCAACACCAAGCCCCTGGACTGGCCTATGGGGCGTATTCTTGAAGTATTTCCCGGTAGTGATGGTCTTGTAAGAGTAGTTAATGTGAAAACCTCAACAGGTATTTTAAAAAGAGCCATCACAAAGGTAGTGCCTTTACCTATTCCAGTTGATCCTGCAACTGTAGAGAAGAACAATTGAACACATTTTACAATTTCTTGAACTTTAACCTTTATATTATTCTATTTACATATTTGCTAATTTGATTTTCAGTATTATTGATAACTCATGTGATTTAAGAATTGCTAACTTTATTTCAGAATTATTGATATGCATGATTTTATTTTTATTATTTCACATTGCATGAATTTTATTAGTATTATTTCATTTTGTATGAATTTTACTTGAATTACCTTAGAATTTGAATTATCTTAATGTAAACTCCGCAGGAGTTTAAGTGGGGAGTAATGGTAGAACCCCCCTCAGTATAGAGGGCGCTGCTTGTAAAAACATGCGTTGTTGACACCAGAGATCTTCTGTACGTGACCGAGTGCAGACGCACTCCATATTCCATTAAACTTATTATTTAATCTTACACTTGTCTTCGATGATTTATTGAATTTAATTGAGTCTAATTATTGTGATGATTTGAGCGTTGATTGATATAAAAGCATTCTACCACTGATTAACTGAACCCACCGATGATAGTAACATTGGTGCAACGGCCTGTGAATCGGAAATTGATGAAAAGAAACAACATCTATTAAATTTGGCTCAGGTATTGATGTTATAGGTCTCTCTATCAAAAAGTGACCAGGGGTCAAAACATCGAAGTTATCTGCGTCGTTAGTGAGGGGAGTCAGTGGATGCGAATTTAATATTCCCTCTACCTGAATCATAATAGTTTCAAATTCTTCAAAGTTAAAGTGAAAATTTCCTATCGCTCTTTTAAGATGGTGCTTCACAAATTTTACACCTGCCTTCCAAAGACCTCCAAAGTGAGGGGACTTGGGAGGTATAAATTTCCAAACAATATTTTCTGACACGAAATATTTAGCTAAATTTTCATCCGGAACATTAATTAATTTATGATATTTCTTTAATATGGAGTTTTCTCCCACGAAATTAGTAGCGTTATCTGTGTAAATTTTGGAGCATTTACCCCGTCTACTATTAAAAGGTTTAAGCGTTGCTATCAAAGCATCGGAAGTGAGATCCTATAATAATTCGAGATGGATAGTCTTCGTAGAAAAACATATGCAAACGCAAATGTACACTTTATTTAGAGTTCCCTTTCTCTGATTTTTATTTTTTACTAAAAAGGGACCGGATAAATCAAGTCCAGCAATAGTAAATGGGCTCGATATGTTTACTCTTTCACTGGCTAAATTACCCATAATTTGTGAAGAGAGAATGGGTCTGCTTTTGAAGCATGTCACACATTGATGAACGGTTTTACGAGCGATGCTACGACAGCTCAAAGGCCAAAATTTTTGTCGTACAGCATTTAACAATCTCTGTGGGCCAACGTGAAAGAGTCTTGTATGCAAGCTGTTAAAATAAAGTTTACTTAATTTTGAACCTTTTGGTAAAATCGCAGGATGCTTATGGAGATATGGCACAGAAGCATTTTCTAATCTTCCACCTACGCGAAATATTCCTTCCCCATCTACAAATGGAAATAAATTAGAAATACAACTTGGAATTTCTTTTTTATCAAACAAGGATTTTGAGCATGCTTAATCAATTTAATTTCTGACTCCTTGAATTCGGCTGCAGTTAGAGGTCCAACCTTTTTGGACTTATTCCTACAGTTGTAGTAGAATCTGAAAATATAAGACAAAATATTAATAACTTTGAAATAATTATTAGAAAGTTCTAAAAGTTCGTCAAGGATGCAAAAGGAATCACTATTCAGCAAGACAGTCTCTTCACTTCTGTCAGCTTCAGGCAATTTTTTCCTTCTTGAACTACAGTCTCTTTCTCATGTTCGGTGAGGTAGTCTAACTCAGGAATCACTTGCTGAAATTTTTTAAAAAATTCAGAATCTTACAAAAATTCTGCACCTGTCCACCACCTGGAATTTGACACCAGACAGTCAGCGCTCAGTCCACGAAAGAGGAAGTTGCTGGGTTTTCCTTACCAGCACAATGGTACCATGAGTGGGGATCTGTTAGGCGGTTATTTCGTTGACTCGGTTAGCAACAAATTGCTTCCATCGGGTCTTGTTACCCTTTATCCAAAACAGAACTATTTTGGAATCAGTCCAGTGATATTGTAAACAGGATCTTTTAAGATTCACGATCTTTTTCACCTTAGATGCTAGACGAGCAGCGACTAGAGCTCCAAGTAATTCTAGTTTGGGCAGGGTTACACAGTTTAATGGTGCTACACGGCTTTTTGAAGTCACAAGTTTAACAGAAATTCCATTCCTTGACTTTGTTTACTCAATGATAATAACGAACTTTAAAACATTAATGCAAAAACGATTGCTAATATATGGCTGCGCCATATGCCTTGCTGGAGTCGCAAATAGCTATGCAACTCTACATCATCTTCCAGCAAAGTAGAATCAAGAACTAGTCTGAGGTATTTTTAGATTTCGTAAAGTGGGGTAGCTCCTCAGGTCACCATTTTTTCCACTCCTTTTCAATATGTGTCGTCCCATTGAGTTTCAATTCTTTCCAGAGATCTTGAAGGAGGCATTTCATTCTAACGGTGAAAGGAGAAATTAACCCTAATGGGTCAAAGATCTTTCCAACTGCTTGCAATATGAAGCGTTTCGTATTTTTATCTAAATCGGAAACAAATTCCAATAGACTTTTAGTATCTGTAGTCAAGTAATCTTCATTAGTGTTCCATGATAGTCCTAGGACCTTTGTTCCATTTGCTCCTAAACTTACAGTTTCATGTACAGGATGTACATTAAAATTTTCCAAAGACTTCTTCCATTGCTCCATTAAATTAGCATAATGAGCATAGTAATCCATTTTCTGAGGTCCATTCCAGCAGCTTCCATAATATTTTTTGCTCTTCCTGAAGTTTGAAGAGCTTTTTCAAATTCGTTACCACCGGAAATAAGATCGTCAACGTAGAAATTTCTATCTGAAAGTTCTACAGTGTCAGGGAATTCATGTTTATATTTCTCAATATGATGCCTAATCGTGGCAGCCAGAAGAAATGGACTTGAACTAATACCAAAATTTACTCGATTAAAACGGTATACCTGTAGTTTAGGCCTTTTATGAACACACGATTCGTCATCACTCCAGAGAAATCGAACGGCATCTTTGTGTTCGTCAGCAAGACAAATTTGTAAGAAAGCTTGTTTAATATCAGAACAAAAGGCTATTGCATTCAATCTAAAATTAATTAATATGTCTAAGAGATTGGAATTTAAATTAATTCCTGGCCACAAACAATCATTCAATGAGAGTTCATTATTTTGATGACTTCCAGCGTCAAATACAATTCTTGTTTTTGATGTTAAGCGACCGTCTTTTCTTATGGCCTGATGAGGTAAATAATATACAGGTCTTTTTAATTTGTTATCTGTAATTTCGGTTTTAACTTCTTCGATAATACCCTGTTCTGTGTAATCACGAATGATTTCACGGTATTGCTGATATAATTCCGAATCATGACCAAATCTTCTCCATAAATTTTGGAAACGTTGTTTAGCTAGGGGATAATTATCGGACATTTCATTATAGGATTTTCTAAAGGGAAGTTGCACGATATAACGGCCTTTTTCGAATTCAACAGTTTCTTTAAAAATTTCTATAGCTTGATCCCTTTCATGAAGAACTGGATCATCTCGTATCCCCAAACCCTCTAAATCAAAAAATAATTTTAAAGTATCTTGAATAGAGTCATTGTTTACTAAAAAACACTGTCCTTGTTTATTAATTTGTCTTTCTTCAAGTTTACCACACGCAATCCACCCAAATTCGCTTTCTTTGAAAAACAACTCTTCATTTATTTTATACGTATTCTGTTTTAAAACTTTAAAAAATATATCAGCGCTAATCCAAGCGTGAACTTCGTTTGCTTCATAAAATGATTTGTCAGCTAACGTCAAAAACTTTTGAATTTCCACAGTGGAAATATCTAAACTTATCAGCAAAACTGCTATCTTCGTTTGAAATAATTGCTTTTAATTTCCATTTTATGTTCTGTGATAATCCATTTAAACCGGATACTGGTGTCTTTATTTTTTCCTTTTTTATTCCTAAACAATTACTCATTCTTTCTGTAAGCACATAAATATTGCTCGCGGAATCTAGTATAGCTCTTAATTTTATTTTTTGATTATTTGCTCTGCGAACATATATTTCTGCTGTTGAAAACAGAACATTTTTTTTATTTATTTGATCGGGCCATGTGTTATTACTCAACACTGATGCCGGGTTATTCGGATTAGAATTCTTGTTAACTGTTTCGCAATATTCTTTTTTATTTCCGTTAGCTAAAGGATTTTTTATTTTCGATTTATTAGAATTTCGAGTACAAATCAAATAACTGTGTGAATCACCGCATTTGCATCGATATTTGGAAAGGCAATTAATTTGAATATGGTTAGATTTTAAACACAAATTACAATGTTTGTGTTTGCGAATGAATTTTAGTCTTTCGTCAATACTGAATTTTAAAAAAGTAGGACATTTTTATATATTGGATGTTGTGACTTACACACTATACAATTTTTGTTTTTATTTTCGTTAACTATAAAAGCTTTTGGGTTAGAATTGTTGGCACACATTTTATTTGGGTTCACTTTGGCATTTCTATCAACATACACAGACAATAAAACGGATTCCCGTTGCTCTAAGAATTCAATAAATTCTTGAAATGTAGGAACGGTTTTGGATTTATGTGATAATTCAAAATTTCTTCTCGATTCTCTATCAAGTTTTTCAACTAGAATATTAATAAGTAAAACATCGGATAATTTATTTTGCTCATATTTAAGTATTTTTAATGCACGTAAATTTTTTTGAACGCAATCAATCATATTTCTAATTTCTGTAGAATTTTCATTTTGTATTTTTTCAAGCTTCAAAATATTTTGAATATGAATATTGATTATTAATCGTTCACACACACACATTTTCGTATCTATTTTCTAAAAATTCATATAAGGAATTAAAATTATCAAAATTACTGCATAAATAATTAACTTCATGAGTTAAACAAGATCTGAGGTAGTATAGCTTCTGAGATTCACTCAGTAGTATGTTATTTGTGATCAGATCGTCAAATTGGATTTTAAATGAGCTAAATTCTTCGTATTTTCCCGAGTACTCGGGTAAAACTAAAAGAGGTATTTTAGTTTTTATTTCGAAATTTTCATTTGTTTTCATTACTGCCCCAGAACTTGATTTCTTAGAGGAATTAAGAATAGTTTCAATTCTTACCTCTAATGACTCAAGGCGGACCTCAAGAAGATGGAGATCTTCGTCTACGGCAGTTAACTCTGCATCTTTCACATTCGGAATAGCGTAATAGTTGTTGCGAAGTTCCTCCGCGTTTTTTTGCAGTTGAATCAGATTTCTTAGCCTTACTTTTATTTCAACCGAATCGGTTTCTTCGTTGGCACTTTCAATGAACGTTTCAATTATGCTAATTTTACCTTCCAAGGTACTTTTTAATCTGTTTTGCATATCCATAATCCACTGATCGCTCCTGGCACGAGCGGAACCAGAATGTTTATTTTTAGTTTGTTGTTTTTGTTTCATCGACGGACCTGCCACGCTTATTTCTTTTTTACTTTTTTATTTAACCACACAACATATATATGCTATTTACAAGCGCAGCAAATTTTAAGTAATTTTTATTGTGAGCTTCGAGTATTAGAGTCCTTTATTAATGCTCACGTCTGAGTATTAAAGAGAAATTTTTCTCGTCTATCTCGTTCCACAGAAAGTTCTCAACTGCCGGCACAGCGCGGCAAGCAAGAATATTTGCATTTGTGCGCATGACGTTGGCGCGCATGCGCCAACATGTGTAATGTGTACAAAATTTCGTTTTTAATAAAATATTTATCGGAAGGTGTAATTTTGATTGCTGATTTAAGTTGAGAAATGAATTCATCTTTATTTTGAGCGTCTTTAATCTTCTGTGTAATATCATGAGAGGAAATCATCATAACGGGGTAACGACTTAATGCATCAACGTGTTTCATTTATCCACCGGGTCTGTGACAGACTTCATAATCGAATTCTTCTAGCATCAATGCCCAACGAGCAATTTTAGCAGGCATATATTTTTTGTGCATTGTCTTTTGGAATGCATCACAGTCTGTGATAATTTTGAAGTTTGTACCTACCAGGTAACTTCTAAACTTTTTCAGCGCTTCAACAATAGCTAGTACTTCTAATTCATAGCTGCTATAATTCTCCTGTTGAACTGTAGTTTTGCGACTAAAGTGATGGATAGGATGAATAGTCCATCATCAGATTTCTGTAATAGGACAGCGCCAAAACCTAAGGAACTTGCATCTGTGTGGAGTTTTAAAGGGTAACCTTGTTGAAAAACATGGAAGAATGTTTTTCAATTCTTGAAAAGATGCTATTTCTGTAGGGCCAAATTTAAATTTAACATTATCACGAAGAAGGTCACTTAAAGGTCTTGCAATTCGAGCGTAATTTGGAATAAACTTCTGGAAATAACTTGTTAATCCTACAAAACTTTGAATTTGTCTCGGGATTTGAGGTCGTGGAAAGTTTTGGACAGCTTGTGTCATAGATGGTCAAGGTTTTATTGTCCCGTTTTCAATTATGTATCCAAGAAATTCTATTTTGCGTTGTAAGAAATTACATTTCTTTAGGTTTAAATCCAGACCAAAGTTTGTAGCTGTTTGGAGAACTAGTCGTAATTTATTTAAACCTTCAGCTTCATTTTGTGATGGAATGATCAGATCATTCATGTACACAATTAGAATGTTGTCACATGAGTTTTGGGAAGACAGTGTAAATAAATCGTTGGAATACACTTGGACTGTTTGACAATCCAAAAGGGGCACATAAAAATTCGTATTGTCCTTCATGCATCACAAAAGAGGAGTATTTTGTACTGTTAGGATCCATGGGTACATGAAAGAATCCATTTTTAAGGTCGAGTGAATGTATACTTAAGAGTTTTCAAGTTTATCTAACACTTCTTCTATCAATGGCAAGGGAAATTTATCTTTAATCATTTTTCTATTCAAATTGCGATAATCTACACAAAGTCTGTGTTTTCCGTTTTTCTTTTTGCATAAAACGATTAGTGATGCGTAATCAGAACAGCTAGGTTTTATAATGTTATTGTTTAATCATTCCTGAAATAGGTTTTCGATAATTTTTTGTTCTATGAAAGGAAGTCGACGAGAACGTTGACTAACTAGGATATCATCACTCAATAAAATTGTCATTTTAAGATCTGTATCGTAAATTTTTTTTAGGTTTGTAAGAACTTACAAGTTGTTCAACATCTTTACGAATTTTATAGTTCGATATATGGGGAAGATCAAGTTTACATTGCTGTTCATCAAAAAGGTTGGCAAGGTTTATCAAAACGTCATCATTTTTGCATTCTCATCAACGTCTCGCAATATACGAATTTCTTATCTTCAAAATATAATGTTCTGTTTTAGAAATATTAATTCAAAATCTTTCAACTTTCGTTTCGCCCAAAATTTTAAATATTCTTTAAAATAAAAATCACAGCTTCAAATACAAAACTAATTTAAATCGTCAAAATACAAATTTTATATTATCATCAAATATACTGTAAAAAAATATAAGCAAAATTTCAATTTCAATTAAAATTCCTGATTATCTTCAAAAATTGTTGTCAACATCAAAAGTTATAGCTTTAAGTTTCAAATATTTTATTATCTTCAAAAGTTATTTCAAATGACCAATATTAGCATAAAATTTGTCATTTCAAAAGAATATTTTACTATGCTTCAAAATTTAGTTTTTCATCAAATGTTGGCATCAGACAATAGAAGAATCAAATTCGACATCAATTAAAATGCTTCGTCAAATATCATCAAATAGCAAAAAATATATTCAAACCAACAAAAGAATAAATTATCGCTATAAAAACATCACAATTAACAAACAGTTTTGTTTTCATCAAGTTATTCATCACAAAGAAATTTTGTATCATCAAATATTTTTTTTTTTTCAAATTAGAAGATAATTCTCCAATTTTCTCATGGGTATATCATACTTTTTACTGAAGCATTCTTAATTTTGTTTTTTGAACATCGAAAGTACTACTTACAATTTTGCATAGTTTCTGAAGTAAAGGATTCCACTTTAAAAAAGCGAAAGTCATCTCATTATTAACGGCTTTGGAAACTCGTAATCCAGGAACTGATGGCAGAATAAAAATATAGTCTAGGGGTTTTGTTTTAATTTTTTTAAAAAAATTAACCGATTAAGGGCAATACCACAGAAGGAAAAACCGGACGAGCCCTCATGTAAGTGTGTGTCCATTATTTAAATACTTCAAAAAAGGAGACTTCGTATGTTAATTATTTTAATATAAAAAAGGACACCACATGATGGACACACAGGTAAAAAAAAAAGAAGATGGCTATTTGCCTGTACATAATTAGATTTAAAACATCACGCGCGTTTGAGTTTTTCCACTTGCTTTTATGGCGACGGAATAAGAACTGCCCTGCAGTCTCGGCTGAGCGTCTGAAATCACTTCAGTTCATTCATGGCTTCAGTAGTGGTCTGCGAGTAGCTGAATGACGGCTCCCGGATGTCGGTAAGCTTTCAACTGACATCCACATATATATGGCAGCTCTAGCTACACTAGTTAGCATTAAAAGAGCATTCCCGGGTTTGAAACTAATTTTCTGAAACAATAAAAGACTTTAATCTCAATGAAATCACGTTCTACGATATATTAATAATTATGTGCAATTTTCATATGTTAAATAAATAAATAAATATATTTTTTACAAATTTTTGCAGGGTCAAGTGCAAAATGTGAGCGGCAATCGTTAAGCAACGAGGGTACACATAATCGAAATAATCGTGAACCTAGTTGCCAAAAGCGATTTTGAATACTGATAACAATGCCAATGCTCGTCGTTCAATGCACATCTCTCGTATCGTACGTACTGGTTAATTGTATCGATTCACATGTAGTGTACCGATTAAAAAAAGGAATAAACTTGTTTAAATTTTGATAAATTGGATTTTTCTGCTAATGAAAGAATTATAATATAGTACAATTAAGAAAATAAATATACATTAAATAAAATTATTCATTCGGAAACGAACCGAAAATAGTTATTTTTGGCGAAACGAAAACCGAAACCGTAAACATAACTTAAATAAGCAAGTAAATATACCATATTTACTCGAATCTAAGCCACACCCCGAATTTTTAAAATATTATTGTGAAAAAATATTGTCATTGATTCTAAGTCGCATCCCCAATTCTCTACTTGTTTTGGAGAAAAAATAACAAACAGCCTAAAAGGTTCCTCGATGCATGAAACTTTAGAAGTTTAAAAAGTTTAAAGAGAAATAATAAGAAGTTAATAACTACTCTTTTTTTATTTCACCAGTATTTAAAACTTCCAAATACATACATGAACATATGTGACAAATCTATACGGAACTTTATCACTAACCTTCTGAGTCGACCTTTTAGGGAAATTTAATTCCTACCTATTTCCAATCAACTCCAAAAAAGCGGACAGGATTCCTTGTTATATATGCAGATTAGATAAAGTATTTAAGTCAAACGAAATAGTAAAGTTAGAGCAGTAGGAGATAGATATTGAAGCATAAAGTTATAGTGAATTTGAATTGAAGATTTCTTGTTGGAGATAATTTAATCTCAAGAAGAGTTGAAATTCCGTTGGTAATATATTATAGAGATTTATAATTAAAGTCTCATTAAAGTTTTAGGAGTGAGATTAAAGTTAAATGTTCAATGAGAACATTATTAAATATAATTCTGGGATCTCTTATCATGGTAATCTCTGCGTGATCGTTATTTAATAAATTAATTAATTAGATCATTAATTAATTAAGTTAATTTAAAGGATATTACCTTTAAAACCTCATAATACTAGTTAGATAAATTTGTCAATAAGTCTTTGATTCTATTTGGATAAGATAACCAAATAAAGAAAGTTGCTTATAAAAATGGCTACTGGTTCTTACATAACTCCTATTTATTCTCGTTCTCAAAGTGAGGTCCTAGGAGATCTTCACACATATAATTGCTCTAACGGTCAGTATCATTTTTCGAAAATGATTCGTCATCCCCGTTTGTCACAGTTGGCTTTGGATTTGGTTCCGGCGTTGCCATTTTCCTACACGGTGTCGTCTTCCAAGACATCCGATGCATTTGTTATACAACATATTTTTTTAAAAAATATTTTGTAGAAGAATGTAAAAACTTTTTAAAAAGTTGAACATTTGCATGCAAATCTTATATTATTTTGCTTACACCATTGACGTATATTTGTTTAATCCGTGTAAAATTTTCAGTGCCGCTGCTCTGTTTCCGTTTTTTTGTGCATGTAAAATTATCTCCTTTTTCACACTTGCGTCGTAGTGATCATATTTTGATGCTATTACCAAAATCTTTGATGTTTAGGTAATCAAAGAAAGCGTAAACAATTTTTTTTTAATAAATACGAGCAGATGTTTAGGATAGACTTAATTACTGGAGGTAAATTGTACGAAATGGGATGATGCAAGTGCACAAAATGGACGGTTACATATTTCCCTATGAAACTTAATTTCCCCCATCCAACAAATGTTCTGCCTTTGATTCTAAACCACACCCGATTTTCAGCAGCAATAACACCGGCAAAATGGGGTGGTTTGGATTCAAGTAAATATGGTATATTCTGTTGAACCGAAAAGAAAATCCGAACGAAAAAAAATTACGGTTCAAAGCCCAGAAATAAACGCATTATTAACAATAGTTTTTTTAATTGTTTTACTGTAAAAACTAAAAGAAATACATTTGTATGTAGTAGTTGAAGTATTATTTTACACACATTATATAGCATTTTTTTATTAGATGTGTAAAATTATCAAGAAAAAATAACGATGCATAAAACTATTTTAACAAGAGATACACTGGTGTGTGCAAAAATTAAGGACGAGACGGTTTTTACAATATAACTTTGTACAAAAGCTTTCCAAATCAACACATTTAATACCGTAAGATCCCCAATACGTAAGGACATGTGTAATGTAAGCAACACTTGCTAAAAGAGAAATCAAAGGAATAAAAAGAAGTTTGGTTGAAAAATACCATGGAGCGCAAAGTGACTGAAGGCCGAAACATCCCTGTGATGGGTGTCCAGCAAGAAACATCCGGTCTTTAGTAGGGGATATGATCTCCCCTGACTGCTAGGCAGGTTTAACAGCGTCTGCCCATGCTAAGATTGAGGGTGTCAATGAGTTGTTGAGGCATTGCTGCCCATTCGTCTTGCAGCGCCAATCGAAGCTCCCGAATCGTTACTGGTGGTAAGGTACGAGCTGCCAAGCGTCTGCCTAGAAAATCTCATACATGCTCGATGGGATTGAGATCTGGAGATCGTGCCGGCCAATCCATAGGTTCAATATCCTCACTCTCTAAGAGCTGTTTGGCAGCTACGGTGCGATGACATGGTGCATTGTCGTTCATGAAAAGGAACTGCAGACCCATAGCGCCTCTAAAAAGACGCACAAATGGAAGAAGAATCTCGTTACAATAACGGGTCCCGTTGACTGAACCTGCGTCGAAGATGTGAAGCTCTGTACGACTGCCAAGCATGATGCCTCCCCAAACGAGAACACCGCGACCTCCATACCTGTCCCTTTCAATGATGTTCGAGGGTTGATTGCGGCTTCCCCGCTCTCTCAGATGAGTATGCGATGACAATCGCTACTCAAACTGAATCTGCTCTCATCTTTAAAGAGTACTCGTCCCCATTCATTGTCTCACCAATTCCGGTGTTCCCGGCACCGCAGAGAATGCCTTCTCCGATGTTCAGGTGTTAAAGGTACGCACCGTACAGGGCGTCGTGCAAACAGACCACCACCGTGCAGTCTTCTGGCCTCGGTAAAACGCGATATCGGTCGTCCAGTCACCTGTGTCGTGTGTCTAGCGATTTCTGCCGCTGTCTGCCGCCTGTTTCTTCTGGCCTGTAAGACAATATACCAGTCATCTGCGGGTGTGGTTCCTCGTGGACGACCACTACTGAACCACCGGATAGCTGTTCCTGTAGTTTCAAATTGTATCCAAAGTCGTGAAACGATGCTGTGAGCAATTCCGAACTCTGCCGCCACACTTGTCACACTGCGACCTTCCTCCAACTTCCCAATGCTTCGACCTCGGGTAAAAGCATCCAGATGTCGTATAACTGATTGATTATTCGCCATTTCTCGCTGAGGCAGCAACTCGGTATGAATTTAACTGCTATACGGCGTGCAGTCTCTTTGCCAGAAATACTGAACTTACACCGACAACATGCTTTATACTACTCAGACACTCCCCCATTACGTCTACCTGCATATCTGCGCATGTGCTACCGTACATCACCTTACTTAATCTCCTGATTGGTCTTTCTGTCCGCTGTGCCTCTTCGTTCAGCTGATATGCTAATTTTTCGACTTCGTCCTTAATTTTTGCACACCAGTGTAGATAGAACTTAATTTCATAAAATATGTCTTCTATTTCTACTTTAAAATTTCATTCTCAAAATTTGCAATCAAATTTTTGGTTCCTTCACAAACAAACTTTTGTTCAGTTCAACAAAAAAAATCTGATTTTTTTAAACAAAAAAACCACATTTTCACTATCTAAAACATAGACCTACTTAATTTTTATGAAAATGATTAAAACGAAACACACACGCAGTTTGGAAAAATAAAACTCGTGAACTACTTAAATTGTGCTCAAATGTAGAATGTTAATTCAACTAAATATGCATAACCCAAGAGAGAGAAAGAAAATATTTCTTAAAACTACCATTGGAGTTTTCTTTTTTGATATATACTGTTCTTTTATTTATTTGTTTTTATTTTTTAAGCAATTGCCAAATAAACGTGAAAGAAATTGCAAGTGCTCTTAGCCACATGAAATATTCATTCAGCCAGACGATCTTTAAAATAAAAATATTTACAACAGCTTATTTTTCTTAAACTCCAGAGTACATTAGCCAGGTGATGTCGGTCTAAAAAAATTCGAAAGGAAACAGACACTGCTTAGATCATATTCTTTTCTTTTCACTTTTTTTCACCCTTTCTGTTGCTTTTCATGTGTTTTCTTCAAATTCAAATTTAAAATTCTCTAGATTGTCTGCAGTTCAACGTAACGTTCCGCTTGAGGTAAGAGAAGGTTAAAAGTTAGTTTTTTATACATTAGAGATATATAGTATATTACAATGTATAAGAACATGATTCTTAAAACAGGTAGAATTTTGTAAGAACATGCATATGTGATTGTAAATTTTTTTTATGTTTTTCCCTTAAGAGTGTAGGGCTTGTTGCAAAATTTAGACTTGTTAAAGGGTCATGGTACGATTTAAACAAAAAATTTTCATTTGAGGATTTAAAAAATTTTTTTGTTTGCCTCCTATGTGTGTATACTATGTGAAATAGATTTTGTGCTCAAAATTTCATAAAAAGCTATCCACTTACTTTTTAAGGAAAAACTTAAAATTTGTAAAGTGATTTTAAAATGCCACTCTTCCTTCAAAAATTGACATACACGCATAGCATTTGATTTACAAGTATGTCAAACTATGTATAGCAAAAGTTGGTATGGGTTTTGCGATAACACGATTGGTATTTGTGCAATACTTCTTTTTATAAATGCTTATTTAAAATTCCTTAAAAATTGTACAAATTCTGAGTTCAATTATTTTTTTAAATATAAGTATCCCTTTGCAAAAATGCATACCAACATTTTTTTTTGTTACATGTACTATTAGCAACAGGTAAAAAAAAATTCAAAGCATTAGAAGCAATAGAAAAAAGTCTTAGCATTTTAAATGAAGGTAAACTAGTTATTTTATCTTTCTGAGATAAGTCTGTAAAAAGTTGTGATTTGCCATTGGAATGGGAATAAAAACGAATGTAAAAGCTAACATAATTCTGTGTTTTTTTTTTTTTGTTTAGAGCTTTCAAATTTGGTGAGGTTACACAAAAAAATGTAAAGAATAATTTAGGCCAAAAAATTTACGTTTGGTTTTATGACCGATTTTTGTCAATTGAATCGTATTGTGTCCCCTTAACTCATATACTCTTTTTTATTTGAATTCTTTTGTTTTGAGTCTTCTTTATATTTGTATTTATTGGTCTCCTGAATCATAAAAGGAAAAGGTTGGTGTCATCAACTTAATTAAACCCCACTTATTCAGTCCTAAGTCCGATATTGTTTTATTTCTTACAAGGCACTATTTTTCATTTTTGTTTATCTGTGTTTCTTGCTTCTTTTTTATAGTTTTGTTATTTTTGTGACCACAGAGACTTGAACCGAATTACCGAATGTTTCTTACTTAGCATCACTGTGTGAATATTGATCCTTGCGAGTAATAGACATAGTGGAGGCAGACCAGGCAAGCTAACGGGTCACGGTATCCACCATATTGTGTTCCATGCGTGGAACAAAATGTATTTCCTTCTGACAATCCGAAACTCATATGCATACCAGCCAGCTTGGTATATCTAAAACGAGCAATTAACCTCTTGAAATGGAAATGCTTTGATTTGCATTTTCCATGAATGGGGTTTCCTGATAAATCTTGAGGTCTGGGAACGTTCGCGTAAAAGAGAGTCTTTACAAACTTTTATAAGAGGGTTTTGTTTCTTGGACTACATTCAGAGATGGAGTGTATATCTTTCATAAAATATTTGATGGGAGTTGAACTAGTTTGTTCTTTTTTGCAGTGGTGCTTCTCCATACTGTTCTGGTTACATGTTTCATTTGTACAATTTGCTTATAACTTTTGAAACTTTAGCTCTTAACTTGCTCGGTATTTAATTTCAAGGATTTAGCTATGAATGACTACTCAACTACTTAACAGCAGGAAAAAGTATCTGGCATCTATATTATCTGTCTTATGTGTTTTGTCTTCTCTGTTTCCTTGTGCCTTGCGTTTTATTTCGGTCTTGTGTTTCCTTGGTTTATTATGTTGTATTTGTGAATTGTCTTGTCTGATTTGTCGTCTTTGTCTTGTGTTGTTTTTGTGTCATATCTTTCTCTCCGTCTGCCTTGTATTGTGTTGTATTTGTCCTATGTTTCTTGTGTTCTTTTTGTGTGTGTCGTGTTTTTTATTCCTCTCTCTAAATTATGTCTGTCTTGTCTCAATTTTCTTGACGGTATGTCTTAACTGTCTTTTTAGCCTTCTCTCTTTATCATAACAATCTTGTTTTTCTTACTGTATTTTCTTTTCTGTGCTGTTTTGTATTGTCAGTTTTATGTATTATGTGTTGTATTGTCTTCTATGTGTTGTGTTGTCTACTACGTGTTGTGATGTCTACTGTGTGTTGTGTTGTCTACCACGTGTTGTGATGTCTATTGTGTGTTGTGTTGTCTATCATGTGTTATATTGTCCAATCTGTTGTTATTGTGTGTTGTGCTGTCTTTTGTATGTTGTGCTGTCTATTGTGTGTTGTGCTGTCTATTGTGTGCTGTGCTGTCTATTGTGCGTTGTGTTGTCTATTGTATATATATATATGCTGTGTTGTCTATTCTGTGTTGTCTTTTGTGTTGATTATTGTGTGTTCTGTTATCCTATCAGTTGTGAGTTGTGTTGTCTATTATGTGTTGAGCTGTATATACTTTAATGTGTATTGTGTAGTCTATTACGTGTTGTGCTGTCTTTTTAGTGTTGTGTTGTCTATTCTGTGTTGTGTTGTCCATTGTGTGTTGTGTTGTCTATTGTGTGTTGTGCTGTCTATTGTGTGTTGTGTTGTCTGTTCTGTGTTGTCTTGTCTGTAGTGTTGACTATTGTGTGTTGTGTTGTCTAATATGTGCTGTGTTATCCTATCAGTTGTGAGTTGTGCTGTCTATTATTTTTTGTGTGTTGTGTAGTCTATTACGTGTTGTGCTGTCTATTTAATGCTGTGTTGTCTATTCAGTGTTGTGTTGTCTATTGTGTGTTGTTTATTGTGTTTTCTTGTCTGTGTTGTCTATTGTGTGTTATCAATTATGTGTTGTGTTATCTATGTTGTGTTGTTTTGTCTACTCTGTATTGTATTGTACTGTATTGTCTAGTCCAAGTTGTCTTTTTCGTCTTATCTAGTCGACTGCGCAGCATGAGAAAGTGTTTTATTTGCATTTTTTAATACGTAACTTATTTATTGCTGTTTATGTACTCGCACATATTTACATCTGAATTGAAAGTTTTATTGAATTTTCGGAAACAGTTTATTAATGTATATATATACTTAAATCTAAATATTTTAGATTTTCTTTCTTCACGTAATGTCGTATTAAATTGAATATTTTCTTTGGAATTTTAGATTTATATGGGATCATTAACTTAATAGTAGAGCCATGTAGTGTGTTGTTGTTGACTTGGTTACAATATTTCTTTGCTTGATATTTATCTTTAATCCTTTTAATAATGTAATAAGTTAACGAAGAAACTATTTTTAATCAACTTTTATTTTGTGTAGAATATCGATATGTTTGTAAATGTTAAGAAAACAGAGATCTTTCAAGGAGAGCTTTATTTATTTATTTTTATTTATGTAATTTACGGGAAATGGACTTCACCCTTTCTGAGGGGAAGATTGTTTAAGTAAAGAATATGTTTATAAACTATAATTTACAGTATATTACGTTAAAAATATAACAATTATTGGTGATGTTTTGAAGGTCAGTTATCTGTCCAGTTATTCAGTTGTAGAATGGCTGGTAAAATGGCTGAGCAAAAAAATATCCCTTTAATGATGGAGTAATAGTCCTGAGAAGAGCAGTGTGTGTTAATTGGTTTCTGTGAGTATATTTCATTTCATTGAAAATACATCAAATAATATTTTCTGCTTCTAATTTCCCATTGTCTTGTAACGATACCACCGTTTGGATGAGAAACTGATACGTGTTACAATTTTTTGTGGAATAATTGGACAAGTGGGAATTTGAATTATAATGGTTACCTATTGTAGAGAAATATTGCATGCCGATACAACCAAAATATGTATTCACACGTTGTGTTCTCTTGGCTTTCTTACTATTTATTTGGCAAGCTGACATTGTAATGTTATGTTATATTCTGTTTTTAAAAACTACAATAAATTACTAGTTTGTTTTGAGTGGTATTGTAGCTCTGTATTATTTAATAACCTTATTAGCTAGAGTGAACTCTATTTCACATTTGTGACCTGTTCTTGGGGGTCCACTACCTCTGGATGTGTTCTACAAGAGTGAAACGTTCTTCAGCAAACTGTCGTTTCTTCTCTCGTTCCTGATCTCAACAATGCCACTTCTTGAACCCAAGATTGATCCTAAGCAAGTTATAGCAAGAACTGCGTTTAAACCTCCCCCTTTCTGGGAAAACGTTTGAGATCAATAGTTCGTTCAAGCCTTTAGCTCTCTTTTTAAATGGCCATGATATCAGGAATTTGAGAAATAAACATATTCATAATTCTTCTGACCACTACATCTTTGCACAAATTGAATAATCGAACTTCAGTCCAGGTTTGGTATCCCCAAGCCTCCGATCTGATTCCTATATTCCCAACCAGCTTTTATCTTGCATGGCGATACCATAGAAATGGACAGTGTTTCTGTTCCTAAGTCGACAGACCTCAGTCCAGGAAGAGCATCAAAATTTGATTGTCTATTCAAACGTGTGGCTTGTTTTCAATGTTAAACGTGCTGAGGGGGAAGTGACATGGCGATTTATATAACCAAATATGTAAGTTTCTTGAACTGAAAAGGAATTATGACTAAAGAGAGAAAAAGGAGAAAGCCGAAAATACTCCCTGTGCTAATCCACATACTATTTAGTCAGCTTGCTGCTTTATTAATGTTATAAATAATATACAGGTTTTAATTTTTAAGTTAAAAAGCTGAATAATTTATTATTTTATTTAAGTAGTGTGTAAGGCACATTCGCCCGTGGGTGATGCCACGTTTTCCTCGTGACATATATGTGTGGGAGTGAATGAAGAACCAGGCATTCCCATAATCTTAATATCTCTTTATTAAGATTTTAACTTAAATACTATACGATATTAATACTGTTACGAATTTTGTGTGAATAGTTTAAATAATTTGTATTTGAGTGTTTAATGCATTTATATTACTCTATGTTACATTTATTTCTTGTTAAAATTGTACTATTCACAAGCAGTGCCGCCCCTTACGTTATAATGGCAATTCAATCAGAATTTGACGAAATTTGGCGGTAGAGCCAAGTTGGCATCATTTTTGGCCACCAAGTTGGTGACCAATTTGGCGACCATTTTGGCGTGCTTGGCGACCATGTTGGCAAGTTCGGAACCCTCTGGAATCTTCTAGAAAGTAGTAGATCTCTCTACTCGTGTCACGTTCAATGATACGAGCGGTTATATTTCTAGAAGTTTCTGTCGCGCATATGAAAAACGATGCTCGCCGGTGCGGCGAAGAGTCTTCATTAAGCCAGCGAGTAGTGAGGATTGTTTTGACTAGCGATTAGCTCGGCTGTGCTTGTGAATAATCTTTACCTACGTGTATTTTTAAACACTGCTATTATGTTTGAGTGTTGTTGAAGGTGTGAAGATCTTCGGATATTTACCCTGTGAATATTGCTGCTGAATCCTGTATTTAAAGGATTGGATTTTCGCTATTAAATTCGCATCGCTCTTAAAGAACTGATTATTTATTCTTTGTGATTGTTTTTTTGCATAAAATCCTCGAACCATCGGATCTACGTAACAATATTTATATTCTAACTTAGCAGATCTGAGTTGAAGAGACACACAATACGTACTACCGAATAAGAGTGTGACCCTGACCACTATATTTAGCTTTAACGCCTGCTCCTAATCTCAGAATATACACAGTTCCTAGTATTTAATAGAACGGTCCTACCTCTATATCATAGGTAGCAGCAACACACTCGAATCCTAGATGACTTTTCATATATCTCGCGTGGGATGGTATCCACCTTGACTTGAATGCACTGACAAAAAAAGCTGAACGCTTGAATGTCGGATAACTTCTCACTTTTAACTTTTAAACTCCTAACCACAGACTAGCATAATCACTTCCCAAAGGCCACCCTGCTTACGCTAAATTTCTGCTTTTTAAAAGTTTCTTAATTTGCATAATCACGCTTTGCTTCTGGATTTGATTGGAAAGAATTTGCCTTTTAGGCCCCAAAAAACCGAAGAGGAATTTTTTTAGTAGAACGCGCGATGAGCCCGTCACAAGTGTTTAATTATTTAATAACAAACATCTGATTTGGTGCCGCTAAGTTACATAACGGTCATATGTTAAAAGTGCTTTAAAAATTGGTATTGTATTTATTTAGTTTTTTGTGTTGGTATTGATGGAATTGTGTATGGATCTTTTTCTTTCAGTGCAAAAAAGAAGAAAATCGTTTTTTTTTAAATTAAGTATCGTGGCATCGTTAATCTAGAGAACGTAAAGGGAGGTTTGTTTTCTTGAAGAATCTGTGCAGACGCTATTTTTTTACATTACATTCATGATAAAAAAAATTATCCAAAATTTGCATGAAAATTTTTTATGCATTGCTGAAACTACATTATTGATTTCTTTACATATAAAATAAACCTAGCAGGAATAAGTGTAATAAACTGTTCTTGTTTGCTGTTTGCATTTGATCAATTTTATGACTTTCAAAAGTTTGTTTTTCTGATTTTTTTTTTGTTTACCCTTGTCTTTTCTGCTTTGTTGCTCCTACAAAATTTATTTTTTGATTGAATTAAATTGATTAATTCACTCAAATTTTCATTAATTTGTTTCAGATAGACTCCAGCAATTCTTCTATTAAAATCCTCTTTTTGAGATATTTTTGTTTAATGAATTTCTTTTTTTTATTTCCAAGCTGAAAGGTGTCCCTCGGTTCTTTTCGACGAGACTCTAGGCTTAAGATCGCTACTCAGAAGATTGTTCCTTGACGAATGTTGCGCTAGGGTGCAAAGGGCAAAGTTTCTGAGTCCTTTTTGGATCCATGCCAGAAGTCCTACTGACTTAGAACTTCCTCGATGGCATGTACCCCTACTATGTGCAACAAAAGTAGACTAAGATAGACACGATTCCAAGTATTTGATGGCTGAGTGCATTTCCAGCCAGTGTACTTGTCACGACTGGATCCTTTGGTTCCCCAAGTAAGCCTGGGTGGGGGATTATCTTTCTACTGCCTCCTTATTGACGCGCTAACTTATGAACTTTTTTAGACCGTGCTAACTTTTTTCCTACCTCGACACGCCTAGGACAATTAGGCAATTTACCTTCTAATTTATGCACTTTAAAACTTATTTTGGCTTGTTTGACTGTTTAGGTAATTCTTAACTATTTTTGGCCTATTCGCTTTTATGGGCATTTATCATCATTTACGGATTTTTTTCCTTACTTTTGTGTCCTTTTCTTATGTACTTTTATGTATATATTCATCTAGTATGGCTGTTTCTTTTTAATTGCTGATATTTTTCTTCTAATCAGGTTCTTAATTATATTGTGTGTAGTTTGTGTATGTTCAAGACACAAGCTCTGCATCTCCGTTTTGAATTACTTGAAGGACAGCTATGGAGTCATTGAATATGATTATTCCTTCAGCTTTCCCTGCATCTTGGAAAGTGTTTCCATTGGCTAAGGTTATTGAACACTTTTACGAGTAATGCAATTTTGTTTCACGATTTAAATCTAATTATTTGGTTCAAGTATTTAATAGTGAGAAAGTTAGGGTGGTAAGATCATAGATTCATACATTTGATATACTTGGAGGAGTTTCTATTAAAATTTTAATAATATACATTTTATTTAAAACATCTTTTCTAAATAAGGCTTTGTTTTCTACATTTAAACTTTTGAGTGAAAAAACAAATTTTCTGTTAACTTGTCATTTTATGTATCTTGTTGTGTGTTTATCTCAGGTCTGCATTTGTCTTAATTGTCTGTCTTGTCTCCTCTTGTATGTTTGTGGGTGTGTTTCTCATATTTTTTTCGTCTGTGTGCCAGGCTTTGAGTTTATTTTCTTGTCTATATTTTGCTTGCTTTCCTGCATTATCTGCGTTGTGTTGTCTTAAATCTTGTGTTTCCTTTCTGTCGTGTGTTATATTTGCTTTCTGTGTTGTCTTTGTGACTTGTCTGACTTTTTCTATTTGATTTGTCTTCTTTTGTTGTCTTATCTGTGCTGTACTTGTGTTTTGTGTTATCTGCCTGTCTGTCTTGCCATCTCTGTATTGTACTGTATTTATCCTATCTTACTTGTGTTGTGTTTGTGTCTTGTATTTTATGTCTCTCTCTTTTGTCTGGCTTGTCTCAAATTTCTTGTCTCTGCGTGTTTACTATCTTGTTTTGTTTTACCTGTATTATCTTTTCTGTGTTGACTTGTTTGTGTGTCTACCATTTTATATTCTATGTTGTCTTTATCTTGTCTTTTTTTGTATTGTGTCGTTTCTATATTATGATGTATGTGTTTTTCTCTATCATTTTTGTCTATCTGTCGTTGTTACAATTGTTTATATTGGACAATGAATCCTAATGTATAAAATAGCTCAAGTATCACACAAGATTAATCGCAAAAAGTAGAACAGAATACACAAGTACATTAACAACAGGGCAAAATGATATAGAAACAAAAGTAAAAAGTTAAAAATTTGGACAAGGAAAGGAACAGAGGAGTTGTAGTCTAAACAAGGAGTTCATGAAAATCTGCCATTCTAGAAACGATTGCTTGTCTTACCACGTTTTTCTGACTCAGCGTTTCTAAAACTGTGGGGTGCCCATCCCTCTAGGGAAGCGTGATAACTTTAAAAGGGGGCGTGAGAATTTTGAAAAGTCGAAACAAGATATTATTTTTAAAAAAATTATTAATTTATTGAAAGATAACAAACGAAATACATTCTGCCATAATTAAAAATGAAATACACATTTTTATACTGATATAATACACTTATAAAAAATACATTGTGCAGTATTGATACATTTATAGCTAATTTATAACAATACTAAGTTAAGAACAATTTTAAAAATTACCAGTGGCCCTATGGGCTTGTCATATATAAAATTATATACAAAAATTAACACCTATCTTGATAATTTGTAAGGTCTATAGGTCATTTTATTGCATTCCAAAGCTTTAGGAATAATTTTATGGATAGCAGTACAGAAAAAAGACGGTACTTTGGACATACGTATATATACGTTCGGGACCATTAATGCTTGGGCTGAGCGAGACGTTTATGTAAGCCGGTGGCACTTAAGAGTTAAAAGTAGTATTTCAGCTTTAGCGTCGAAGTACAGTATTTTTGAATTAAATACGTTATATTTATGTGGAGGGGGTGCAGAGAAAAGTATGATTGATTATTGGGTCGCAAGTATTGAAACTTTGAGAAGCACTGTTGTGACTTTTTGTCTAGTAATGGTCATATACGAAGATGCTCTTTTTTCGACAAACTTTCTCCAAAACAGGATACGGCTGTTGATTTTGCTACCTGGTCAGTATAATAGTATGTCCTTATTTTCTAAAATTGTGCTTTTAAGTGACTCGGAGGAAATGGTTTATTATCATGTGGCTCAATTTTTCCTTATTTGGCTACTAAGACTGCCTTATGGTATTTATAAAAAAAATTCAAAATTTGTCATATTTTTGAGATAATACGTGTGTCTGTGTGATGGGTTATAACTACTGCCTGTATGGCTATTTTGGAATGAACTAGAATAACTACTTTATTGAAACTATCGATCTCTATCTTGAGGTTTTCCAGAGCTAGTGAGACTACAAGGATCTCTTCGTCAATAATCGATATGAAGTGTCTAACAGGAATACAAGACAGTGTTGTTTTGTATCTTAGAGCCATCAATGTACTAGTCCATTTAGCTTCATTCCGGTCATATAACAAATGCTCTGAATATGACCAGACTTTTATCAAGGGTCTTGAATGTTAGCTCTGAATTTAGCTGTCAATTTTGCTACCTGGTCACATTTAAGAGAGTATCTACTAATTTATTTTGTGACATTTTCAAATAAGTTTCATTATTGAGATAATTTTTAATTATTTTCCAAAAGAGAAGAGAGAGAAGAGAAGCCCGAAAGAATTTTTACACGGGGCCTACTCAGACCTGGCTACGCCAGTGCTAATAGAGTTCCTTCCAGTTATATTCCATTAATATCAGGGAAAAGGATCTTTGGAGTGGTGCTGAACTGCTTGTGGTAGAAAGTATTATGGTGAATAGGAGAACGGATCTCCGTATTTTCAACAAAGGTTAATTTACCAAAGATCGTTACTGCGATGAAATTATCTTCCCACACGTGCGTCTGTTCCGAAATGCCAGGCTTTATTTTTGTGGATGACGGTACAAGTCTACACAAAGCGTCTCTTGATAAGGGGCTTATATAGAGTGTTTTTTTCCAGGTATAGAAGTTTAAGTTGGCATTACTTTCCAAGATGGCGACCGATTTAACAGCTGTCAAATGATTTATTCTCAGTTTGGTTTGGCAATTCATCAAAACGATCATCAAGCCAGGCGTAGATTCGTCGAATGGGCCCAAAACGAGATTGCCGTTGTTCCCGATTTTCATAGGCGAATTTTGTTTAGCGATGAAGCGCACTTCTGGTTGAATGGCTACGTCAACAAACAAAACTGCCGCATTTGGAGTGAAGCTAATCCACAAGTGTATGTCAAAACACCGTTACATCCAGAAAAACTGACTGTTTGGTGCGCTTTATGGGCTGGTGGAATCCTTCTTCAAAAACGATGAAGGCCACAACGTTACACTCAATGTTGATCGGTATTGAGCCATGATTACTAACTTTTTCATTCCTGAATTGAACAATCATGTTGTCCAAGAGCTGTGGTTCCATCAAGACGGCGCAACATGTCACACAGCTCGTGCCACAATCGATTTATTGAAAGACACGTTTGGTGACCACCTAATTTCATGTTTTGGACCTGTTAATTGGCCTCAAGATCTTGTGATTTAACACCGCTAGACTATTTTCTGTGGGAATATGCAAAGTCGTTGGTCTATGCGGATAAGCCACAAACGCTTGACCATTTGGAAGACAACATTCTCCGTGTTATTGCCTATATACGGCCACAAATGTTGGAAAAAGTCATCGAAAATTGGACGTCCAGATTGGACTACATCTGAACCAGCCGTGAGATTTCTATGCCAAAAATCATATTTAAAATGTAATGCCACAAGAGTATCTTTCGAATAAAAAAAAGTTCATGTCAATCGAATAAAACATCGTTGTTTTATTGCAATTTAAAGTTCTATACCTCTAAAAAAGCACCCTTTAGAATGAGAGGATATCAGCAAAATGGATTGACCAGCATGACTTCTTAATTTAAATCTCATCGAACATGTATAGGGTGCTTTGGGGGGGGGACACTTTGCAGAACACTCCTATAATGCGGAAAACATCAGACATCTAGAACGGATGTTTCAAGAAGAACGGGAACTCTTACCTCAAGAGCTTCTGGATAATTTGGTATTGAGCATGAACAGGCGGTATCCCGCAATTATTGCGGTTAAAAGTGTAACGACCGATATAAACCAAAACATGTATCTTTTATTTTAAATCGAGCCTTTTATTTTTTGATTTCATAGCCGATTAGAAGTCTCACTGTATACATTAAAATCTATCTCAAAATGTAAATTTTAATGTGCGATGTACCTTTTCTGAGAAACTACTGTTCACAGGTATGTAAGTTTTTTATGAATTATTTATAATGATGTCTAATATATACTAAAATGAGCTTTTTGTAAAAAATTCAAAAATTTAATTTTTTCAAATTTTTTAAGTAAAAAAATGCGTCAAACTTCGCAATGTTTGATAAAATATTTCAAAATTTATTAAAAAATTCAAAATTAGCTAAAAGCTCATTTTAGTAAAATGAGAGAGGTATACTTTAATAGTATGAACAATTACAAGCATGTACATAAAACAAATTTTCAGAAAAGGTACATCGAAAACAGCCAATTTAACATTGTCAGTATAGAGGGAGAGAGAGGTTTCCAACTCCCCTTAAATGAGACATTCATTACAGCCCTTTGGGACACGGGGGTGGAGAAATCTTTCATATCGGAAGAGGTCTATCGCAAATATTTTTCGTATCGACCTCGTCAAAAGACGAAAGATAGAGTAGTGACGGCGCAAGGAGCCTCGTGTTGAAACTTAGGTCGGGTCGAATTACAGATTCGGATCCGAGAATTCCAGAAAACCTGGGAATTTCACATTCTTAACAATATGCAGTACCAATGAATTTTGGGCATTGATTTTATGAAGGAGTCCAAATTGACTTTAGATTTCGATCAGAAATCTCTGATCATTCCACAGGACCAAATTAAGCAGTTACCAAAAGTGGAAAAGCCGGTCGAGATTTATCTATCAGATACAAAGCTCGGTGAAGGGCAAAAGCAAAAATTAAGGAATTTATTTAATGGTTTTAAAGGGCTATCTTCAGATCAGCCGGGGTTAACTCATGTTTTATACCATGAAATCGATACTGGGGACAAGGGACCGGTAGTGTCGAGACCCTACAAATGTGACAGGGTCAAACAAGGAATAATCGATTATCACATTGAGAAAATGTTGCAAGAGGATACAATCCGTCCTATTCAACCCCCATACGCGTCACCAGTAGTTTTAACGTGCAAGAATAATGGCCTTCCTCCAGATTCTCCTGAGGCGTATTGATTCGCGATTGATTATCGCAAACTTAATCAATAACTAATTACCCCTGATATCCATTACCGGTGATTGATGATCTAATAACAAACATTCAGCATACCGGAGTAATGTCCACATTGGATTTAAAAAGTGGCTATTTTCAATTGGCGATTAGTCCAAAAGATATCGAGAAAACCGCGTTTATCACTCGCAATGGCACGTTCGCATTCCTCAGAATGTCTTTCGTCCTTTCTGGGGCGGCGCCAAATTTCAAAAAGGCCATAGATATTATACTCAAACCTGTTATTGGGCGTTTCGTGTCGGTATATATGGACGATGTTATCATCACATCTCCATCGTTTAAAGAACACTGAAATCATTTGAATCAGGTATTTACATTGTTGAGAGACGCAGGGCTAACATTAAATAAGGATAAATGCCACTTCGCACGTGACAAATTGAAGTATTTAGGTCTCGTAATTAGTAAAGAAGGGATCGAAACAGACCATAGTAACGTGAAGGTAATCACAGAAATGAAACCTCCTAAAAATAACAAGTAAGTATCGAAATTTTTAGGGATGGTGGGGTTGTATCAAAAATTTATACCCCAGTATGCAGACATATGTGAACCATTATATCGGTTTAAGAAAAAGGGGGCTAAATTTAATTGGTCGACAGAAGCACAGGATTCTTTTGATAAGATAAAACGAGCATTAACTGAGGCACCAGTTTTGCAAATACCGAATTTTACAGAACAGTTTAACTTATTTACTGTCGCTAGTGGGGTCGGAATTGGTGCTGTGCTTAATCAAAACCACAGACCGATTGCATTCGCGTCTAGAACTCTCAATAAGGCGGAACGAAACTATGCTGTTACTGAACGCGAATGTTTGGCGGTGATATGGGCATTAAATAAGTTTAAAACTTATTTCGGATCCCTGCCTGTGAAGGTAATCACAGATCACGCGGCATTAACAAAGCTAACGAATGGGAAAAACTTATCTAGTCGAATGATCAGATGGGCACTCAAGTTATCAGAGTTCAACATAGAATGAGAACATCGACCAAGGGTCGAAAACGTTGTCACTGACGTATTGTCTAGGAATCCAGTAGACAATCTGGATGGATCACAAATTTCGTGCGCAGCTCTTCGAGCCCTAGCCATAAACTCCCGAGAACAACTCATTCCAGAGCAAAGGGAAGATCCTGAGTTAGGACACATCTATCGTTATTTAGAAAACCCAGATGACGGTTCCGTTAATGCGACTGTATGCGAGGGTTGGTCCCAGGATTTTAAATTAATCAACGGTCTACTCTTTTACGCGAAATATTCTACAACTCTTGGAGAACTAAGAGTGTATATTCGTAGATCACTTCGCGAAAGAATAATGAAAGAATTTCATGATCTGCCATTAGCAGGCCATCTATGAAAGAGGAAGACCTATTTAAAACTACGAGACACATGTTATTTTCTATATATGAGGAAATATATATTTGAATATGTATCAACCTGTGACCGGTGTCAAAAATTTAATTACAAAAACGCGCTACCAGCTGGTCGTTTAATTCCGATAGTATCGAATTAGCCCAATGAAATTGTAACGTTAGACCTTACCCCGCATCCCGACCCGAAAGATATAGATTTGTATTAGTAATAACTGATCATTTCACTAAGTGGAGTGAGCTTATTCCTTTACGAAAAGCTTCGGCCCAGGCCATAGCTAACGCCTTTTTTGAGAATTATATTTCACGTTACGGAGCTCCGATTTCTTTAATTAGTAATAACGGCCCCCAATTTATATATATCAGAGGTATTTGAACACTTAAGTCACAGGTTGGACATAAAACATATAAAAAACGGTAACATACAGGCCACAGAGGAATTTAACGGAAAGAGTTAATCGCAATTTAGTCCAGATGATAGCCTGTTTTGTAAAAGAAAATCACGAAAACTGGGACCGATTTCTTCATGAATTCGCTTTCGCGCTGCGCACTTCAGTGAACGAAACAACAAATAAAACTCCGGCTGAGTTATTCTTAGGTAGAAAGATTATAACACCTTTTAGTAAATTAATAAATGTCACAGAGGGTGCTGAATATGTAGGAAGAAACATTGAGAAATTATTCGATGAAGCAAGGCAGAATAGGCGGAAACAACACAAACATTGGGAAAAATATTATAATCGGAAAAGGAGGGAAGTTAACATCAAAGTAAATGATTTGGTGTTGGTACAAACTCATTTTATAAGTGCTGCGGGTAGAAGAGTGGTTGGAAAGTTTATGCCTAAGTTTGAAGGGCCATATAGAGTGTTGGAGGTTCGGAATAACAATTTAATTACATAAAGAGGGGTAAAAAGGTAACAGTTAATATTGACGAGGTGCGTGTGTACCGTCCACGACAATCCAACACGATTAGTTCGGACAGTCATGTTGAGGCACTGTATGAAGGACAGAGGTCGAGTGATAGGTCAAGTAGATCGCAACCAGGAAAATTCAAAAAGGATCTAGGAAATTTCAAGTGAGCAGAATAACGGTCATAAATCAAGTAAGGGTAATGCCGGACGGGAGGATCCGAGATTGAAACGTAAAGTAGATTCATATGGATCAGGGGACTGGAAAAATATCAAAAAGTCCAAAATTTGCAGAAAACGTTCTCTGCAGGGGTCCGAACATAGGGACCAGAAAAGACCAACCCCTGAACCAAAACAGGGGATAAAAAGAGCAATTCCGTCTTCGGTTTCATCTCGTAATCATAAATTTTGAAGACCTACTAACCTCTCCTAGGGATCACAGTCCACTGCAGGTCCTTCTCATCAACAAGATTCGAGGCAGGACAAGTCACCTACAGTAGCGAACAGGCACGAAGGAAGCGGACAATACAACAAGGCGCGGGAGACAAAGACAACTAAAAACGGAACCAGCAGGGCAGCTGAGAGGAGAACTGTCCGGTCGAAACAGACGACAGCAGTGAGACCTTGTCCGTACTACCTACGCAGCCGAGTAAGACAACCCGAAGGATTTCCAGAGGAGCGGAGGAACAGCGTAATAGCAAGTATTCCACAGAACAACATCAGGAGAAGGAGCCTCAGTATGGAAGCCTTAGACGGAGATCCAGTGGATAGGAGCGAATAAAGGGCAAAGAAAAATATCATTTTGTATCGTTTCTTTCTTTTCTCCTTTCAAACAAGTGGTGGAAGAATTATTCCAATGAAGCAAGTCACGGGCGGATTTTTAATTTAAGAAGCCAAGCAAAAGTTGACACTACAATGAGTGTTTATTCTTGTTGAGAAAAATCAGCTTTTGTGTATTTTTTGTATAAATATGGAGAAAACATTTGTCAGAATGCATTTGTTTACTTCTATGCATGACTTTGCTAAGATGCGACAATTCCTTTGGTTGTTTGTTTTATTGTTTTTTGAAAAATGTTTGAAATTGTATGTATATATATGTGTATATTTTATCTTACACCTGGTGACTTGGGGACGTGGCGTAATTGGGTAGAGCTAACATTTAATACTAACAAGCGCAGCATATATGGAATGGGAATGCGAAGGAACCAGATGCTTCAATTGATATACTATATGAAAATGTTATGTAAAAAAATGAAGAAATCTGTATGTACTATAGATGTTTGTTTTTCACACAAAGAGATTCTCATTTCAGGGTAGCTGACCCTGAGAATTGTTATTCAACAAAAGAAGCAAGATGCAAGTCCGAATATGTGTTATAATATTTAAGTAGATTTTTAAGTAGTTAAGGAAACCACGCAGGCAGGTTTTTCCACTTAGGTGGTTTTTCCCTCGCCTCACAGCCGAATGGGCGTGGTGTAGGGAAATCTAATTCTGTAAATGTTACGTCCTTTAAAGTGTAGTTTTAGGTCGTAAATTTTTTCTTTCCCTTAAGGAAGGAGAATTTTTAGTATCCGATTGGTAGATATATATATTAAAGTCGTCGAGACTGTAAAGCAAGTCTAGGAATTGGTTACGTAATTTTTTTTCAGGCCGTTTGTGACCTTCGAAAAAATCCCGTTTTCTTTTTGGAGGGGCTTGTGACGAATCTGTACGGAACCTTTCCACTCATATTCTTAGGCGTCTTTCTGGGTAATATAAATTCGCGTTTATTTCCAATCAACTCCAAAAAGAAGTTTGGGATATTTAAATTAGATAAGGTATTTAAGTCGAGAGTTGCGAGATAGCAAGAGAGATGATGGTAGGCTATTGTGCCAACAACGTTAAAAGCAAAGCTAGAAGATTCAAAGAGATTAGATTCGTGAAGACGTCGTGCTGCTAGGCGTACCAGAAAGCTGATATAAGCCAGCGGTAAATAATTCACGTACGCTTAAAGTAAGCGTCCGTTTCAGATACTTAGTTAAAGTTAATGGCAATTATAAGAATTCGAATACGTGTGTTTCTCGGATCTCCTATTTCGGTAAACCTTACTTGAGTTGAGCTAGATTAGTAATCAATCGTATTCTTAGTAATTTAATTTAGTATCAAGGCAAATCCCTAAAGAAGACGTAACATTATCGTATTATTTGTTATCAGAGATTGTTGAGGAAATTATAACAAAAATAAATAATATTATTATTCAAAATGGCTTTTGGTGGTTCTTTGCCTCAAATTAATCTTGGTGTTCAAGGTGTGACCCAGGGGGGTCATCACAAAGTGATAACACGCATATCTTTCAAAATGTGTCAAATGGACACCCTCCATCACAGCATTATGTACTGGGACCACACATTTCACAAACTTACCGTTAATTTTCACTAACATCCCCTTGCACAATGTGCATTTTTATGCCAATGAAAATGTAATCTAACTGCTATAAAGGAATTGCTTAGGCAGTGGAAGAAATAAATTAACCTACTTACTCATAACTCAACAAGCGAACACTTTTAAGAAAATTTTTCTCCTACATTTGCTAAACTTATTAACATTATTGCTTTATTAAACTTATTGCTTAGTTTGAGTTACATACTTAAGATTGAGTTTAATGAGAGGAAGTGTTTTTATTAAAAAATTAATAATAATTGTAATGGTGTGAAAAAGTAGCAGAATTGTATAATTTTTTGAGCTATTATGTAACTAAAAGGGTCATCTTTTGAAATAAATTACCTAGGGAAGTATGTAGTATTTTTCTTTTTTCGTAACTTCAAAGTTAGGTAACATCCTTTTCTTAAACCGAGTTGAATTACCTTATACCAGCAAGAGGTTTTGTTTCATTAGTGACTGTGATTAATAGCACAGTTATGTACGATCCTATTAGTGGAAAAGTCTCTGTAATATGTAAGGTTTGCAGTCCTGGGTTCCTAAGGTTTCTTTAAATCCCGAAATGTCTCCCGGAATTTACTTTTTGTCTGACATATTTTAAATATTTTTTTGTATCAAAATTTTCTAAGATTTAATTCTCAAAAAATTATTATTATTATTATTATTATATTTAAGAAAAATATGTACACAGAACTTTTTTTGTGCAATTAGTTTTTTAATATTAATAAATCATAATTTAACAGAACAATTTTAAGCTCTGAATACTAGACGCATTTTAATTTGTTGACTTCAATATTCAATTTACAATTTGTACTGACGAGTGAACAAGGGCCTTGATGAGCATAATAGAACGATATGTGTAGTTTATTAGTGTGTTTTTGAAAAATTGGAAAAATAATAAAACAAGTAATTAATAATTTTTGTCTAATTTTTTAAAATCATATTTTTGCACAACTATGTGATATTATTTTATATTTAAAATTTTGGCTCAAAATACTTCTTTTGATTATAAACCTGCACCAATAAACTATTAACACAAATCTGGTAATGTATATTACGGCTGAAAAATTTTTTGTATTGAAAATTCCCCTTGGCTTACAAGGACTATTCACTTAAAAGTACATCTCATATTGGCGGATATATTATACGGCAACATTTTTTTAACGTTTGAAAACGGATAAACAGCTAAGTGCAAACTTACTGATTGCCAAAAATTATTGAAAATTGGTGGTAGTTTATTACAAAAGGATTTCATACGCATTTATTTCCTTGCATAAAATGGCACCCTGTATTGGCACGGATATATATATATATATATATATATATATATATATATATATATATATATATATGGCACATTACCAGAAGAAAAATGTATTATTGCAATAAAAATTGGCAAAACCTAAAATTAATTTTCATTCTGACATTGTAGACATTATGACGGATGGATCAAGCGTTATGGAAAAGTAGCCGTTTCCTCTACGAAATGCTGGAAAAGCTGTGTTTTTTAAAAGGCTTATTTTCAGAAACACAAGAAATGAGGAAATGTTATTTTTAATTTCAATATAGGCTTTTTTTCATTTGTTTTTGTGTTGAATTAAGTATTGTTTTGATTTTTTTCAATAAATATTAATACACTGGTGTGCAAAACTTAAGCAAAAGGTGGGTTTATTGCCATAACTTCACGAAAAATCATCTGAGAGACATGTTCAGAAATGAGGGAGATTATTATGTACGTAAAGTATGACGAAAGCATCGGCGCTGAAAAAGGAATACAATGCATACAGTATGGAATCAAACAAAACAAGCTTTATTGAACGCATAGTATCGTGACTCATGATGGTCTATCCAACAGGAAGAACAACAAGCAGATGTTCCTTAATATGGTATATGCACTCCCCTCACTGCAATGGTTGCTTCGCACCGTCTCCGCATACTCAGAACCAGCTGGTGCAACATTTCTTGCGGTAGGAGTGTCCATTCTTCAATCAGCATCTGTTTGAGTTGTTGGGTGTTCTCCGGATGATGCAAACGTGCTGCAATACGTCTCCCCAAATCATCCCACACATGCTCGATGGGATTTAAATCTGGGGAGTACGCTGGCCAATCCATTCGAGTGTTATCTTCACTTTCTAGCAGCTCCTCAACAGCAAGAGTCTGATGTGGCCGTGCATTGTCCTCCATAAAAATGAATTCTGGGCCAATGGCACCTCGGAACAGAAGCACATGGGGAAGAAGTACCTCATCACAATAGCGATCCCCGGTTAC
Organism: Trichonephila clavipes; assembly: GCA_019973935.1. Classification (NCBI taxonomy): domain Eukaryota; kingdom Metazoa; phylum Arthropoda; class Arachnida; order Araneae; family Nephilidae; genus Trichonephila; species Trichonephila clavipes. The sequence continues at coordinate 105,663 of BMAU01017165.1, read as the reverse complement.
AGACCCTCTATCAAAAATGTGGAGCTCAGTTCGCCCGTTCAGCCTAATGCCTCCCCAGGCAAGAACTCCAGGACCACCGTAATGGTGTCTTTCCTTGATGTTACTGGTATAAAACCGTGTCCCGATCTCTCTCTAAATCAAAAAGCGTTTGGAATCGCTTCTGGTACTGAACCGACTCTCATCCGTAAAGAGGACACGACTCCATTAATCATTTGTACAGTTTTTGTGCTCTCTGCACCCCTGTAAATGGTGGCGTCGGTGGTCAACTTTCAACGGGAGGCATCGTTCAGGACGGCGGGCGAATAGGCCCCCTTTGTGAAGGCGTCTGGCCACAGTAAACTGCGACACTTGTCACCCCGCTGCTGTAGAGAGTTGCTGAGCAATGACGCTTGCTGACTGCCGTCGGCCTCTTTTCGCCTGTAGGATGATATACCGGTCATCCCCTGCAGTTGTCGTCCTCGGGCGGCCACCACCAATCTTTCTAACAGCTGTATCTGTGGTTTGGAATGCTTTCCAAGCGCGCGAAACGACACTTTTGTTGATTCCGAACTCTGCAGCTACACTGGTGAGGTATGCCCCTCCTCCAGCTTTCCGATCATTCTTCCACGTGTGAAGTCGTTCAGGTGATTTCTTCTAGCCATATTTCACGAACTGACTCACTGGCACTTGCAGCGAATATGTTGAATTGCGTCTGTGTCCTTCATTTTATTTTACTGTTGAGCAGAACGTGCCGACATCACGCGTTTTGTGTACGCTCACGTCGCTTCTGATGTTTCGTTCCTGATATTTGCATACGCATGACGTTTCTACTGACTTACTTGTTCACTGTACTGATCTCCAGACCTCCTTTTCTGCAATTTCATGGTTATCTGCTTAATTTTTACATTGTTGCTTAAGTTTTGCACACCAGTGTATTAATCTTTTATCTATTGCATCATGAATTACTGCAGTTTTTCCATACAATATATTTTGAATCACTTCATTGAAAATTAAGGGATGTACATAAAAAAAATACTTAAGTTTGAGAAATTGAATCCGTTAGAGCTAATTAATTAATTAAAGATATTCAACTGTAAAATGAATTATACACACTGTTCACTTAAAATAAATAGTCAAATCGTTTTCTAAGGTCTTCAGTAACATATAAAAATAAGACACTTACTTTTTGACATTAATTATTTTTTGGAACAAAAATGACAATCTTCGCAATCCGCTGTAAACGACGCCAGCTAAAAACGCAATTTCTGCCATAAAACTATTCTCCTGCCCCACTAAAATAATCATCATAGAACCCGTGCTGCCATATATTTTGGTTGATTGAAGAGGGTTCAGCTACACGATTTAAAAGAATATTTCCGCTAATTACCATCAGAGTATTTGTAAAAATGGTTATTCTATGTAATTTAAATGTGAGTGGTACTTATAAGTGTCGTCGGTAGATAAAGGGTGAAACCAACTTTTTAAGTGTGTTTTAATAGTCCACTCCTAATCCAGGGACCAATCCCGGGATTTAGATAAAGTGATCCCGAATTGCCGAAACTGAATATATAACACGGGATTGTAAATCTTATTCTGAATATCCAATCAATTTTAGGAACTAACTATTTATTAGAGCAAGAATTGCTGTGATGAGTCTTTGGATTGAACTGCTTATTATTTTTGAAACAAGCACACTGTTTAGTATTACACATTTTTTTATACAAACACTTTTTAAATCCTTTACTAGTACTGCAACTTTGAGCTGTTGCAACAGATCAAAGCGTTGTGTCAATATTTGGAACTTCTTCTATGGAAATCAATTCTAGTTGTGTGTGAAATTTACTGCACTGATATCTTAAGTACGATTATTTTAGCCTGCCTAATTGGAAGAATTTTTCCCAAAGCAGCTGGAACCGGTTCAAAGAACTTTCCAGTGTCATATTTCATACTTTAACGATCAAATATTCTTTAATCTATAGAATACCTAGTTAAAACGTAGAATTTAATAATTTTATATACTTTATCTGACTGATCTAGTTATTTCATGAAATACCTATTTATTCTATGAAATAACGTATTTCACGCTGTAACGGTAATATATTTAAAAATATTTTTATAGCCTTTACCTCTTGATTTACAAAGAACAGGACTTGCAATTTTAAAACAGAAGTACATTTATCATTCACACCCATGTAGCCCCTCCCCTTTCGGGAGTCGATATCATTAGCATATTTTAAAGTACATGTTTGAGAACAGGTATCGGACCTCACCTGGTGTGAGAGCCTTAAGCCAGTGTTTCTCAAATTGAGGGGCGCGCCCCCAAGGGGGACGTAATACCTCTACGAGGGGGGCATGAGCATATTGAAAAGTCTAAAACAAAAGATTATTTAAAGAAATTTTATATATAATTTACTGAAAATAAAAAAAACAAAATACTTTCTCATATAATAAAAAAAAAATACAAATTTACACTGATATAATCTATATATATAAAGGAGAAAAGCGACTCACTCACTCACTGATTGACTAATCACGATATCTCCGGAACTATTAAACCTACAGACTTGAAATTTGGCAGGTAGGTTCCCTTCATGGAGTAGACGTCAGTTAAGAACGGATTTTGCAAAGTCCGAACCCCAAGGGGCGTTATAGATAATTATTTCCATCGCTAATAAAAATCCACTCCCAAGTGGCATTGTAGAGAATTATTTCCATTCTTAAACTATTAGACGTACGGGGCGTTATATATATATATATATATATATATATATATATATATATATATATATAGGCAATTAACTCCTTTTTTATACTATTAGACGTAAAATCTCGAAATTTAGTAAGCTGATTCCATTCATTAAGTAGAGATCCGCTATAAGATGTGTTCTGTGAAAATCGTTTCCTAAGTAGCGTTGCGGGGATTAAGGGCCGTTATAGATAATTATTTCCATTTTTTTAAACTATTAGACGTACAGTCTCAAAATTTGGTAAGCGAATTCCTTTCATGGTGTAGAGATCCGCTACAAAATGGTTTTCTGGAAAATTGATCCCAAGGGTCACTGAGGGGAATTAAGGGGCGTAATTGATAAATATTTCCGCTTTTCAACTAATAGAACCACGTGCTTGAAAATTAGAAGGTATGTTCCGTTCAAGGAATAAAGTTCCTTTTACAAAGATTTTTGCGAAAACGGACCCCAAAAGGAGTGAGGTTGCGAGGGATTAAGGCGTGTTATAGAAAAATTCCTGTTTTTGAATTTAACTCATTTACTTGAAATTTTTTTGAGCACTTTTCTTTAGTTGAATAGCGTTCCACTAAGAATGGATATTACGGAAATTAACTCCAGAGGGAAGCGGGGAGAGTTATTGGGGCGTATTGATAGACAAAATTCCCGTTTTTGAACTGCTAAGACTATAATAATAAAATTTGGATTGTATGTTTCTTCTGTTGAATTGGAATCCGCTAAGGAGGTATTGATGATATAAATTCCGTTTTTGATCTGTTAGATTTAGACTTGAAATTTAGCATGCATGTTTATTTTATGGTGTAGAAATCCACTGAAAGTCGCTTTGGCGGAAATCCACTTGATTATTGGGTTAAGTGAGTGCAAAAAATCTTTTTATTTCTACTTTAGATATAAATAGAAATTAGATATCATAATTTATGTCCTTTTTATATCAAGAGGCGAGAGTTACAGCTATAAATATATTTTTCAATACAATCAAATTCTTAATGCTAGATATAAATAATTTATGTATATGTAAACAGTATATATTTATACAACATCGAGAAACACCCTGTGAAGTGGGTGGGTAACGGCTAGTAGTGATATATTTCTTTGAATATTTCGAATACAAATCATATTTTTGCTTTATATTAACACTTGAGTTATTCTCTAGAACAAGTAAAAACATTTTTTTAGTTCAACATTTTAGTTTTTTTTTACTTTTAGTTGAACATAGAAATGAATTTTAATATCTCGTAATACATATTTTTAAATACAATGTTTTCCATTTATTATTGAAAAGCAGAAAATATTTTACACACCTATGAATAAGGTAATTCACATAATGGAATTAAAAGATTATTTCAGGAAATCAACAGACAATTTATTTGAAAAATTATAGAACTTTGTAAATTTTAAATTCGCATTTTCTTATTTTTGCATCAGTAAAATTATTTATAAAGCATTAGGCTTTATTTTGAGAGGGAAAAATATTTTGATTCACACTCTATGCACATGTATCTTGTATATAAGTGTAAAAATTTGGAAACACACAGAAAGCGTAATAGCTCTCAATAATTAATCTTAAGGATTGAATTTGAATTTGATGAACCCACCGAATTATGTCAAATTTTTGCAAAGTTGAGCGATAATATTACAATACGGTTATCTTGATCTTTATAATTTAGGTTTGTGGTTTTAAATATAATTGTTTTTTGAATTTTTTTTTACTGTGGTAAACCTACAGATTTCAAGCAATCTCATTTAAAAATATGTCTTTTTCTATATCGATCGCTATTTTGTTGCAGTATTCAAGTTAGCAAGCGTTATCAAGAAGAAGCCGTTTTTTTCAACGATGAAATGCTGGACGAGCTATGCTTTTCAAAAAGCTTATTTAAAAAAAACACAAGTAATGAAGAAATGACTTTTTTTAAAAAATTTATTACGTACTAATTTTTGTCTTTGATGAATAATTTTGTTTTGAATTGTTTCAATAAGTAATATTATTAAACCAATTTTTTAATTATGTTTCCGGTACCTAATGACATGATGAAGAGTGTTAACAAATGCGTTTTCAGAATGAAGATATTTTTCAAATAAAACAAATTCTCTATGATTGTCATGAATAGAGAGGAACATGTGCTATACCTTTTTGAATATTAACTAAGTGGACCATCTTTTAAGAAACTTGCCCTGAGTGGTATGTAATATATTTTTTTGTTTTAGAGAGTCAAAGTTTAGTGACATCATTTTCTTTAGCTCCGAATTAAACACACACAAACTACGTTGATTTTAACTTAAGCCAACAAATAATTTTGTCCAATATGTGACTGTTATTATTAGAGATGTTATGTAAGATGACATTGTGGAGAAAAAATTACTGTAAAATTGACGAAAATATTCTTGTCTTACTTTAACCAAGTGATATGGAATTTTTTAAAAAAAATTTCTTATAGAACTGTGTGTGGGATATGAACTTCTTTTTCTCTCTGCTTGACTTTGAGTTTCAGGACATGCTATAGGTAATTTGTGTAAGAATTTTCAAATAGCTCTCACTAACCTATTTTCTAAAAAAATTTAACTAGGAGATACGATGCACCATCTCGAATAAATACACAGTGACACGAACATAAATAGATGTTCTAAAGCTTTCGGCTACTGTCCAGCTTAATTGTGTTTTCTTACGATTTCATGATGAACAGCATCTTTTCAGAAACTATGTTTTATGTCATGACCTTTCTTAAATACAGAACATTCGGAACCTCTCATGTGAAAGAAACTTTAATTTTTTTGTGTCTGGGTGCAAATTCAATTGTGAAAGTCCGTATTTTTTTTCTTTTATATCTAGGATCAAATTTAAATGTGCGAGAAATTCCCCCCTTCCTTTTCTTTGTTTCGGAGGAAATTTAATATTGAAAGAACCTCCTTCTTTTCTTTTCTTTCTTTCTTTTTTTTTTTTTTCTAAGAACAGATTTGAGTTCTCTTTTTGAATTCCTACTATACATAATTTGTTGAAATTTTCAATTATGAATAAAAAAACTTTTTATTCGTCCATTCAAGTTCAAATACTTTTTTTCAAACTTGTAGTGGGCGATACTTGATGTAAAAAAACAGTTTTTTCAAATATTAATTCATTAATTAACTAAAATAAAAATGTTCTTTGTTGACCTAAATAGGAATTGACTTATTTTTTTCTTTATATTACTTGTTTTTATTTAGGAACAAATTTAAGTTTGTCATAAAAAATTTTCTTCGATTGACACTACCGAGAGGAAACAGAGGGAATAATTTACTTAATAAAGAATTTACCATACATGCGAATTGTCATAATTTCATTAGTTTGTCACTCTCCACATCTTCCAAACTCTGCTCAGCCAGGTTCCTCGTTATAAGTACGTAAACAATGTACCTGTAGGGTCCATAATCCACGAGAAAATTACGGTAAATGATTATGAATGAATGTCGATGCAAGTTGTTCATTATGGGACTCCGTCACATTTTTATACTCTTGTACATGGTTTGTTGAATATGGCATACCCCAATGGCTGAATCTGACATGGGGGTTCAGTTGTAAGGCCACCACGATCGCTGGATGGTATAATAAGTCGAAGTGACCACACAAACAGATTAGCTGCCCGTCTGCATGCTGCTTGTACTTCGGTGGACAACGCCTTGCAGCGACGCGAGCACTTATCCATTCCCCGGCGTGCTCAAGCCTTCTTTGATATGCAAGGCAGATGTTTTGAACACCTGTCTTTATAAATATTTCCGTAAATTGCTGCTGATGTGTTTAATACGGCTTGGACGTTCTTTGTTTTCGTTATTCTTCTCGTAAACTAGGGATGGTACAGGTACAGTTCTTTGGATATTTCTTACGTACTTCCAATAAGGAATACAGCTGGGCCGAGTTTGGACGCTATTTTGGCGACACTGTCGAATAAAAATTGTGTGCTAGTGTATTTGATCAAACATGCTTAAAATCTTGAATAACAGTTTCAAAATAGTGTTCTGTTGATCGGGGTTCGAGGATTTTATGCAAAGCAGTCGCAAGCAACAAGACAGTTGTTCAGGAGCGTTGGAAATTTATGGTTGAAAAACATTCCTTGAAATAAAGGATACAGTTCTCAAATTCGCAGAATAAATCTCAGCGAACCTTCAACAGCGCTCAGACACAACTATTACAATACAAGTAGGTAAAAGATTATTCACAAACACTCGCTCGTCCTACATAACATCTGCAGTAATAACTAATCGCTAGTCGACTCTTTACGGTCAAATTAATACTACTCTTCAACGGTCAAAACAAGACTAACTCAGTTTCGGGAGAGTGACTCCCTATTTATAGGAATCACGGCTTTTTCTTGAAAAATCCAGGTGTGGCATAGATCGTGATATGAGTAGATTTCTCCCGAAACTTCCAGAAGAATCCATAGAATCACGAACTCGCCAAAAATGGTCATCAACATGTTCACCAAGTTGCCAACATGGTTACCAAGAATAATGCCACTTTGGCTCGATCACCAACATTTCGCCAAGTTTCCTTTGAAACGCCATTATAATGTATGGTACGGCGTTGATCGCAAATTCTTCTAATTTTAACATAAAATAAGTACAACATAGAGTAATATAAATGTATTCTACAACCATATATAAATTATTTACACTATTTTAAATATTCTCCGCACAAAAATCGTAAATATATATATATATATATATATATTTATATAAACTTCATTTTCAGTGAAAAAAAAGTCATACATCAATCTTTTTATGTTTTTGAATTGTTTGGCGAGCTTAAATAGTTTGCTCGTTGTTTCTTTCAAGTCAAGGTTTCGAATACTGGTGAATCTAAAGACCTGTCAGGTGGCAGCACTGACTTACTAAGCACTAAACTAATTAATCATTTTTTAAAAAATTAATTATAAAATCTATTTTAATTATTAATTTTTCCAACTTGAACAGTTTTCAATACTTTTTCAGCGATTAAATAGATCATAAATAGTTATTTGTGTTTTTAAATGGTTCTATCTGTTATTTTTAGTAGCATCGATAAGAAATATATAATTTTGTAGAATCTAAATGTAATATATCAAATCAGCTGCAGAGCACCGTAGTGAGGCCTTAGATGTGTATCAGGAGTTATATACTATTGTGAATGATACACCAAAACTATTATGCTATATTGATGAATGGTATGACGTTTAACAATAGAGGTTGAAGTAGCTCTAATCTATCGATTTACTTGACATACATCTACCCTCCTATCAAACAAGCACCAGGGTTTGAACTCACGACCCATCAAATAAACTGCCGACTACGAGTTCGCAACTAAAACCATTCGGTTACTATAACTATGTGTAACGGATCTATTCGCCTTTTTTCTACTAATAATAATTTTGGAGAATATATAATGGGTCTTTAAATATTCTTCTATTAAAAACTTTCATCCGAAGAAGTCGCAATTTATTCAAAAATCAAGGTTTATATTTAAAGGTTAAATCTCAAGTTCAAGAAGATGGAAGTTGGAAGCTTACAGGATAGCAAGTAATGATTAACGTAAAGCTAGGCGAGCGCGCTTCGTAGATTATTTGATTACTATTAAGATTGACTATTTGGTCAATTGTCGTTAAATTGGATTCGGGTCGGTTTGTATTAGATCGAAATTATTGTTAATTTCAAATTATCTTCAAATATATCTCGAATTATCTCGTCTACCAAGCTATTGCTCCCATATTTAACTATTGGTGCATATCATAATTTGGGTTGATTGAAATTGTGTCGTTGTCGAGAATTCTTATTAAATTGAGTTTGTGTTGACATTTGGCTAATGGCCAATCTTCCTTCTGACCCTCATACTTTAATGGATGGGTTCGTCAATCCATTACATACATTAATATCCTTGATGGTTTGGAAACATTAAAAAAAAGAAATTGAAACTCCTAATTAACCCTTTATTTACCAACGGTACTTGTAAGAACCACTCACTTTAAAATTACATAGAATAAATATTTTTATGCGTATGTTTTGACGATACTTAGCATGGATATACTCCATTCTTCCAAGATATATGGCAGCACGGGTTCACACATAGTTCACGGGCAGGCGAATAGTTTTATTGCAGAAATTGCGTTTTTCAGCTGACGCCGTTTTCATTGGATTGCAAAGATTGTTCTTTTTGTTCCGAAACAATAGTTAATATTTAAAGGTAAATGTCTTATTTTTTTGTTTGTTAATGAAGACATTAGTAAACGATTTGACTATTTATTTTAAGTGAATGGTGTATATAATTAATTTTACAGTTGAATATCTGTAATTAATTAATTGGCTCTAACGAATTCAATTTCCAAAAGTTGAGTGTTTTGTTTATGTATATACCTTCATTTTTAATGCAATGATTCAAACTAAAATATTGTAAGAAAAAAACTGCAGTAAATCTCATAATGCGATAGATAAAAGGTTAAAATGTATGGCAATTTTGAGTTACATCAGAACTTTTATTCGAGATGAGGGGGTAAGTGAACATAATATTGAAACAAAGCTACAATTAGATGAAAGCTTACGAAACTCTGCACTTTGGAAATTAGACTAAAGTGAGAAACTAGAGACTCATCAAAATTTCACTCGCATGTAACGATAACAATTTCAATGATTGAAAAGTTTTACTGAAAATCTAATGTTGTGCTTACATATACTTTAAGGTATACATTTTAAAACCAGAGAAGTAGTTCATGGATTGTTTTGTACGTTTTGTAATTAAGATATCTCTTCTCTTTCAATGCATCGAATACAAGCAATTACTACAACAGATAACACGTCAATTAATTCTTATAAAAACACTTGATAAGTAAACGGCCATTATTTAGAAGTAATTACTTCCACAGAAAGAAGAAAAAAAGCTGACATAAACATGATTCTTACAATGTTTGTATCTGGTATTAAATGGTTTCATGCCCCAGAGATAAAAGTAAGCAGGTGTCAGATGTTTATTCTTGTGACTAGGTAAGAATCAAAGACAAAGAGATAAAAATGGAAACAATTAATTATGGTCGGACATACTCAGATAGAAAAGGAAACATTTTATATTCGCATAACATTGGCGCTAATGTCACAGACATATAGGATAAACATAAAGTCTTGCCTTGATTATAAACATTCCTTACAAAATAAACATTTAATACAATAACCATTGATATAACTTTATAGTCACTTATCCGATATAGTGGTTAGCGGCGGTGACTGCTGAGCCGTAGGACCTGGGTTCGAATCCCGGAGAAGGTATATGTGTTTGTAAATGTATAGAGCCTTTACGGCATGGGGCTACTCTAAATAGCCTTCAAGCCGCCAGTCCTCTCGTAAGGTTGGTGGAAGGGGAAGAGAGGTGTGGGGGCCCCTGACCACACTTAATGTCTACTTCCTCAAAATTGGGGTGAAACTGTGCCAAAAGGTACTGTCACTTGCATGTTGCTCAAAGCTACGGCTAACGACAGGCATACATCTAGCCCTTTGCCATGATGAATTTCGTGGGCCTCGATCTGACATCGTCAGACTAGCGGCCTAAGTAACAGCAACACAACACATAAATTTATGCCATTGGATAGGTAATTTTTAGTAGTTTTTTTGTACAATATGTGGCACAAATGCTTTTTCAAGAGGGACTCAGTGGGAACATTGATAAGAAGGACACCATTTCCTTACCGCAATGGCGTCGATTAAAGACAACGCTCTATGTGTACTTTGAGTTTTAAGGAAATAATCACTTATTAATGTTAATTGATGGTTGCATAAACATATGCAAAATACGAACAAGTTTAGTAAAAACTCTTCATAAAATGTTTGGTTTTAATTCTTATAAAGTACAAGAAAACTAAGAGAAAACCAACTGAGACAGTGCTTACAAAGAGAGTGTAAAGTTTTTGGGTAACGGATTTGGTTCAAATTTTGTATGATGGTAGATTTAGTTTCCCAGTTGATAAATATAAATGGTTATAGGAGCTACTACTGAATAATTTTTTAGACATTTCCAATGGGCTAAATTCATGTGATATCATAGTCACGTGATAGTGAAAGCCACGTGATTCTCACCAATTAATTCAAAAACTCATGCGACGTCTTAGTCACATGATAGTGAAAGCCACGTGATTCTAGCCAATCAATTAAAAAATCCATGCGATGTCATAGTCATACGATAAAAACTATCTAGTGTTTCCAGATAATCAGTTCATGCGCTCCGGTGTCGCCAACTTTTGCTCTTTGCAGAAAGTTTCTCTTAAAAAGTACTTATGTATACGAAATGCATTTTATTTAAAAGTATAAACATAAAATAGGATTTCTTTTTAATTTAAAAAATCTTTTGAAGAATTTTTGTTTTCTAATATTTAAACATCCTTACCCAAATAAGAAATTTGAAATTTTATCTGAGTTTTATAAATAGAATGACAAGTACAATTAGTTTAATGTTTGTTTTCAATTCAATGGAAAATACGTGCTTGATTTTATCATGTGTGACTTCAGGAATTGAACCCATTGAAGATGCAATTTAATCGAAATACAAAGCAGCCCATGCCTATGCAACAGCACTTCACTAATTCGATACGCGAGATGCTTTTCGAAATTATGTTTAATTTGCTTTTATGACAAGTTTCACCATTGTACGAGTGGCCGCGGTAGCCGAGTAGTATCGGATCGTGGCTGGCTTTGTCACGAGTTCGAGCCCAGTACCGCTAAAGACCCTCCGTGTGGGGCAGCGATTCATGCTAAATCTGTCGAGAGCTGAAACGTCCTCCCTTGGTGTGGTGTGGTAGTTAGGAGAGGGGGTGCCTGCTCAGGTGTCGTTCACGTCACTTGACAATGATTCAAAATTACGTGGCCGTCGCCAAAAGACATCGTGTAGCTTAACGGTGCAACGTTAATATTCACTCACTCGCCATTGTACGGACAATGAGATGTAAGAAGCTGGTCATATTTTTATACTTATTATGTTAATCAATAAATGTTTTATTTATTCTTTCCTTTCACAATTTATTGTTTCCAGGCACGAATTAACTTGCAGTTAAAGGGCGTTTCTCCTGTACTTTTTCCGAAACGATTTCATTGTTTTGTAATAAATATTATTCTGTACTTATACGAATGATACTGACAAAAAAAACTTTTATAAGGTTTATAGTGATTAAATACATTTCTCATTTCCAATTTATTTAATCTCCATTAAGTATCTTTATATGTAACAAGTAATATAAAAAATTAACTCATTTTCTAATTAGATCAACAAAGAATTTTTTTAGTTACTTTTCATCAAATAACTACAATTATTATCAATGTCTATATACATATGCTAGAATACCAAAATTAAGTGACAGTTAATTTTTATTAATTATCATTAAAGTATTGTACTATAATCCAAAACAATCGTGCATACAAAATTTCAATTCAAATGTAAGCTTTAAAACCTGAGGAAAAAATCTTTTAAGTTTTGATCCAAGTCTCTAAAAATGAAGCCAACGTGATTCTGTATCTGCAATTCTTTAAATGGTTACTTTCAGTCAATTAATTTTAATGAGTTATAATTAAGCAATCGTTTTGTCACGCAAAACAATTGTGTATAGAAAATTTCAGCTCAAATTATCGCTTAAAAATGTGAGAAAAAAAACCTTTTACATTTTTGACACAAGTCACCAAACATGATGCCAACGGGGCTTTATATGTAATTCTTTGAATAATTAGTTTTTAATCAATTAATTTTTATTAATTATAATTAAATTACCGTATCGTCATCCAAAATAATCCTGTATATAAAATTTTATCTCGATTGAGCGGTTTAAAATGTAATTTATTTACGATTGAAAATTTGAACAAAATATAGGGTGATTGTGAACTAATAGTAGGAATTGAAAAATAGACATGGAATAAAAAAAATACAAAGTTATTCACCCTCCACAGACTCAAAAACGGCTCCTAGTGACAAGTAACGCCAATCTCTTACTCTTTACGTCTAATTGTTTGATACATAACTGAATTTAACGAGTGAATTGCATCTTGCGTTGCAAGTATCTAAAGCATTATTGAGTAGTGGCCTCTATATCTAATGTGACCAGTTTTTTTTTACAATGAAAAGGAGGGCGGGAGTGAAAAGTTTAAGAAAAAGTTACAACCTAAATATATGAAACATTTTATTAATTCAAATAAAAATACGCTACTTACGCTTGCATTCTTTTTAATTATTTACTTAAACGAGAATTTTCGGAAATTCCGTAGCAAAAAAATTTCCTTTATATTGAGCATTACAATAAGATCTACAGCTAAAGTATCAACATTAAATCTTGATTTTTCACTTGTCCAAAAATCTTTACCAACTGAAAAAAAAAACTCTTTTGATTTCTGTATTACTTCCAGGAGAGCACAACGTAAATTCAACAAGAATAACTAAATTATCACATGAAAAGTGTTCATTTTTGAAATGGTTAAATATATCCACCCATTTTTATCAATTACAGCTGTGGCGAATGTTGTTCCGGCACCATTTGATTACGTCGGAGACCAGAAGCGAATGGTGTTGCTGCCTGAGGAAGTGGGGGAGATCGGTTTCCTATAATCCCGTTCCCCTACGTTCCGGATAGACTTGTTTAGAAAAGGACATGCACGAGGACCGGTTTTGAGGGTCCCGACTGGAGGCAGAAGGCAGAAACGTGCTCTGAATGTAAGATTGTTTTTTAGAATGTCTGTAAATAAATTGTACATATTTATATCTCTAGCCTGGCTGTGAGTTTTCGTACTCAATACGTCACAGTCTATTTAATTTTTTGTTCATAAATATGAGATTTGAGTAAATATGATTGTGTTATTGTTTTGAGTTATTCACTAAATGAGTGTAATTTGTATATATCTAATAAATTATGATATCTAAACGTGCTCTCGATGTAAGATTGTCTTAGAATGTCTGTAAATAAATTGTACATATTTATATCTCTAGCCTGGCTGTGAGTGTTTGTACTCAATACGTCACAGTCTATCTAATTTTTTGTTCATAAATATGAGATTTGAGTTATTCACTAAATGAGTGTAATTTGTATATACTGAAAGCGTCACAGTCTATTTAATTTTGTCTTTATAAGTATGAGATTTGAGTAAATTGTTCATAAATATGAGATTGAGTAAAAGTTCTCTCTAGACGAAGGAGGAGTTTGTGGCGAATGTTGTTCCGGCACCATTTGATTATGTCGGAGACCTGAAGCGAATGGTGTTGTTGCCTGAGGAAGTAATGAGAAGGGTTTCCTAGAATTCCGTTCCCCTACGTTCCATATAGACTCGTTTAGAAAAGGACATGCATGAGGAACGGTTTTGAGAGTCCCGACTGGAGGCAGAAGGCAGAAACGTGCTCTGGATGTAAGATTGTTTTTTAGAATATCTGTAAATGAATTGTACAAATTTATATCTCTAGCCTGGCTGTGAGTTTTCGTACTCAATACGTCACACAGCATGCTGATTTACCAGTTTTTCCAATTTATTAGAGAATTTAAATATACAATCAGTCATTTAATTTATTCAAACACACAATTGTCATCGATTTTAATATCAAACATTTCGTTTGATAAAAACTCAACACAATTTTCTATATCTGCCCAATGTACTTGCGATGAAATCAAAAAACAGCATTGAAAACTGTTATTTCCCGTGATATTTGTTTCAGACCATTCTTCGACATATTGGAAACATGTTTGGTTCATCTCTGAGTAGAGATAAACAAAACAGTTTTAAAATATTGAAAAGGAGGACACTTTTCGAGGAAGGACAGAACCTATAAAAGGAGGACAGTCCTCTCTAAAGGAGGATGGTTGGTCACCTTACTATAACCCTATGTTTTCTTCAACTGAATCTACCCTCCTACAAAATTTGAACTGAATCCGTGACACCAAGACCTTACACTCTCCTTATCAGTCATTTTTCAAGCTACCAAAGATGCACACGGAGATATTTACTGAGGTATATCATTCTATAAAAAAATTCATAAAAGTAAATACTTATACAATACATCGAAAAAAACAAACATGTCTTCTTATAATAGTTTGAGCACCATAATACTTATAATCAAGGCAAGACACTATATGTTTAGTCAATTCTTACACTCATTCTCTTGTATATAGTATGTAATTCACATAGGAAGATAATTTGCATGTATATGTTTGTAGAAAGAAAAAGAATACAAAAGGGAACAGAAAAATATTAAAGTGTCATTTCTGTTTGTTCAGAAAGGCTCTGAACTATAATATTTACTGTTAAACTATTTCGAAGGATCCGTGCATGTTGCCTTCATTTGCTGAAAATACTAGGAACTTTAAATGGAGAGAATAAAAGAATCTAAAAGAGAAAATTTGAATAAAAATGACATTCTATTCCAAACGTTTTTCTTACTATGCACCAAGCGAAATTAAAAGGAAAACTTGTATACACAAAACTTCTTTTTCGAATGATAAATAATGTTTCTTAACATAGCTTACGGCCAAGGCAATAGGATTGTTAATAGTATTTGACTTAAGCACAAAAATCCATCTCTTTTAACACAAAGTGAAGCAATCAAAATCCATTTGAAAGTCTTTTAACAAGCAAAAGGAAATTCCTTGAGGCATCATGCAGTTTGAGAAAGGTAATGAATAAAGATTTACTGTGTGTGAAAGAAGGTTTATCTATGGAATACAGTTATAAGTTTTGCAGAGTTCAAGCATTTAGGGTTCTTTTTTTATGTATTTTTAGTAAAGCGTTTATTAGTAAAAGTAAAAGAAAAATTCTGTTCAAAATTTTTAATTAAGAGAGTTAAATTTGTTAATATAGAAGCAATTAATGTTTTGTCAATTATATGCACAATTTTGTGGAAAATTTGGTGTCTTGTGATGGACAATGATTAAATAGGACCAAAGGTGATACCTTTGTACAACAGAAATCAAAAGAGAATTACTATGGCTAATAGACGTCTTAATGGATTATGAAAATATATGAAATCGAATCTAAACAAATAGAAAAACACAAAAATGTTCTGTTGTATAAAAGTCTTTTAAGATCAGTATTAACTTACTTAAGTGAAACTTGGTCCATGTTTCGAACAGTTGAGAACATGAAGGTATCTATAAAAGAAAAATTTTAAGATTTATTTTTGGAGGAATTCAGGAAAATGGAACGTGGTAAAGATCAAATTTCGAGCTCTATCAATCATATGAAGAATACGACATTGTTAACTTCATCAAAATACAACGAATTAAATGGACAGGTCACGTTGTCAGAATGGACGAAGCTCGCACCACTAGAAAAATCTTCAATGCCGACCATTTGGCACACGAAGATAGGGCAGACCAAATCGCAGATGGATTGATGGCCTAGAAAAATATATTACAGTTTTGAGAACTAAGAATGGGAGAACACTAGCTGGAATAAGGCTGGGCTAGAAAAGGTTTCGTGATAAGGCCAAGACCCACTCTGGGCTGTCACGCCACTAAGGAAGAAAGGAAAGGTCATATAGACCGCATCGGTCATCTGGATGCAGTTATCTTCGTATAAGTCCTCACGGAGGTTGTTGCTAATGTGCTACAATTTTACCAGAATGGCAGGACGGGAGAATAGATGTTCTGTGTTAAGCTCCGTGTCGTGACAATGTTTTCAGAAATAGTACGTTCTCGTCTGAATTCGATGCCTCTAAAGTGTCCTATTCTAAGTCTTGTTAATGTGCTTACAGCAGTGCTTCTCAAACTTTTAATGTTTGGGACCCAATTTTCAATCATAAATTTTCATGGCTCTTCCCTCCATACAAGAACAATGAATTTATTTCACTAACAACGTAATTTAACGCTAAAGCTACGTTACGAACTTAATTATAAACTGTAAGAATTATCAAAATAAGTATTAAATTTTGCATATCATTTTGTAAAAGCCCATGGGGTCATTAGTAATTATTAAACTTGTTTCTAACTTAATATTGTTAGAGTAATTATCATATACATTGTACAGTACTGATTCATATATAAGTATGTTATATTATTGTAAATGTGTATTTTTTATTATCTCAAAATGTATTTTGTTTTGATTTCTTCCAGCGAGTATAATTTTACAATTATCAAGGGAGTTCTTTCTTTTAGCGACTGCACACAAATGCGCTTAATTTATTTCATATGTGATATAAATATATTATAATCCATAGATCATTTGTATTCTAAATTTAAAACTGTTTCTTTTTAGAAATAACTCTTAAAATTTTACTTAGAATATGTATCTCTAATGGGAAAAAAATTCCCTAAAGCATACTAAATGTAAAAATATAATAAACATAATGTTATATATGAATGTGCAATTCCTGCTTTTGAAGTTTGTATATTTTAAAAATCGTTGAAAATGCTCTAGGGTTTTTCACTCTAAAATGAGGATAGAAAGCGTAGTCTGTGTTCTATTTTTGGTTACTTTGGTCTCTCTCTCACCCACACTCACTCACTCAGCCTTTATATTTCCGAAATGCAAATATACGACATATTTAAAAAGAAAGTTGAATAAACAGATTAATTTATATTATAATACTTAAATGCTTTTAGTTTTGTGTGGTAAATGGTGTTTCAAATGTTTTTGAAACGCTTTCCATATTTCTATTCCCAAAAGGCGTTTTTTGAAGAAAGAACATAAGCTTAATTTTAGTTTTAGTACAAAATGCTTAAAGTATCCAACTACACGTTCGGAACTATGATTTTAAAACGGCACATAAATGGATAATTTGCATGATATTTAGTGTCATTTAGATTATAATACATGTATAAAATAGTTTTAAGGCCATTCTGACAAAAAATTATTTAAATATATTATTTCGGCAAAAAATTAACTTAGAATAACCTTTTTTCAAAATATTCTCCTTTTGTGAAAAATGCTTCTATTATAATAATATTTTGCCTGTATATAGCTCAGACCTCTGTACAGAGGTTCAACTACGAATTTTGAAAAATTCACCCTGTTTTCAGAGTTACAACATTTGAAATAATTATCGGCGTTTTTTTTCTTAAAATTTCTCCCCTCTGTTGTCGTAAAGCATGGATAAACTCACTTCTAAGTTATATATTTAAAAAACTTTTGCTGAGCCTCTGTACAGAGGTCTGAGCTATATACATATACAGGCAAAATACTATTATAATCGAAGCATTTTTCACAAAAAGGAGAATATTTTGAAAATGGGTCATTCCATGCTCATTTTTTGTCAAAATATTGTACATAAAATTTTTTTATTATAATACTATTCTTAAAACAATTTTATATACATTTTCTAATCTAAGTGACACTAAATATCATAAATGTTATCCATTTTTACGCTTTTGCAAAATCACGGTTCCGAACGTAGTCGGATACCTTAAATAATAACACATAAATGCAAGCAAACTTTAAAAAATAAAGGCGAGATTAAAGTGTCTAATCGGTAACTAACAGAAAGAAACATTAAAAAAAAAATCCTTGAAATATATATAATAGCAATTAATCTTTTAAACATATAATTAAAAACATTTGTAATTTTGCATTTTATAACATGTTTTTATGTATGTAAACAAGTAGAAATTCATTTAAATAAAATTAATCAGAATTAAATAGATATGATTACTGAAATTTCTTTGAAGAGAAAATCAGCTAAAGTTAGCTACTTGTACATTGATTGTGTGTGTGTTATCGTTTAATAAGTACATTTTTAACACATTTATAGTACATGAATAAAAAATAAATTTTTTGTTAAAAAAATCGCTTAGAGAAAATGTTTAAAAAAATGCTATCAACTCTCTATATATGTATTGAATTCAACCCTACCTATTTTGAAGCATTGTTAAAAAAGTATTTCTTTTGAGACAACTTTAACTCAAATACTAATTATCTAGAGAAAAGAAGTGAGCAAGTGCTTTTTTTTGAAAATTTGTGTCACAAATTTTTAAATTATTACATTAATGCAGCTTTGCATCTCAAAAAAAGGTAAGAATTGCACCAAATTTAAAAACTAGTAAATACAAATTACCTTACAATCCGGTGTATAACGCGCACTTTGAACACTTAAAAATGTCTTGGTGGTCCACTGGTCGATCGCGATCGACGTAATGCCCACACCAGGCATAGATGTTTATGCTAATTTAAAAGAACTTAATAAGAAATATAAAACTGAATTTTCATTGGAGTTATTCGAATAATGTTTTGCCATGTGGTTCACTCAAGAATTCAGTCCACAAATGAATAAAGGGAAAAAACTTGTTCCCTACAGTGTCAATCATTTTTATCCAAATGAGACGACAATAATGTGTCAAACTAATAATATGCAAGGGTGTGGAGTAAAACAGGATCTAAAGAATAAAATTAATATCAACTATCCCTACACCACCACTTTCATCTAATCTTTTAAAACATAAAATTTATTTACAGAAAAGTTAATTAAAATTTTATAATGCTTCCTTCAACAATTCTTGGGTGAAAGGATATCTCTCCCAACGTTTTACAATACCCATTTGGGGTTTTTAAGCACACCCTACTCCAAAGCATATTTGGCTTGAAGTAATTAAGACTTTTAATTACCTACTTCCGTTAAGAAAAGCTGGAAATATTTTTAAGTTGCTTTCTTCTTTTTTTAATGAACAAGGGTGCAGAAAGAAGGGGTGAAAATAATGCCCAAAATTTAATTTCCATTTCAATAAAAAATCTTTAGGATGTTGTCTTTCTTTTGTTCTGTCTGTTATAATTTTTATATCATTAAGGAGACTGGCAAAAATTATTTTCAATAAGAAGATGGTTCCTTTTATGTTTATCGTTCCATGAAATCAAATATATATATGTTAATCCTTTTTCTTAAAGATCATTAAATTAAAAAGAACGTAAGAAAATTTGGGATTCAGATTATTTTAGAAAGCTATATTTTTGAATTAAAAAACCTATTAAAATTAATATTCTACACAATATATTTAAAGATATAAGCTTAAAATAACATGCCGAAGGAAGGTGATCTGCAGAGGGAATATTTTGTTTTATAATTTTATACGAATATAAAAATTAATTTTTATTTCCATTATAACTCACAGAAAAAAAGTAACATCTCTCATATGTATATATTTAAACAACGGCTAATATTTAAAATATGCTCAAAAACTCAATTAGGTGTAGGTTTAAATTTTAGGGACGATAAAGAGAAATGGGTTGTTGCGTAGGCTGATATCTAGTTATGGTCACGAACTGTTGGCCTATGGGCAACGGTTTCGAAGCCTGATGACTCTGAAGACCCAACATGGAGAGGGGGTTGATTAAAATTTTAAGTACTATAGATACATTTATTATACTAATTACTTTGCTATTGATTTTCTAATTAATAAAATATTTTCTTCATTGGAAGGCATGCCTTAATGAAATTCTATGTCACAGATATTTTTTCAAACTTATTTTGATAAGTTCTATTACTCCAAATAATTTTGGGAGTAAAATGTTTGATTAAATTTGTTTCTAAGATTCGTCTAACAAAGAAAGCTTTTTGAGAATTAGAAGGTCCGCATATCTCATCGTAGAAAATGGATGTTTGATGTTTGGAAATTCCATTGCAAATGAGTGTACTGAAGTAATAAGCATACAATTTATAGTTTTTAAACTACTTATTATCTCAATACATTTTAACTAGCAAATATATATAATGGAATGCGTTCTCTGAATTTCTAACATACAAATAAATAATGCAACTTTCCTTTTATAGAACAATACGGAAAAAATAATTATGTTTTGCAATTATTGTTTGCACTAGAGTAAATTAGAAAATATTATTGAAAGACAACTGAATGTTTTTGCTTTTAAAATTTATTAATTGAAAAACCAATAGTAAAGTAATCAGTATATTAAATGAATCCATAGCATTTCAAATTTTCACAACGCCTGCGCCGAACATTTTTCAGATAAGGACGCCCAAGACCATTATAACTCTTTCCTTATCTCTTCTCCCCAACACCAGGTGTTCACCGCTCGACGGTGTCCCAGAACCGGCCTCCATGTTAAGTCTATGAGGGCTCCACGCTCCTCTTGTCCCAGAACTGGCATTTTATATCTACTTACGATGTTAGTATAACTCTCAATCTCTAAAGAGAAAGGGTAATTCGCATTCTTAAAAATCTAAATATCGGTCATTTTTATAACCATCCTATTCTAATACCCAACTGTGGTAGCTTGTTATATTCAGGAACTAGAGGCCGGTGTTATTCCCGCTGAGTGATCAATTAAGGTTCTCGTGCTTTTAAACCTTTCATGGGCCTTGGAAAGATTACTTCCCCTCTACATGATCTTACAAAATACAAATGTGGGAAGAGAAAAACCCATTGTAATATATTGGTCATGCTGTAATAATGATGGGAAGACTCATTCCCGCTTCAGTTTTGTGTTACTGCACGTAATCCAGCGATTGTAAGTTCTGTAAATTGGACAAAAAAAAAGATGGTTCTAAAGAAGAACTACCTTGACCAAAGGCTGTTGCTATATAGAACGATATCATGGAGGGGTTGATGGTTTCGTTCAAAAAGAAAAATACCGAATAAGATTTGTAAAATGGTGGGATCGTATCTTTTATTTTCCTATTAGTCTTGTCATCATGAATAGTTTCATACTGTAGCAAGTGAACAAAAGAAACAGAAGTTTAGACCAGCTAATAATCCGTATAGCATTAGCTCGTCAGCTAACAGACGATATTCCTCGAGAAAAAGAAAAAGACGCCCTGCTAGCTTCCAGGGAAAGAAGAGTATAGGTCCAGATGATGTACGATTAGCCAGTGAAGGTAATCATATACCGAAGAGGGTTTCTAACTATAGACGATGTAGGAAACGTAGCAGAAAGGGACGAGGAAAGAAGACCCACTACATGTTTGCAGAATGGGATGTCCCCTTGTGCATTGCAAAACGCTTCTCATCTTTTCATGGCAAATAATCACCATTAAATTTATCTTTTTTATTATAATTTTTTGAATGGTTCCTTGTGAGGTATTCTTCCCTCCCCTAAAATTTAAATGTAAACATAAAATTCGGTAAAATGAAATGTATTTCCTTAAATGTTATTGTTTAATTCTTAATAAAACACACAAACTTACAAGAAATTCAAAAGAGTAATAAATGGTCCAACGAAAGGGTTAAGGAACAGCCTTATACAGAAGCTAATGAAAAAATTATTTTCAGATACTCAAAATCCTCCCATTCGCAAGGTGTGAAAGTTTAGAGAATGGAGTGTTAGCTCAGACGCCGTCCTCGTCTCTTGGCGAAATTCAAAGTTTCAAGGTCTATCCCCAATATCTTCGGCGCTACTATCAAGTGTGAGGTTAATAAAACACATTCAATAAATCTTCTGATACCTAATATTTTTAGAAAATCACTAGTCTATAACATTTTTGTGTATTTGTGATTTCCAATTGTTCCCAATATATGAAGCAAAAGGACGTTGGAATTACTATTCGCTTCCAACCCAATCCCTATTGTGTAACAGAATATTGTCTGCTCAAACGGCTGTAATGTGTTTGACTTACTCTAATTACTTGGAAAGGGGGTGATATAGAGATCAATTGTGCTTAGAGGGAGCTTTACAATGTCCTGTAATATCATTCAAGGGTGAACGATTTAGTGGGTTAGTTTAGTGGATATTACAACCATTTGTGTGTGTGTGAGTAAAACTCCCTTCACTGAAAGCAATTTGGAACTTGGGCAATTTATATTCAGTTTTTGAATTAGTAATTGAAGAAAGATGTTTTGAGAGTTAGAAAATTCCTTTAAGCTGCCAAGCCTATATGTTTGGAGAAACAAATATTTAAGAAATCATAAATTGTGGTTATTATGTTAAATTCGTAATTTAATTGTGCTTAGCGTTAGTTGTATGGTAAAGAGATTGATGTGCATATTGTTATATATTTACATAATGATGCATCTAACAGAGAATTCCTCCAAAAGGATTGTTTTTATAATACACACATTTTACATTTATTTTTTTCCTTTAATTTTAATTTCTTTAATTAAGGATATTTATTTTTCCTGGCTTCTTAATATAATGATACAAAAAGTGTTTTGAGACTCAACGTTAAGGAAATGAAAAAAATTGCAAACATTACGGTTTATATGAGAATGATTTCATGCAACTTCAATGAGAGAAATCTATGAAACAATCACACCAGTGGATTTTTTTAAGGTCTATTGTAGATTGATTGAATATTAACGTCGCACTGTTCAGCTACACGACGGCTTTTGGCTACAGACCACGTAACTTCGAACCATGGTCAAGTGACGTGGACGACACCTGAGCTGGCATCACCTCTGCTAACTACCACACCACACCAACGGGAGGACATTTCAGCTCTCGACAGATTTAATGTGCATCGCTGCCCTACACGGCGGGTCTTTAGTGGTACTAGGCTCGAACTCGTGACAAGGCAAGCCACGATCCGATACCTATACCACTCGGCTACCGTGGCCTAGGTGAATTGTAGAACAGCTGATGAATACTACTATTTAATTCCAGTTTTTACGATATGGTAATATCATTAATTTTTTAAAATATATATTCGTTGAATTTCTATATTCATCTATCATCGAATTTGTCTATTATTACTCGTTCCGTTTTAAGTTCGCAATACAATTGTGAGGTTTGGAAGCAGGGCTTCGAACCAGAACTGAACGGATTCTGGGAAAAACCGTTGTTTTAGACGGAACTAAAACCAAAACCCTACCGAAAAGAAATATCGGCTTATTTCGGCTCAGCAGTTTTCATACGTTTAAAGAATATGTAAGCAAATTTTTACATAATTATTGCAAGGTCAAGTGCACGATGTGAGCGAAAAGCTGCAAGGGTACACATAATCGGCTTTATCATGAACCCAGTTACCATATGCAATTTTGATAATGGATAACAATGCTCACCGTCACCGTTCTTTGATCACCGATCGTATAGTATATGCTAGGTAATTGTATCAATTGCATAACAATTAAAGAAGAATAAACTTGTTTAAATTTTGATAAATTGGATTTTTTTGCTTATGAAAGAATTATACTTTAGTACAATTAAGAATAAACATAAAATGAAACTATTCATTCGGAAACCGAACCGAAAACCGTTATCTTGGACGGAACGAAAAAAATGACGGTTCATAGTCGTGTTTGGAAATTTAAGGAGGAGTACCACTTCACAGATATATCCTTCTTGTCATTTGATCGTGAGCAAACATTTTGAAATCCGTTATAAGTAACGTTTATGTTTCTTTTAGATGTGATGTTAAAGTTCAAGAAATAGTGTATAAAGCACTTAAACGGTATTATTTTACTCACCCTTCTCCCTCAACCTGTGCTTTCCAAACAAGAATTTCTTTCGTTCAGTTTTCATAATCCGGATTTAGTAGAGCCTATTAATGACAGCAAAGAAAAAAAAACTGAAGAGTCATAGAGATAATAGTTGCGAATGTCAACCGCCGCTGCTCTTTCTGATTAATGATACCCTCAAATTGACCTTCACGTAAAAATGCTACCCGAAGAACAATCATCGGGAGGCGACTCGAAAAGATGGATGCTTCCAAGGGTTCCACTACAAATAAAAACCTTTGTGTTTTTTTGGATCAGTACGCCGGTAATTAAGTGCGCTATTGATTGTCAGCGTAAGTAAAGGAATTAATTGATTATATCTGTAACATGAGATGACATTAGTTTTAAATTTGCTTGATGTAATTTAACAGTGATTTAAACAGTAGTATGTTATAGAGGAATTATTAGATTTTTTAAAAAAAAGGTAATTAAGAATTCTCTCGAGGTGGCGTTTGATTAAAAATTCCATGATGGTACTTTGCTCCTCATTGGAATAAATTTCTTTGTTTCAATCCAATTTTTCTTACGTTTTTGATTTTGATGATGCATTTAAAACGATGGTTATTAACCTTTGGTCCACGAGCCACCAGTAGTCTGTGAAAAAGTTGGCAATCAGCAGAGAAAAATTGGAACATTAACGATATTTTTATGAAGGTTCAATTTCAGAGATAACGGGATCAATAAGTGTTATGGACTACGGGTAATACATTTAAAAAAGTTTTAGCGCGATTCCTTCTGAGTTTAGCTAATTTTAGCAACTTTTGCAGGGAGTCTTTATTCGCATTTGAAAGTGAGAGTTGACCACAGTGGAAAATTGGAACCATAACGCATCAGTTTGTTGTTATTGAATTGCGTTACCGGTTTATTCTTATTTTCGTATTCCTTTTCTATGACCGCGGTAGCCGAGTGGTATAGGTATCGGATCGTGGCTTGCCTTGTCACGAGTTCGAGCCCAGTAACAATAAAGACCCACCGTATAGTGCATCGATGCACGTTAAATTTGTTGAGAGCTGAAACGTTCTCCCGTTGGTGTGGTGTGTTAGTTAGGAGAGAGAAGTGCCAGCTCAGGTGTCGTCCACGTCACTTGACCATGGTTTGAAATTACGTGGTCCGTCACCAAAAGCCCTCATGTAGCTGAACAGTGCGACGTTAATATTCACTCACTAACGTTTTCCATTTTAGCGATACGGAAATGTAAATATGGACGTAATTAAGAGGCAAGCAATTACAGTGGTTCGTCGTATAGTGATCAATAATATCAGGGGTTTCCCAAACATAAAAATATGAATTTAGTGGTCCATGAACTTCTAAAATTTGACGACCACCAACCTGCCGTCCACAAACATGCACCTCTGCACATCAGACAACTGGACTGGAAAGTAATGCCCCGTCGGGCCAGTTACTAAGCACTTTTACTCCTGTCAGTATGAATTATGATGCATATAAAATGAAGTCATGGCAAAGTAATTGAATTATTTGACTTTTAATGAAATCGGCATACATCCATATCCTGACTATGTTTGATTTGACAATATTACTTAAGTGTTACCAAAAGATTACGAATTATTTAAATCAAATGGTGTTAGGTATTTCAAAAGTGGGAATTGTATATTTAACTCTCTTGTGGAACCTCTTTTACTTCTTATCAATCCATGGTGTGAAAATGCATGTATATGAAAATGAATTTAAAAAAAAATGTAAACCACATTTCAGTCGTCTACGTTTTTCAAAAATCTTAAAATCTATTATCTGTCACTGATAATAATGACAGATAAATTTAAAATTATTGAGAAAATTTAATCAAATCCATATATCGTTTGTAAACTCTAGGTCAGGGGTAAGTTTTAAGTCTATCGCGATCGACCGGTGGACCTTCATTACATTTTAGGGTGATCAGTAATTATGTACTGAAATATTCAAGATTGGCTGACTCAGTGAGTGAGTGAATATTAACGTTGCACTATTCAGCTACACGAGGGCTTTTGGCGACGGACCACGTAATTTCGAACCATGGTCAAGTGACGTCGACGACACCTGAGCTGGCACCCTCTCTCCTAACTACCACACCACACCAACGGAAGGAGAAGATTGGCTGACAATAGGCAGAATAATTCTTTTACTGACTACAACCATGAGAACTTACTTTAGATGAAAATGCTTTTTTTAATGTATTCTGAATTTTTGGATAATAAATGCATCATTTGTGTGATATATTATTATATTTGTGACTATTATTATTATGTTTGTGGGTCTTGCGTTTTCGTTTAAACGCGGTCTTATATATATATATAGCAGTGTAAGATTTTTTTATTAGTGTTGTGTATGCACATATTCTGTATTAATAAGTTATAATATATATTATAGACCTATTTCGTAGATTACCATACCTACGCCATTGCGTGGACCACAATACTTTGAAAAAATTAGAAGTAGCCCGTACCGTGGGAATGTTTGTCCACCCCTGCTCTAGGTCAATTTATACTTCATTCTATTTTTGAAAATAGCAGTTCCGGAAGCAGTCATTAGAAAATTGCAAACAATTGTATTAAAAAAAACTACAATTATTAATCTGCCAAATAATATTTTGAGACAGAAGTAATTCATTTGAGTTTTTTTAACCGTTATTGCATCAAAGATTTCATAAAATCATCTAGAAAAAGAGGATTCCGCAACATTTTGCTTTTAGTTCATTTAATCAATATAAAATAGTCAACCCATTGGAACAGATAAAATAGAATTTAATCATTTAGAATTTTCAGTTTTAAATATTAATGAATTTCACTAATGCAAGTAAAAGTTCTCAAAGAATTTAACTAAAAAAGCATCATTATTCTTAGAAAGAATGAGAAATTGACTTTAATTCCAAAAATAAAAGCTTTCCATGACCCCATGTTACTATTAAAAAAATAGATAAAATAATATTTAACGCAAACTTGATTAAAGAGACTCTTAGTAGTTTATCAATTGATGAGAAAAGTCACCAAGGATTCGTGTTTTGGTGGATCAATTGTTTACTTATGCAAAAATATTTTTGATTGGAAGAATATATGAATACCAGAAGAAAAAGGATTCATTTAAGAAACTTGAAATTGTTGAAAAAAAAAGCGTGGGACTTCATGAAATTCAAAAGTTGTGCATCACCAAAAAAGAAAGAAATGCCTATAATAAACAACAAAGAAATGACTTACAAGGAGAGGGCACGACTAAGGAAATTCATTTGGAATTAAGACTTGGGGTAATAGTAGTACTCCTCTAGGGTATTCAATTCTTAATGTAATTCTGTCGAATGGCCAGTCAATTCGGAGAAAATAACCTTCGAAATTCATGCTTAGCTTCTTTTATACACTTAAGATTCAATTTTCTTTCCGGCCCAGTGGCTCGATTGCTAAATCGCCTGCCTTCAATGCGGGCGGATCAAAGTTCGAATCAAGCGAAAAATCTTTTTCTTTCAATTCATCTAGTTATTTTTTAAAATTAAATAAATTTATTTATGAAAGGTTTTTTAAATGTTAAATGATATTTATGTAATTATTTTGTATTTTTTATAAAGTAAAAAATAAATAAATCAATTTATTATTTAAAATTATTAATAATTAATCATTAAGTAAAATTATTTAAAATTATTATAAAAGAAAATTAATTATTAATTAAAATTACGCAAAATTATTATTAATTAAATTTAATTTTTAATTAAAATTACATAAATTATTGTTAATTAAAATTACTTGATTTTTTAAAATTAAAATTAATTATTCATCAAAATTATTTACAATTAATATTAATTAAACATAATTAATTATGATTAAAAATAATAAAATTATTTAAATACATTTATTAAAATTTATTATCCATTAAAATTACTTAAAATTAGTATTAATTTATTAATTAATTATTGATTAAAATTACTTAAATACATTTATTAACATTAATTTTTCACGAATTTTTTTAAAATTAATAAAAAGTAAAAATAAGTAATTAATATTAATAAATTAATTTATACTAATTAAAATATTGAATTAATATCAATTAAATATTTAATTAATAACATTTAAAATATTTAATTGGTATTAATTAAAAATATTTAATTAATATTAATTCAAATAATTAATTATTATTAATTAAAATAGTTAACTATGATTAATTAATATTATTAATTATTAATTATTAATTAAAACTATTCATTATTTTTAAATAAAATTATTAAAATTATTTAAATATTTTTTAATTCATTAAATTTATTTAAAAATGACTTCATATTATTATAAAATAATTAATTTAATAATAATAATATATATTTTATAAATTATTTTATGTTATATATATATGTATAATATTTCATTTATAGTTTTATGTATTTCCCTATTGCAAAAAATTATAATATAAAATATCATTTGATATACTTATTATATATTTTATAAATAGTATTTATATATATATATATTTATATAAAAATATATTTATATATTAAACATATACATATTTATATAATTACAGTAATTTTTTTTACTTTTTAAAATGCAAAATAATTGCGCAGAATATCATTTAATATTTAATAAACCTTTCATAAATAAATTTATTTAATTTTAAAAAATAATTAAAGGAATTGAAAGAAAAAAGTTTTTCACATGATTCGAACTTGGATCCCCGCATTGACCACAGGCGCCTCTCCAACCGAGTCACTGGGCCGGTAGAGAAAATTGAAACTTTTTTTTATTGTATAAAAGCTAAGCATGAATTTCGAAGGCAATTTTCTCCGAATTGACTCGCCATTCGGCGGAATTACATTTAGGGTTAAAGACCCTATAAAAGTATCAAGTACTTTCTATTGCACCAAGTCTAGACCCGAAATGAATTTCCTTAGTCGTGCCCTATCCTTGTTAGATCATCTTTCCAGAAAAATGTGCCCAAAGTGTTTCACACATTTTAACCAATGAACAAAAATTATTTAGTACACATTACTGAGACATCTCAAAATCTTTTTAAAATCGATACTTACGATCGTGTGTATGTGTGCGTGAGCAAGCATGTGTGTGTGTGTGTGAAAGACAGAGAGAGATCGCATGAACAAGAAAAATTTTATGCAACAAATTACAATTTATGGAATGCAATAAACTTGCGACCGTACTATTTTTCCTTCACGTTTACAATTCAATAAAGGAAAAACTGCCGTAAGAAAAATGGCAATTGATGAGTAGATTTCAATAACGTTAAATTTAGAAGATAGAGTTGCTGACTGGAATCGTGTTGTCGTTATTCTACCGTGATTCATGGTTAAAAGTTTTCAACAGCATTAATTCTCGCAAATTACATAAACGTTGCCAAAACAAGCAAAACACGAACAAGCTAATAAGCAGTTTAATATCAATGTCAAAATGTTTTTTCGAGTAAAATTATGCATAAAAGTTCAGCCAATATTAAGTTACCTTACACACAAATGAATATAAAATTTTTAGAGATTCCAAAATTATTTTCATAATGAATAATCAGTCGCGATTATTACCGCATAATTATCTTCTTAAAAAGCCGAGAAAGTAGAAGCATTTATATTTAAGGCTACATGGTACCCTATATCAAAAATTTTTTTTGGAGACAGTTACAGTAAAAATAATTGATGTTTTATATTTAGATTATATTATTAAGCTGATTCTGTAAGCAAAAAGTCAGTTTGACCAGCAATTATTTTACAATTTTAAAAAATTAGGAATTTTTGAAGTTTTTTTAAACTCTTATAAAATACTCAATTTTTAATTTTTTTAAGTAATTTTAAGTTATTTATGATTCTTAGATTATTACAAGCGATATTTAGTATGGATTTGAAAATCTATTCTCTTGTTGATTTTTAATAATTATTTTTCTAGAAAAACCTAGAAAAAACACGAAAATTTTTAAAATATCAACTTAAGCCTTTTTTAGAAAAATAACTAGAGTTCTCAGCCCTATAAATCCATACTAACTTTTATAGAACATACATTTGGGAGTATATACAAAAAAATTCAAGGCTCTATCTTGAACAGGAAAAAAGCCTTAGGGATTAGAAAACACTTATACCTTCAAAATCAAAAGTCTGAGAAAAACGCATTTAAAGTTTGTAAAGTCATAAAACAAAAACTTATAATGCCCGTAAAACTCTAATTTTTTAATATGTTATTTTCCGATGTATGTTCTACATTAAAGCTCTATTTTTATTAAATATGACTGAAAATTATATTTTTAATTCAAAATATATTTTTGCATAATATTGATATCATTTGTTAAGACGTCAGTTTATTCAGCTTTATCTTAACCTAATATTTCACAAAAGTTTTGAAACACGAAGCAGTTATGTACAAAATAATAATGATACTAACTTAAGATAAAAATAGTCAGGTTTGCTCATAAAATTTAATTTTTTTTTCTGTTTTAAATTGGAGCAGTTTCGGAAGTTTTAGCTCTTTTCGTATGACTTTAAAATACTAAAATATACTACTACAATATGTTAAGTATAATGTAGTTTGGTATACATCAAGAATTTATTCAGTTATATCTGCAACATTTGAATTCAGAATACTTGTATTGGGAAGTCTAATTGCAGAATCAGCTGAGGACTGATTTTTAGATACATCAGTTTCAGTCGTATTCCATCTCTTCGAAATATTGTTTCTCACAGAAACCCAGAACGCATTTGCCATGGTATTTTCTCTACAGGAAAAATTAATGATAAAGCTTTTAAGTTATATAAACTATTTTTAAAGCAAAAATTGGCCATGAAATTAATCTTTATTAACTAATTATGAGAACTCAAAAAACTCAAAACATAATCAAGTAGAAATGATTTTAGTAATGAAAATTGGAATTAATAACTATTTCAAACTAAAAACTCAAAAACATTTTTAATTAATTCAATTTAAGTGTAAAAAAAATGATTTAAAAGGAAACCGAAACCAAAACCATAGCTCATAAAACTTCAAATATCTTAAAAACTAATTTGCTAACAGATCTGAAATTTCGTGGCAAGCATCTCAATGATATGGGCCACCAAAACATGCAAAAAAATTTTTTTCGGTAAAAATGAAATTTTTAGGATACTGTGTAGTCTTAATGGTAAAATAATTGATTCGTAAATTTTGAAACTTATTTTTACTTTAAATGGAAGAAGAAACTGATACATTTGGACGTTTTCTGAATGATAACTACTGATATTCCTGTTGCCAAAAATATTTTCGTTGCTTTACGAACAAATGAACCAATACATATCTTTAATGTTTTTTAATGCTGTTAATTGCTTTTGTTCCTTTTAATTTATTTAATTACTTCTGGTAAATAATGCTTAAAAATAAGCTTAGTTTGTATAATATTATTCTTTATATAAGCTGGAATTATTCCGAATTAAACATAAGAAAAACATTTTATCCTCAATCCGTTTTAAGAAGCATAATATTTAGAGATAGATTAAAATAAAAGACTTTTTGTAATGAGGTTTTCATATGTAAATGCGCGAAAAAAACACCAGCACATGTGATAAATTTAACAAATTTGAAAAAAAAAAAAAATCAGATTCTATTCATATCAATTTTAAATATTTGGTGAACCTTTTATAATTTTGATGCGAGAACATGAAAATCAATAAATTTGTAACAAGTGCTATGTTTGTAAAATTATTTGAAAGAAAATCGGATATTTCATTTGCATTGCAATGAATGCATCAAAATTTGTTTAATTTTACCTGTAACTGCAAAAAAAAATATGCAAGCCTTATCTCATCCCATAAGATAAAGTCTTGAATGTGTACTATTTATTACCGCTATAGGAATTTTCGCTGGAAATTTTTGATGTTAAAAATTTGATTTTACATAGGTTTTCTAAATCATTACAGTGTTCTTTTTGTTGAAACAAAATAATTTTATTCCTTTATCTAATCTTGAATAAACGTGCTCTAGATTCGTTAGATATTCATTTTGCCAGACGATTTTTGAAAAGAAAGCGTTAATGTGTGTGCATATTTTTTTTTTCATTATCTATAGAATACTGAGTATAGTGTAATAACAGCATTATAAATTCGAAAATAAAACCAAAATATGTTTGGGACACATTGCAAAATTCTCTTTTTTAGCACATGTAATTACTAAAATAGGGCACTGTTATGATACATGTTTCTAGTCGGTTGATATCATTGTTTTTCTCCAATAATTATGACTTTTTTTTTTACTAATAGAACAGTTTCTTTATTCGCAAAGATCAACCGTTGCACCGGGGAATTTTTGAAGCTTAAAGTGTGGAAGGTATTGATACTTTTTCGAATGGAATCTTAGAGGAAAATATTTGTAAAACATACTTTAATAGCATTTTTATGAGCTTTAATTGTCTAATAACATTAATTTTTAAAACTGTTTATATAATAGTTTTCTTTACTGACTGTTGAGTTTAATTCATGTTTATGAAACCTTTTTAAAGAATTTTCCATATTCACACCTTATTAATTCAGTGGGTATGAAAGGTTTTTCATTGCTTCATATAAAAATGAGTTTTATCCACCTTTGAATAATAAATGAATTCATTTATATTTTTTAAAAAAACGAAAATTCTCATACGGCGAAAGAAATATGAAAAATAAATTTCCATGCAATTGACTATTGCTGAATTTATAATTGAACTTTAAATCATTTCATCCAATTCTAATTTGCATTAAAATAATATTTAGTATACTTTTTTATTATACATTTTTTTATTTAAAATGTACCCTATTCATTTTTTAATATTTAAGAGCATGCAGAGACAGATACCATAATTTATAATCTTTTTTATGTAACAGTCATAATACATTTCACTCTTTCGGTATTTTCCTGTGTTATTCAAATAAACGTGTCTGTTTTCTTTCTTCAAATAATAAGATATGTTAATATTTTAGTTACATTTAATAATAATTTTATTTGAAAATGATTTAATTAAACAAAAGGTTCATTAGAAACATATTCATTTTTCCTTTTCAAATTCATTACAAATTTTGCATTGAAAATAAAAGGATCGCTTTATACTTGAAGATCACATTCATATCATCATGCCCCTAGCTGGTTATAAAATATTTTATTTGTTCAAAAATATTAACATGAATGTATCTTTATTAACAAACAGACCTTATATATTATTATTCAAAAACGTATTACATTATTTGAAACTTAGAAATAAAAAAAGTCTTGTTCATAAAGGAATTATTTCTGTATTTAATCATATAAACATAAATTTAAATGAATCGACAAAAATATCGTTACAAAATTATTTGCAATTCCTATTATTCGACAACTATCTTCTGAAAAAAGTGTTCTTTTTAAGATAATTGTTTATGTATTCAATAATACAAACACATGTTTATTTTTAAAGGGTCTCAAAGTGTTAAAATTGTTTCGAAAGCTGAAAATATAAACAATTTTTAAATAAGTATAATTCTTTGAAATTAAAATTAAATAACTCGAATGAATTTTTTACACATTTATAAAGAAGTGAGGTTTTTAAAAAGTACAAAATGTTTAAAATCTAATAATAATTTTAAAAACTATAAGCATATAAAAATAAGAAACACAGTTCTGTAAGAAATATTAAGTTTTACGTTGCACATGCTATTTTCTAAAATAGTACCTCTAATTACTAGCAATAAGTTGATTAATAAAGTTAAATGTATCCTTAGTACACTGTAGCTATCTTTATACAAATAGAATAATAAATTACGAGTATATTTTCAAAAATAAAAAAATTACATTTTTATAATTTTTTTAAAAAAAAATCAATATTTTCAGATATTTTGAAATAAAAAAGATATTTAATATTAAAACTATAGGTAGAGTTTAAAAAGTATGATTACATTTTATAATTCTAAGAAGTTTCGTGCATCAAAGGCTACTATTTTAGAAAATAGCATGCGCTCGTAAAAGTTACTTAATATTTATTACAGAATTGTTTCATATTTTCATATGCTTATAAGTTTTTAAATAATCATTAGATTTTAAACATTTTGTGCTTTTTTTAAATCTTATTCCTTTATAAATGTGCAAAACATTGGAACTATTTAATTTTTATTTCAAAGAATTATATATATTTTAAATTGTTTGTATTTTCAGCTCTCGAGACAAAATTAACAGCTAGAGAACCCTATTTTTACCCATCCCCTTCTCCTAAATTATACATTGTACATTGTATAAACGCTTTTTATTTTCTTAATTCAAAACCTACATGTTGCCTACCACAGTAAATTTATACTTTATATCCTTATTTGTAGAAAAGCATTTATGCTCCCATAACTTTCATCCAATTAAGCTTCGATGTTTCAACCAATCAAAATAAGTTAGTTGGCTGTCCGTAGTATCACATAAGCTCAAATGCCTCATTAAATATTAACCGGTGTTCACAGAACTCCGATTGTATAGTCAGATGTCAAAAGATCGGAAATCTGGAGGCAATTTGAGCGAAAGGTCTGCCTAGGATTATCTGAACTTTGAAATGGTAAGGGTAAATCATTTAGCTTTCGATCACTTTGCGCAAGGCTCTGTTGAAAGGTAAATTGATTATGAGGAATAGTTAGTTGAAATGAGCCATATTGTGCAGATTGTCTATTTTGACATTGTTTGATAATTTTTAAAATGTGTCGCCAAGCTATTTTAAGGCATACTAAAGGTAATTATGATCAACAGGGTAACCCTTTCCCATTAAGCAGTCAACTCTTTTGTCCAAAATGTTCCAAAAAGCACAATACTTAACAGAATGCGATATTGGAAGGATTGTATTTAGATTTTCAATTCAAAAATTGTTTACACTATTTTTTGTTGTATAATTATGAAACACAAAAAGCCGTAAGTGTTTGCTTTTTATAAGTAAACTCTGCATACTATGAAGAATGCTTCATATACCTTAAAATAATTTCTCTCTCTCGTACTTACAAATCATTTCATGTTCGTGCTTCTTTTTTAAATGGCTTAGGATTTTAAGTGTGTGTGGGTGCACACACAATTTGAAGTGTGGTGTAGTACTAAGTCTGACATTGCAAATTGTACATAGATAATATCGGCTTTTTGGGATTATTTTTTCCAATTTCATATCTTCTCAAGCAACTCATTGCACACTGCCTTGTCAATACCTGTTCTTTATAGAATGATTTCAAATTTTTGTCTTCAATGAAAAATTCTCTCCTTCACCCAAAGGAAATTCCGGATGAGAAGTATTTCAGTACTATTGACAAACAACATCTCTTCAAAACACTAGCACCTATAATCACACAAAAAGAATTCAAAATATGAGCAAATCAAAGATGAAATCTTGCAGAATAAATCATTAGAGGACTCTAATTGCTTTCTGTAAATCATTCATTTAGAAAAAGAGATATATGATTCACAAAATAGAAATGAGTAGAGTTTGACCGAAAACGTTGTAACTCAAAATATTGTTATTATAAAGTTATCAAAATTCTGGGAGCTCTGTTTCATGAACATAGTTTATCAATTCAGATAAAACATCTTTTCAGCCGAATGATGTTTTAAAAATCTTTTATAAAAAATAAAGTTGTGTAAGATTTTAACCTTTTTAAAAATACAAATGAATTATTCTACTTCTGCTATTTAAACTAATTTTTGTACAAAAAATCTAATAGACAGAAGGCTTATGAGCTTCGCAATGTAAAGCAAAATGAAGGTAAAGGACCTCATAAATTTGAACCTTGGAGAAATGACGATTGGCCATGATTACAAACTCTTTGCAGGTGTTATCAGGAAGAGGGTTCGTACTATAATGCACTGAAGAACTACTGTGTAAAGGGGCAGATGCACACAAAATCTATTGAGGCTCAAAGTCCTACGGTGCATGTGGTGCGGAAGCAAGGAGAGAATGGCGCAGATGTCGTCATCGTAACTCGTGGTCCAAAATTACGAGATCCGTCTCAAGTTGCTTTCATTTTACACTCTCTTATAAGATCTTGATTTGTAAAATTTCTTTGGGATAAAATACTATGGGAAAATCAACTTTTTTAATTTTGACCTATTATGAACAACGAATACTTTTTTCCTTTTATTAAGGTATCCGACTACGTTGGGAACTGTTTTTGCAAAAGCGTGTAAAAGAATAATATTATGATATTTAGTGTCACTTAGATTAGAAATTGTATATAAACTTGTTTTAAGAAGAGTATTACAATAAAAAATTATTTAAGTACAATATTTTGACAAAAAATGAACATAGAATGACCCATTTTCAAAATATTCTCCTTTTGTGAAAAATGCAAATGCTTCTATTATAATATTTTGCCTGTATATGGCTCAGACCTCTGTACAGAGGCTCAACTAGAATTTTTAAAATATATAACTTGGAAGTGGGTTTATCTATGTTTTACGACAACAGAGGGGAGAAATTTTAAGGAAAAAAAAACGCCGATAATTATTTCAAATGGTTGTAACTCTGAAAATAATGTAAATTTTTCACAATTATTAGTTGAGCCTCTGTACAGAGTTCTGAGCTATATACAGACAAAATATTATTATAATAGAAGAATTTTTCACAAAAAGAGAACATTTTGAAAAAAGGTTATTCTACGTTGATTTTTTGCCGAATTATTGTATTTAAATACTTTTTTGTCGAAATATCCTTAAAAAATTTATACATGTATTCTAATCTGTGACACTAAATATTATGAAAATTATCCATTCATGCGCTTTTTAAAATTACTGTTCCGTACGTAGTCGGATACCTTAAAGAACAATGTAGCTGTTAGAATGCTCAGTAAAAAAATCGAATTTTTAATACTCTGAGCATGTGTTTATTTTTCTTTTCGGAGCGCAGTTTAATTTTCAGTTAAATTATTTGAAAGTGTGGTATATAATTAAAGTCTATAATTAAAGTAACATGTATAATTAATCACAAGTGTGTGCAGTATAATTTGTTTCTCTACTTCTCAAAAATAGAATATCTCAACTCTATTTGTTTGTTGTTTTAAAAAGATTTTGGAAGTGATAAATTTCTTTACGCACGTTTTGCTGAAAAATGAACTTGAATGTGTAAAGGTCGAGTGTGTAACGCTCATTCGACTTTTTTCGTCTTTAGTCGGAAATCGTGTTTTAAAGGTCGTCAAGATTCAATACTCCGTGGCATGCACACACTTAAAAATAAATCTCGGAACCAAATAAGGGAAGAGATCCCCGGGGTTTGAGATATACTCAGCGTTACATCTTGTATGCTTTTTGGTTATTTCATATTCCCAAGTATATTTATTATTCAGAATATATATCAATGGAAATAATTATAATGAAAAGTACTTTTAAGTGGGGTTTTCAATAAAGATTTTTCAAAAAGACAAATCAAAGCCTTTAGTTGATTTTTTAAAATCAAAATTAAATTTAACTATGTCAAATGATCCATATAAAAGCACGACGAAGTACGGAACAACGTTTGACGGAGTTTTATTATAGATAAAGAGTGCTTTTTTGGGAGGTATAGAATTTTAAATCGCAATAAAACAACGATGCGTTATTCGATTGACATGAATTGTTTTTATTCGATAGATAATCTTGTGGTATTACATTTTAAATATGATTTCTGGCATAGGACTGCCACGTCTGGCTCGGATGTAGTCCAATCTGGACGTCCAATTTTCGATGACTTTTCCAACATTTGTGGCAGTATATCGGCAATAACATGGCGAATGTTGTCTTCCAAATGGTCAGGCGTTTGTGGCTTATCCGCATAGACCAATGACTTTACATAGCTCCACAGAAAATAGTCTAGCGGTGTTAAATCACAAGATCTTGGAGGCCAATTCACAGGTCCAAAACGTGAAATCGTGAAACGTGAAAAACGTGCGGTCACCAAACGTGTCTTTCAATAAATCGATTGTGGCACGAGCTGTGTGACATGTTGTGCCGTCTTGTTGGAACCACAGCTCCTGGACATCATGATTATTCAGGAATGAAAAAGTTAGTAATCATGGCTCTATACCGATCACACCATTGACCGTAACATTGTGGCCTTCATCGTTTTTGAAGAAGGATTCCACCAGCCCATAAAGCGCACCAAACAGTCAGTTTTTCTGGATGTAACGGTGTTTCGAAATAACTTGTGGATTAGCTTCACTCCAAATGCGGCAGTTTGTTTGTTGACGTAGCCATTCAACCAGAAGTGCGCTCATCGCTAAAGAAATTTCGCTTATGAAAATCGACCATTATTTTCGAAATAAAATTGCACAATTTGAAAGCGTTGTTCAGGCGTGAGTCTATTCATGATGAATTGCCAAATGAAACTGAGAATAAATCACTTGACAGCTGTTAAATCGGTCGCCATCTTGGAAAGTAATGCCAACTTAAACTTCTATACCTGGAAAAAAAACACTCTGTATTTAAATACATCTGTCTAAAAAATATATTTTTTAGCTACCATAAACCTATTGCTTCCTTCTTAGAATACAATTAATTCGCAAATACGATTATATATTTCACTAAAAATATTACCTTATGAGTACAGATATATGAATAAATAATTTTATATGACAATACTGATATCCCCTTGTTTTTTATTCACCGTGAACTAACCCTGAAATAACATTACAAAATGAAGTTTTCACACACACTTTTTTATATTTGTATTCTTTAACGTTTTAGAATCATTGAGAATATTTCTAAGTGGGAAATTACAACTAAGTGTTCATCAAAAAACAAAAATATTTCATTTCAGAACATACTGAGGATTCTATCAATATCTTTTTTGTCCAATCAGAAAATTGCGAACATATTTACTCGGAACAGAGGCAACCCACGAGTAAATAAAAGAGAATTCCAAATCTTTTATGTGCCTTTATCCCCTTGAGAAAAACAAAAAAGAGCGACACAAAATGTCCTCTTTATTGCGGCTTCCTTTGTTCCCTTTGTCCGGTCTCTCCGCTATCACATACCCCGAATGGTTCTGGTCGAACGAGCAATTAGTCACTTGGGTCACTCGTGGCAATCGTGGCTGCTGCAAATATCTTATTTAATCATTTCCCGGTGTGACATCGGATGGCGAGGAAGGGAAAGAAGAAAGCTATGTATTAACGGCAATTTACGGGGTTTTTTTTTTTTTTTCCCTTTCTTTGTTCCCAGTGAAGGCGGGTTTTTCGGGGTTGTATCATGTATTGACTGATGCTGTATCGGATCGATGCGAGATAAAGAAAAGCAGGAATTCCGGAAGATTCAATATTGGCAATAAAAATACAAGCATTTTGGGGATGTGAGTAAAGAATAATCTAGAAAAATTTGAGATGGAATTTTGAAAGAATATAGAGAATATGGTGTGAATAAAGATTGATATTCCATGGCTTATTGAATAATAATTTATTGTGACTACTCTAAGAAAAAAAAGTGTATGTACTTATGACTACACGATTGAAGTGATAACTTCCAATTTTATAATGTTATTACAGGTATTAGTTAGGTGAATAAAAAACAGGAGACTATTAGTATTGTCATATCAAAATATTTGTTCATATGTCTGTACTCATACAGTAGTATTTTTTTTCTGCCAAATATGCAATCATATTTGTGAATTAATTGTATTCTAAGAAGGAAACATTAGGTTTAAGGTAGCTGAAATAGGTTACTTTAGTTCAAAATTATTTAAACATATAAAAACTCCACCAAGCGTTGTTTTGTACTTCCTCGAGCTTTCATTTGGATCATTTGACTTAATTAATCTGAATTTTAATTTTAAAAAATCTACTAAAGGCTTTGATTTGTCTTTTGAAAAATCTGCATTAAAATACCCACTTAAAATAATAGGCAATTTGTTCAAAAGAGTTGATCCGACTTCACACAGTGTAGGCAACTGAACTTTTGTCAATAAATTCAATAATTTTTCTCTACACTTTGATTTGGTGAATTATAAGTAGTAACTATTAGAATTATTTGTCAATTTTCTGCTCTACATTTCACTGCACACATTTCTCCGATACATGACTCATTAAACCCAAATGATTCAGTAGTCTAGTTACGAGTAGTATTGTTACCATTGTCACGAGTGTAACAAACCCAAGCGTAACAATGCATGACTTTAAAACGCATCATTCAAGTTATCTTTCCAGAATAACGTGCCTAAAGAAGTTTATCCCTTCTAAAAGGCGAGGGTACAATGTGCGATTTTAATTAAAGTTCAAATTTCAAAATGCTTTAAAAAGTAACCGCCGGTCAGAATGACTTCAAATTTGAACTGAGATGGTGAGTGAATGTTATACAGGATGGTTCATTAAGAAGTATACACTTTCCAGATGATGTAAAACAGTGACATTAAAAGACAAGAACCTCCGCAGTGAATTGTAAGGTAGATGTTAAAAACCGTTCTTGATTTTTAATAAGTTTTAAACAAAAACTAGGTAGGTTATTTATACAATAAAATTGTCCTAACTTTTCTTTGTTTGGGAGAGCAGATTGGTGTATCTGAATTAATGTTAACTGATATCAAATTGTAAAAATTACTGACTCCTTGGTTTGCATAATTTCGTTTCATTTAGAATTGTTTGTTAAGAATTGATGCATTATTAAGCTAAATATTTGCCGGCCTAGTTATCAGAATGCGTAACTCCGCAAATGAACTAAATTTTTTGATATAGAAATGCTACGCTCCAAACTCTGCTTGGTGCAATTCAGGGGAATCCCTACGCCAACCACATTACTACACGATAAAAATATCAAGGTAACCATATTGTAAAGTTATCTCCATCTTGGCGAACATAAACAAAAACTTGGCATGCTGCACTCCTATATCAAATTAGCATCCCATAAGGAGTTACGCATTCAAATTATTAGGCCGTCGATATATACACGAACACAATATATAAAATAGTTCGAATAGAGAGATCGTTCCTTTGCACTTCTACAAATGAAAGACAGAGAACATTTTCTGTTTACATAGAACACAACTAGCGTCCTCTGGTGGGAGAAAGCGTGATTCACATTATGGATTTGATGTTAGAGTTTGTAACAATAGATATACTTTTGAAGTTTGTATCTCGCAAATGACTGGAAGGGAAATCATAAGTGGCATATCACTCAAACTCAGTGGCGCAACAGCCCATGAGGAACAGGGCCTACTGTACCCATCCCAGTATACGTGACAATTGGGTGCTGAGGTGCATGAGCAGATGTCCCTATCAGGTTCAATCTGAAGTGAGACCCCCAGCGCTTAAGTCTTCAAGCAATCTTGCTACTCATTTGGAGAACGTCCACAGAAAACAGCCATTTAGCAAGCTTGCACTCATCTTCTCGTTGATCTTCGAATTTTCCGTGACTGAATATACATTCAGCATCTTTGTTTTTTGATTCTTTATTTGATGGCATGAAGTCTATTACAAATGTTACAACACAACAGAATAGAATGTGTTGGGTATTTTGGAACATCTAATATTCCATAATACCTGACATGAACCTTTAAACTGAAGGACAAAACATTGTCACCTAAAAGACGACCGCAATGTTATAAACTACAATTTTTTAATGTACATTATGCTTAATTTTAATGCTCAAGTCACAAGTAGGTTAAAATGTTTGAAAATTTACCTGCAAAACTTTTTGAAAAAAACAAAACACTTTGTTCTGTATCGAGTGGTGTGGCAACAATAAGTGGTCAACTATACCCGCAATGCATCGTGAAATTCTTTCTTTAGTAGTTCAAGGTTTTCCCACACATTAGCAGCAACAAACAGAATCAAAACCTTGGTATTTCATATTACCTGAATATTCCATAATACCCGACTTTCCTTTTAGTTACCGCTGAAGAGCAGAAATCAGTTTTAACTAGGTACTTTGAACATTAACTAGGGAAATCCGATAAAGTGCTGAAAATTGTTTAATTTCTCAAAAACCCACCTAGATAACCTGCACACTTACTAGACACTCGTTAGTATGCATATTACCTACTAGAAACTCGTTAATATGTACATTGCCTACTAGACACTCGTTAAAGAATAAATAAGATATTTGGAGGAACAACAGCAACGTTTCTGTACGCTTAAATTAAATATTTTTAATTATTTTTTACTCACTGAATCAAATTAATCCAATCAAACAATCAACGCATTAGTTAACAGAATCCATCATCAATCGACTTCAGGAACTATGAGGCGTTTCCGAATGAAAGTGATTTGAAGCGTCGCATACGAACAGTTTCTAGTGTATTTTCGCAAAACAAACGTGGTATGGGAAGTGTAGGTACCACGCACGTGCGTGCCCCAGCAAATTTGTGGCATTCGCAAGGATGTGGCATTCAATTAATTATGGCGGGTTTAGATGCAACTATGCATCCAAAACGAATTAGCTATCACTCGTAAAGGGTGTAAGCCGGTGGATATTCATCGCAAAATTCT
Organism: Trichonephila clavipes; assembly: GCA_019973935.1. Taxonomy (NCBI): domain Eukaryota; kingdom Metazoa; phylum Arthropoda; class Arachnida; order Araneae; family Nephilidae; genus Trichonephila; species Trichonephila clavipes. The sequence continues at coordinate 63,289 of BMAU01017165.1, read as the reverse complement.
GCCTGAGTAGAGTGACACGTGTGTGTCGAAGCCCACGGTGATAAGGTGGGTGAGGATATTTAGTGACCGTCGACTGTAGACATAGGATTTGCCACGGCCCTGTCAGGTGCACAAAGATGGGACACAGAAGCTGATGATGGACATTGACTCTGTAATCATGAGAAAATTGACGTCGAAACATTCGTGACGTCACAAATGAGTTCAACTTTTCCATCGGTGTTGTTCACAATATTGTCACCAACATTCTAAATTATTGAACAATTTTTGCCAACATGTACCACGCATACTGTCTGTAAACCTCAAGAGAACAATGAATGGGCCTGAACTTGCAGCATTTGCTGCGCTACAGAAATCACGATGACGACTTTCTACAGCCCATAGTGGCAAGGGACACTTGGTGGGACCACTTCCAAGTTCGATAGCATGCAATGGAAGAATCCCGACTCATCTAGGCCCAATATTTCAAAGCTCAGAAGTCAGCCGGGAGGGTGATGTTGACGGTGCTTTTCGATATGTAAGGATCCTAAGTACTAGAGTTCTGAACTGGTTCCATGATCAACCGACATCGTTCGTCATGGACGGAATTCGTAACCTTCCTAAGCAATGGGACGCTTGCCTAAATGCTATGGGTGATTTATTTAACAAACTTTGTATGCATTTCACTCATTAAATATTATTGTTTCTATCTATTTATTTGTTTCATTTCTGACCCTACGTATCTCATGGATACACACCTCGAATCATAATTTTATACAATAAAAAGAAACAAGCACTTTAAAATATTACATTGCAGTTAAAGAAATGGTTTGGAGAAACAGAAAATGAATTGAATTTGCGATCTTTTATCTTAGTTGCGATTTCTATATCGGTATGTGCAGCTGTATTTTGTAATATTGGAACTTTTAGCCTTTAGTTTGTTTCTGGAAGATGCTGGTCATCGTAGTTAAATTTATTATAAATTAGTTGAAAGAGTCTTTTAATGAGAGAGAGGGTGACTAGGACCAATTGACGAATAGTAATCCAAGCCCCGTCCAAACTCTTTTCACTAAAATTCCTTCAACTCATTCTTTCCATTGGTAAACATTTACGAGTGAAATGTGTATTTCATTTTTTAACAAAAGCATTAATAGTTTGTAATAGATCTTATTTTTGTGAGAATCAGTTTGTCTTTACATGAGAACTATTACGTATTTTATTTAAGCATACAGCATTAAAATTCCAAAAATAATGCACATATATATCTCCAATTACTCGTTAAGAATTTCTCCTGATTATATAAAATTTATTTTCAAAAAATTAATTAACTTTCTTGCAATCCCTTCCAGCATACTTCAATAGAAAAAGGGGTTTCTTTTAAACTTCGTTAATGCCTGTTAAGTATTCCACACGTTACACTTTCTGTGTTGTTCTTAGCTTGCAATTAAGTCATTAAATTAGCTATTTTCTTCATTAAAACTAAAAAAAACGTAAATTCCTTTCAGCGTTTCTTTTTTTTTTTTTATCTCTGGAATAAGATTGCAGGACAAGATAGAAAAAAGTGCTTAGAATTTGATTCTTATTTCCATAAAAAAAAGGTTCTACAAGAAATCTTATTTTAGTTTTCTTGTGGTTTGTTGTAAATTTATATTAGAAAAGCCGCATAAGATATTTAAATAAGTTTATTTTTTTTGCCACTAACTTATAATGATGCCAGTCTCACCATCTAGTTTTCCTTCGAAGTGTTCTAATGAAAAATTTAGCTCCAGTATAGTTTATTAAGACTTTTTTTAAAAAGATTATTTTGTGAGATTATATATAAGATTAAATTTACGCCAATTTATTCTTTATTAGTAGTTAAAATTATTACTACTTTAGTTAAGATTGCCTTTTTAATGTGTTTTTGTTGAAATTCATTGACGAAAGATGTGTAAAGTCACGTATTTGAAAAAAAAAGGGAATTGACCTTTTTCACTGAGGTCTTTGGGGTGAATTATCAAGTGTGACAATAAATGTTTTAGGAAAAAGATAACACTTATTATAAGTTTAACAATCGTTTTTAATTGTCATTTTTATTGCGATATCTAGTTTCTAGCCAAATATTTTGGGAATATCTCAAAAAGCCCATTTCAGTATGCATAGTTCCATATCAGAAACATGCTGTAAAAAATGCAGGTGCATTCATTAAGTAGATTCTGAGAAAAAGGTGCATACAGTTTTTAAAAAAAACATTTCGAGAAAAATGTATTTTTAATATAAAATGTCATTTCATCACAAAAAGTATGGACCATAATATGTACGAATATTTGCCCAATTTTCTAAAACATTCGCTTCTTCTCAATTTTTTAGTACTTTTTCGTTTCTTATTTAACTTAAATTGCCCCAAAAATACATATATTTCATACTAAAATTTTTCAATTGTCTAAACGAGACATTTTGTAACATTTACATCATTTTCCTCAAATTCTGTATCCATCTTTGAAAAATTTTCAGCTGCGATGCATTATCCACACCACAGTTGACCATAAAACATCATAGATATAAGGTGTAATTAAAGGTGTATTAATACGTAATAGTTTGTGTATACGTGATTATACGACATTTCGAAATGTTATATTAGAGTTTTGTATGTTCACATGCAAACACAATTTCTAAAAGTATCAGAATTCCAAAGTTTCTTTAAATTGGTCAAATGATTTCTAAAACAGCTAAAAGAAAACTGTGTTTATGTTTTTAAACCTGAAGTTTATGTGTTTTTATGTATATAACAAGTTTCTTGTGCAACGACAAAGTGCATCATGTTTGAACTATTTGTTCACCCTCAGTTTTTGTGATTAACCTTCAACTTCCAGGAAAGTTGTGTATTTAGTTCAGTCGATTGTTAACAAGTCTTCGTATGAGACAACGTCTTTCTTTTCATGCGACAATTCCAGACCAAGCAATCGTTGCAACATTTTTGTGTGAGAGCATGCAATAATGCACTAACACAACCAAATTGGCGGCATTACACGAAACGAAGCACATAGCTGCTAATTCAGCACGCACGATGCATGAAAAACCAGAGTTGCCAACTTGGTGAGTTATCTTTAACGTTGGCATTCTTGCAATAATGTGTAATATATTTATTACAGCAACATGAAAAACTTCCTATTTGTAGATAGACATGAAAGAATGATTAATGTATTGAATAAAATGGATTTTATTCGCATGAAGAACAATGAATACATTAAAATTCTATTGTCACTTTCACATGAAATTATTAGATTATTTTTGTTAATGAAAGATTATACTCTTTATATTGAACGATTTTCATCCATATAAATCATGCCTAAAAGAATTGTTCAAATTTCATAAACTTTAATCATTTCCAGCATTATTTTGAAATAAACTAAAGAGCAAAAATAAAACATTTTTTTTCTCATTTATTTACAAAGAATATATTGCATAGATAGCTGTGCAGTACAAAGATATTCAGAAAGGCTTATTAAAAACATATTTGAAGTTTTAATCTCTTATTTAGCATATAGCAGCAAACAAAAATAGTTTCTCTTTCGTATTTATAAATAACAAAGAACGCGTTTTTATGCGAATTTTATTATTCTGAGAATTGATTTTCAGAATTATTTTAATTACTTAAATTTAGAAAGAAGGGACGATTTTTTATTAAGTAATAGAGAAATAATAGGAAGTTTTAAATTTTTATTAGGGTGAATATTTAAAAGAGATTTCAAACAGTTAAAAGAGGATTATTTATTTATTTCACCTTTGAGTGTGGCAACGATAATTCTTGTTCCGATTTTTATTTTTATTTCATCGATTGCTGAATGTAAAGTTATCGTCTGAGTTTATTTTTTTGTTCTGGTAGTGGATTTATTTGTAATGTTGCTTTATCGTTAATAGAATGATGGAAGACAATTTTGCAATTTCATTTTGGAATTGAATAACATGGACTTATTAACAAACCTTTAAGTGCACCGCGATGGTCATAATGTAAAGTTTTCACATTTAATACCGTATTCTATAAAACCAATAAATTATTAATATTTTCCTCTTCCTTTGTATTTATCTCAATTCTATTGCATTTACTTAGAGTAAAACGTCGTTTATCCGAATCATTTGGGACCGGTCACCGTTCGAATTCGCAATTGTTCGGGTAACCGAAAACCGAATGCGATCTATGTAGTACATGAAACCGGACACTATACGAGTATTGCAAATCATCACATGCGGGAAGCGTGCTTGAACAAAAAGCAAAATGTCGCACATTTACCCTTGTTGTGTAAAATAATCACTTATTTTTCGCTGTACCATTGTACACCTTTGTTTTTCTTCTGCAAGGTCTATGATTCTCTTGAGCAGCAGTAGTTGAATAGGACAGCACTCTAGTTGTTGTTCGCACCAATCCACAGATGTCTCTAACGCAGAAAACGCGTCAGCATTTGATGGACTCTTGCTACTTTTGTTGTTGTTATTATCCTCGTCTTCATCCGTTTCTTCATCGATAGGGTCTGATTCTTCTTGCACGGAATTCACAATCTCGTCATCATTTAGCATTTGAAACCCACAGTCTTCTGCATCGCATGCCATCCAGGTTTCTACATCTTCTTTATCGCATCCTGGGATCGATGTAGTAGTAGACAAAAAAACTGGTTCGGATATTTGACGCTCTGGATAATAAACGTTCGGATAAAAGACGTTCTACTGTAATAAAATATTATTATAATCTGCATCTCTCTCTCTTTTCTGAAAACGTACAATGATAATTTATATGTATCATGTTTGAAGGGAATTCAATGATAAAGCAAATTTTAAAATTCAATAAAATTGCAATATATATTTGATACGTAACGCGAGATTGACATCAAAATAAAAAACAAGTTCTACCAAAAAGAATGGATTTCGCCAAACAAATCTAACTTTATCCAAGCATAACATTTGATTTGATTGTGAGGTATTATAAATGACTTTCAGATAAAACTGTTTCTCAAGCAAAACATTATCTTAAAGACGCTTTTAGGGGCGAAATATAAAAATACCTTTTAAGATAAGTTTTGTTGATCCCAATCGGCACATTGCCTAAAATTATTCTTCATATGGGAAAAATTTAAATTCTGATCCTACATTTTTTATTATCTGAAAGATTTAACGATATAAAACGACATGTAAAAAAAGGAAATTTCAAGGAATGGATTAGATTACATTTTAATGTGCTCTAAGATTCTTAAAAAACGATTTCATGCTCAAAAATCGAAAAAGTTTCCGTAATCGCGCTTGCTTTAAAGCTTTAATGGAAGATTTTTTCTTTTTAAATGCAAATATAGATTTATCTTCAATTATTGAGATTTAGATAAATCCATTAAAAATAGTTTTAAATGCGTCTTCAGCAAGAATTTCTTATTGACTTATTTCATAAATTCCATCGGTATACTGAAGTAAAAACCGTTATTTTAATCGATTCGGTATACTGATTAAAATAATTAACAACGTTAGAAAGCCTAACAGATATTAAAATTTTATAAACATTATTTGATAGATTCATGAGAAAATTAAAAGGGGAGAGATCAATTTATTTGATTTAGCAATCAAATCAATTAGGCCATTGATGTTAGTTCAGTGAGAGAGAATACCGAAAAATTTTTATTTATAAGATAAAGAAAAAAATGGCTAGGGTTTTTTAAGGTTTTTATGAACGTGAAATCTCATCTTTCATTGCATTTTTCAATTCCCACGATTAGCTTACTCTCTATATATTTATTTATTTATATATTTATTAATCTTGTTCACACACACACACAAATTTTCAATCGTTAATAAAACACTTTCTATTCATCCAATCAAGTTCAAATAAATTTTTTAAACTTGTAGTGGATGGCTCTTAATGTTTTAATACAATTTTTTTTCAAATAATAATAAATTAATTAAATTTAACTAAATTAATTACCGTTTTTAAAGCCAACTTAGATTCATCTCTATTGTTTTAAATATTAACAATTATCGTCTCTACTGTTGTAACTGTTAAAACCAAGACAAAAGTTGGCATCGAAAACCTGTTTTTAAACCAAACCGGGCGTGCATTGTTACAACAATACAGGCAAATCATGCTTTATTTTTAATTCCCACTGTTAGTTCACTCTCTCCCTATCTATGCATTTATTTATATAAACATCTTATTCAAATTTTCAATCGTTAATAATATACTATCTATTAATCCATTCAAAGTAGGAATTGACTTAAAAAATTTCTTCGATATGGCTTGTTTAAGAAAAGATTTTCTTTTGGCCCTTTTAAAACTTTTTAACTTCGCACTTCCGATTTCACGCAATAAGTAATTAAAAGGGTTAGCATTAATTTCTGTTTTAAAACTCTTGATATTTTATAAACTTCTTTTTAATTACCTATATGTATCTACCTATATATAGAGAGAGAAAGATATATATGCATAAAAATGGGTTTCAATTGACAAATTTTATTAATAATTGCATTACGTTTCAACTTTTTCATGTAAAGGGTGTTTTTTAGAGGTATAGAACTTTAAATTGCAATAAAAAAAAGATGTATTATTCGATTGACATGAACTTTTTTTTATTCGAAAGATAATCTTATGGCATTACATTTTAAATATGATCAAGCAAGGCGTAGATTCGTCGAATGGGCCCAAAACGAGATTGCCGTTGTTCCCGATTTTCATAAGCGAATTTTGTTTAGAGATGAAGCGCACTTCTGGTTGAATGGCTACGTCAACAAACAAAACTGCTGCATTTGGAGTGAAGCTAATCCACAAGTGTATGTCGAAACACCGTTACATCCAGAAAAACTGACTGTTTGGGGCGCTTTATGGGCTGGTGGAATCCTTCTTCAAAAACGACGAAGGCCACAACGTTACAGTCAATGGTGATCGGTATAGAGCCATGATTACTAACTTTTTCATTCCTGAATTGAACAATCATGATGTCCAGGAGCTGTGGTTCCAACAAGACGGCGCAACATGTCACACAGCTCGTGCCACAATCGATTTATTGAAAGACACGTTTGGTGACCGCCTAATTTCACGTTTTGGACCTGTGAATTGGCCTCCAAGATCTTGTGATTTAACACCGCTAGACTATTTTCTGTGGGGCTATGTAAAGTCATTGGTCTATGCGGAAAATTTTATTTAGTAATACGACTGGTGTAATTTATTTTCTAATAATTACACTTTTATACTATTTTTTTCCTCTTTCTATAGTCCATTAGTATATGAAAATTACAGGTGAATGTTGGCTGGGCAAAACACATTCTTTATACTTGTATTCTTTGTTCCTAATGCCAAGAATTTGCTATTATATACTGTGGCTAATTTTTCTTATTATTCTGCCTGATTACTATTTGTGCATGCTATTATTATTATGTGGGTTACATATATATATATATTGAGAGAGAGAGAGAGAGAGGATAGGACGAAAGAGCGATTGACTAATTCATTCATCAAGAGATTTTTGGATATACTACACTTACTTGAACTTGACCAAGGGTGTTACTTTTGCTGAGTCGAGATCCCTAAGAGCAGATTTTGTGGAAATCGATTTTTAAAGGCAGTTGTAAGGAATTACAGATAAAAATTTCCATTTCTGGACTATTAGATCAACTAACTACAAACTTTGCAAACGTGTTTCTTTTATCGGGTAGAGATCCACTAAAAACGGGTTTTGTGGAAATTCACTTTCAGGTGAACTGGTATGGGGGAGCTATATATACAAAGTTTCTTCTTTTGAACTATAAAATCTACTCACCTGAAATTTGGCAAGCATGTTTCTTTTGTTTAGTAGAGTTCCGCTGAGAACGGGCCGTTGAATCGTTTTACTAGCCTGAAATTCGGAAATAACTATCTTTTGTTTTGTAGGAGTTCACTAAGTATGGGTTTTTGCAGAAATCAACTTCGTATGGAGAATGTGAAGAATAAATATAATTTCCTCTCCCTTTTAAATAAAGAGGCAAAAGCTGTGTATGAATTAAGTTCTGTACAATCGAAAGCTTAAAGCTAGGAATTAGATATCAATAATTTAATAAAAAGCAATGTGTAGTCATATAACATCATAAAATACCCAGAAAAGTAGGCGGGTAATACCTAGTAATTCATACGGAAAAACAACTTCAATTAATATGCCTTAACTGTTTGGACTATCAAAATACTGATCTTCGTAGTCTTTATAACGATACGGGTTCCAATAGAATGTAACTATTTATATCATTAACTTAAGGGATAATGATGTAAATAGTTTGAAATGCTGACATCCATTAGACTGACGTATATTTTTAATAATGAAAAAAAAATAACTAACTTTAAATGTTCATAAAGAATAACGCAAAATGCTTAGTTTAATGTATTTCGACGTTGTTTTTTTTTGGCATTGATGAACACGAGATGGCTATAATGTTAATTATTGCACTATGATTAAATATATTATAAAAGAAATAAAATTATATCCTTTGCAGAAGGGGAAATATTAGGTTGGTGAAAAAGAAATCCATTATTTTATCTGTACACGGCTGATCGTGTAGATATCTCGGGAAGTATCGGTCAAACAATTTCAAATTTATGCTCCTCTCAAGGTGACATTTCGCACTAAAAATTTTTTTTTTGCTGTTTTTCGTTTGGTCCATTCAGTTGTGAGTTACATGGTGTTAAAAATGGAAGTCAGCAAAGAAAAATTTCAGTACATTTTATAATTTTACTTTGTTTAAGCGAAAATGCAAGTCAGGCCGCTGAAATTGTGAATGGTGTTTATGGTGCCGATCATGTAACAGCTAATTACGTGCAATTTTGGTTTCGTCGATTTTCGTCATTTTTGATGTTAAAGTTGTCTCTCGCACAGACAGGCCCGGCATCGAAAATGTCGATAAAATCAGAGAAATAATCGAAGTTGCCGGACATGATAGTAGTCGTAGCATTGCACAGGAACTAAAGATCGATCATAAAACAGCTTTAACCCATTTGAGCAAAGTTGGATTAAAAAAAGACTCAATGTTTGGGTACCACACCACAGCCCTGGCCAAAGGGAATGAAAAAAACCCAATTCTTAAAATGATGGTGATTGGAGATGAAAAAGGGGTCACACACGACAAAATTGTGCGAAAACGATTGTATCAGTCATTTATAAATGTAAATGCTTGGATATCCCAGTCCGGATGCCTGAGCATGCACTCTATTCTGAATGAAATGTAAAGGAGTGATTGCTTAAAAAAGTGTGAAATGTGTACTTGTAATTTTTTGACCTAAACGAAAGAGATCCCTCTCGCTGTCATCCGTCTGATTAAAAATATTTATAAATGTAAATGATTGGAGATCCCAGACCAGATGTCTGAGCGTGTGCTATATTTCGAATCAGTTGTAATGGAGTGATTGTTTAAAAAGTGTGAAATGTGTATTTTGTAACTTCTAACTAAACTAAATAGAGCACTAAAGCAGTCATCCATCTGATTTCAAACATTTATAAACATAAATGATTGGAGATCCCAGTCCAGATGTCTGGGCGTGTGCTGTATTTGTATTTTGTAACTTCTAAACTAAAAGAAATAGAGCACGCACGCAGTCATCCGTCTGATTCCAAACATTTATAAATATAAATGATTGAAGATCCCAGTCCGGAAGTCTGAGCGTGTGCTGTATTTATATTTTGTAACTTATGAGCTAAACGAAATGGAGCACTCGCGCAGTCATCCATCTGATTTCAAACATTTATAAATATAAATGATTGGAGATCCCACTGCGGATGTCTGAACGTGTGCTGTATTTCCAATGAATTGTTATGGAGTGATTGTTTAAAAAGTGTGAAATGTGTTATTTTCTAACTTCTAAACTAAACGAAATAGAGCACTCTCGATGTCATCCGTCTGATTCCATACATTTATAAATATAAATGCTTGGAGATCCCAGTCCAGATGTCTGAGCATGTGCAGTATTTCGAATGAATTGTTATGGAGTGATTGTCTAAAAAGAATGAAATGTGTATTTTGTAACTTCTAAACTAAACGAAATAGCGCACTCACACAGTAATCCGTCTGATTCCAAACATTTATAAATATAAATGCTTGGAGATCCCAGTTCGGATGTCTGAGCGTGTGCTATATTTGGAATGAGTTGTAATGGAGTGATTGTTTAAAAAGTGTGAAATGTGTATTTTGTAACTTCTAACTAAACTAAATAGAGCACTAAAGCAGTCATCCATCTGATTCCAAACATTTATAAATAAAAATGCTTGGAGATCCCAGTCCGGATGTCTGAGCGTGTGCTGTATGTGTATTTTGTAACTTCTAACTAAACTAAATAGAGCACTAAAGCAGTCATCCATCTGATTCCAAACATTTATAAATAAAAATGCTTGGAGATCCCAGTCGGATGTCTGAGCGTGTGCTGTATTTGTATTTTGTAACTTCTAAGCTAAACAAAAAAATTTATAAATAAAAAATGCACTCGCACAGTCATCCCGTCTGATTCCAAACATTTATAAATATAAATGCTTGGATATCCCAGTTCGGATGTCTGAGCGTGTGCTATATTTCGAATCATTTGTAATGGAGTGATTGTTTAAAAAGTGGGAAATGTGTATTTTGTAACTTCTAACTAAACTAAATAGAGCACTCGCGCAGTCATCCGTCTGATTCCAAACATTTATAAATATAAATGCTTGTAGATCTCAGTCCAGATGTCTGAGCGTGTGCTATATTTCGAATGAGTTGTAATGGAGTGTTTTTTTCTGGAAGAAATAAATTATTCATAATTTGATACATACATTTTTTTATAAATAATATAACTTGATTTCTGATTCAAATGTTAAAGATTCATGAAGTTTTTTTTGCAAATAGGAAAAAAAAATTACACTTCATTTAGTTTAATTTACAAATTAATTCGTCTAAATTTTGCCAAATTTAGAACGTTTACTTCTTGCAATATCACGTCGCTTGGAATTGTTTTACTCGCTCGATTGAAGGGTTACATGGTATTTTACCCAATTATCTTAATTCACTGCTTCTCAATGTTTCGATATTTGCGACCCAATATTCAATCATAATTTCCATCGCAATCTCCTGCACATATACAACAACAATGTATTATATTCAATAATACTATACTTTGACGCTAAATATACAATATGATCTAAACCTCTTAAGTATACTCGGCGTATATAAACGTCTCTCTAAGTCAAAGCATTAATTACTCCAGGCGTATACATACGTTTTTTCGAAATATCTTTTCTGTGCACTGCTATCCATAAAATTATTTCAAAGGCTTTGGAATACAATAAATGGACCATGACAGTGTTTGGGAAATATTTACTTATTTCAGAGGATTTTTTTTTATTTATCCCCTCTACCCGGTATATCCATACTTGCGCCTACGAGGAGAATAGTGGTATTAGGGAGCGAATCGCGTAACTTTTAATCGGCTCTTAAAGTATCCGACTACTTGCGACAACCTTTTTTTTTTTGAAAAAATAGAGATATGGATATTCTTTTGTGATTTTTAGATTTATTTAGTACATTTTACGGAAAAAATTCTAAAATTGAAAAAAGGAAAAAAAATTATAGCTATTAAAATGGGAAACAAATGGTGAAAATGTACAAAAAATTAAATAAACGGGGCCCGCTCTATACAAATATTTTATGAACAAATTCTCAATTTTTCAATTTTGATGTGTTTTTTTGTTATTCATGTTTGTAATGACCTTCAGGATATGAAATATTTTAATTTTTACAAAAACTAGAGCACGCGTTATCTTAGTGACTATACGAAATTGCTTAAAAAACAGTGAATATATTCACATAAAGGACTTTAAATTTTGAAATAAAACAGTGATTGATAAATCTGAAGATCAAAACACTTCCACTGTTACACAAAACATACACACAAAATTTCAGCGGATATTTTTTAAAACGTTTTGAGCAATCGCTGTCCCCGTTTGAGTTTTTCGTAAGGAACACATTTCGAGTAAAACGCATTTTAAAGTTTGGCATCTTTTGCAAAGTTATGGCATCTGCTTTTACTAAAAGACGTGTAGTGTTTGTTCTAGTGAATGGAAAATAAAAAACTTGATATTTTTATTAAGCTAATAAGATGGCGTATAAAATAAAATCATAAATTTTTTTTTGTGAATTTTGAAAAAAATCGTGATTTTAGGGTAGCCGGATACCCCTTAAGTTGATTTATTATGAACCATACAAATTATCAAGATAAGTGTTAATTTGTGTATATAATTTTAAGTATGACACGTTGATGGGGTCATTGGTTACTAACGCTGTTCTTAGTATTGCTTAATTAAATACATTGTGCAGTATTGATACATTTAGAAGTGTATTATATCAGTGTAAATGTGTATTTTTTTTATAACGTTCAAATGTATTTTGCTTGCTTACTTTCAGTTAATTAATAGTTGTTGTTTTTTAAATAATCTTTTGTTTTCGACTTTTCAATAGGCTCGTGCCCCCTTGTAGAGTTATTCCCCCTGTTTGAGTAAACGCTGCCTTAATTAAATAAAATTAGTGAAGAAATCCATAAATTAAAAATGATTTACCACATTTATTTGAAATTCCTATTATTTTAATAATACTTCGAATACCTTGCTCTCTCTCTCTTCTGCATTGTTTTCTCTGAATTGGTAAATTAATAACTAAAAAAAAAATGTGTGAAAACCATTGAAGAAACACCAGCTGTTAAGAGGTCTCAGGGGTGTTAAATTTTTTTAGAGGTTTGAAAATATAAACAATTTTCAAACAGATATAATTCTTTGAAATAAAAATTAAATAATTTGAATCTTTTACACATTATTTATAATGGAATGGGGCTTCAGAAAAGTATAAAATGTTTAAATTATAATCATAATTTTAAAAGCTATAAGTATATGAATATAAGAAACTTTTCTAAAAGAAATACTTATTAAGTTTTTTTTTACCTCACGCATGCTATTTTCTAAAATAGTAGCTTTAATTACTAGTTATAAGTTGATTTATAAAGATAAATGTATTCTGATTACACTGTAGCTACTTTTATATAAATAGAATACTAACTTACACATATTTTAATAAATAAATAAAATACATTTTAAAAAAATATTTAAAAATTGCAATATTTTATAAATATTTTGAAATACAAAAGACATATAATACTAAAATTAGGTAGGGTTTAAAGAGTATGATGCATTTTATATTTCTATAAAGTTGTATACATCAGAGGCTACTATTTTAGAAAATAGCGTGCGCAACGCAAAAAATACTTAAAATTTATTATAGAAGTTTCATATGCTCATGATTTTAAAAATTATGATTACATTGTAAACATTTTATACTTTTCCGAAGTCCCATTCTTTTATAAATAATGTGTAAAAGATTCGAATCATTTAATTTAAATTTAAAAAAAATTATGCCTGTTTGAAAATTGTTTATATGTTCAGACCTCTAAAAAATTTAACACCCTTGAGACTCTTAACACGAACCGTCATGAAATGTGTACTAAACAAGGATTTCAATGGTACGAATGAAAAAATATATTTTTTCATCGTCGATAATCTGTTTAATTGTTTAAATGTTCATTAATTTCTTAAACTAAAATATATGTTCCATTCCCAAAGAAATGCAATCATTTCAAGCACAGAAATTTTTCTTTTGCTGTTAATTTTTTTTAAGTTGGCAGTTTAAGATGATTTTGGTAAATATATCAATAATATTTTTTGTACTTCATTGACATTGTTCATCAAAAATGAAATTATTCATAATTTCTGATTCCGAATTTTAAACAGAATTATTCTAAAACAAATTCGATTTTATATCCTATTTGATCCTATCGCATCTTCTACTTTATTAAACTTTCTGTAAAATTTTACCGAATAGTATGCTTTACAATGAGTCCAGATATATATATGAAAGTGTTAACATAAAACTCTCTTGGAAATCTGTACAACAAATGTAAAAAATCAGTTAAACTATACAAAATACAAAAAATACAGTTTAAATTATGTGTGTTTACATAACATTCATATTAATAGGATCACACACATCTGTTACTTCAAAAAATATATGAATGATACAGGAAAAATCACAAAAAAACTTAATTTTATTTTTCCTTTATTGTACACTTGTGGACTCTGAAAATACTCAGAAAGCTCAATATCACTTAGAAAACTGAATTGTGTAGATTAATTCAAGGGAAAAATAGCTTTCGATATTTGCGAAAACAATAAAAGGAAAATCTTTTATCTCATTAATTAAAATTATTTCTATGACCGGATTAAATATACAAGAGCAAATGTATTTACTTACGAACTAAATTCATACGGAATCGTAGAAAAATCTTGTGAATTTCTCCCTCATTCGGATTTCATGCAAGTTTTGAAGCAAGATGGCGGTAGTTACTGTTGAACTTTAACATCTTACTGTTGCAGTCCGTTGTTTGCCTGTTTAAAGAAACATTGTTTGAAACAACAATGACTTAGTTTCAGAATTCTAGCTAACAATGTACTTTGACTGTTGTGTGTTTCAATTTAATTGTTACTAAAGTTCTATGTACAGCTTATCTACTGAGTTCCATTATTATTTTGCAAAAATCACTTTTTTTAATATATGGATTGAGAAAAAAAATAATTATACTTAAGATATATTGTATTTAAGAAATTTTCCCCAACAATAATCTTTTACTTTCTAAATATTACAAGTTCCACATAATTAAGAGAGCCCTTCTATGTTTCTGTAGTTTATCTCACACCTTCCAATTTTTTAAACAATTTTAAAACCTTACATCAGCATTTTTCAAACTGTGGGGTGCTCCCCCTACGGAAAGGGGAAGATAACCCAACATGGGGGAGGACAAACATATTGAAAAGTCGAAAATAAAACATTGTTTAAAAATATTATTAATTTACTCAAAGGTAGCAAAACAAAATGCATTCTGACATAATAAAATTTGAAATAAGCATTTACACTCATACAATATATTTATAAATGTTTCAGTACTGCCCACTGTATTTGATAATTAATTTAACAATTCTATGTTCTACAATTACAAGTGACCACATGGGTTTGTCATATATATAAAATTACATAAATATTTAATACGTATCTTGATAATTTGTAGGGTTTGTAATTAAATTCGTATTGTAGATATACTTCAAAGTAAATTATAATTGAAATAAATACACTGCTGGACAATTGCTAAGGACGGATCACAAATTGCTATGTAGCATAACATTAAGCGAGACATGAGGCCTAGTAGAATAAAATATAGTTGCCACACTGTTCAGACATAAGAATAAAGAATATTTATTGTTCTGGAAAGTACAAAAGCTGTGAAACATCTGAAAGAAAAAAAATGTTCATTTGATCTGCGTACGGAGAAATGGAACAATGCATCTAAAAGTCAGCAGGCACCTTAAAGAAAGGTATCAGTACGGGATATGTCCACCGTGGAGTGTGATGCAACATTCCACACGTCGTACCATACGTTGCACAACATTATCCAGCAGCTGTTGAGGCAATTTATTCCATTCCTCTGTGAGTGCACGGATGAGGGTGTTCTTGTTTGTCGGAGGATAGTTTCGACCAGCAACTTGCCTCCCCAAAGCATCCCACACATTTTCAATGCGGTTTAGATCTGGAGAACGCGCTGACAATACGAGACGTTGAATACCCTCGCTGTCTAGACAATCATGAACAGCGAGTGTTCGATGACATGTTGCGTTGTCGTCCATAAAAACAAATTTATCACCGACGGAACCACGGAAAAGACGTACATGAGGAAGTAGAACTTCATCAATGTATCGTTGGCCCGTCATAGTCCCATTCGCAACCACATGTAGGCGCGTGCGGCCATTGATCATGATGCCGGCCCACACCATGATACTGCATGTCGGATATCGGTCCTTTTCCTGGATATTTTCTGGACGATAAGCAGTACCACTCTCACGCCAGATCAGTTGGCGTCTACAATCCGATGACAGACTGAATCTGCTCTCATCTGAGAATAGTACGCATGCCCAGTCCTGTTCAGTCCAATTGTGATGCTCACGACACCATTGCAAAAAGAGCAGTACGGTGCTGTTTGGTCAATGGGACACACACAACAGGTCTGCGTGCGTATAGTCCTCCTCCCCCTCAAACGTCTGGCAACAGTTTTTCGGGAGATCTGCTTTTCTGAGGCAGCAAGAAACTGATTTGCCTCCTGCTGAGCTATGGTGCGTCTGTTCCTTTTTGCTGATAGGACGATATATCTGTCTTCTGTAGGCGTCGTACTTCTAACACGACCTCCCCCGTGCCATCTACTACACATTCCAGTAGTTTTAAATGACTTCCACAGCCGTGAAACAACGCTGTGAGCGATGTCGTACCCCCTGGCAACATCTGTTATTTTTCGCCCTTCTTCGATCTTTCCAATAATTCGGCCACGCATAAAATCATCTATGTGATGTCGGGAAGACATTCCAAAAATTTTAAGTTCGTCTATTAAATATTTCCTGTAAAATTTGACTTGAAACAACAACTGTCCACACACGTCAAAACCTTTAAAGCTCTTATGAACGCTTTCACAGAATGATGAACAGACGTGGAAAAAATTTTGCATACTCATACACTTCTCTCTCTCTCTCTCTCTTCTTACTAATATCCCACACTTATTCTAATTTTCCACATTTTGCTTCCTTTCATTTTGTGGTTGCTATGGATTATAGTGTTATTCGTCCTTAGCAATTGTCCAGCAGTGTACATTGTTATTGTTTGGTTGGGGAAATTATGATTGAATATTGAGTGGTAAGTATTGAAAATTTAAGAAGCACTGTCTTACATTAAGATTTGTAGCAAATACAGTTGTAACATTATATATTTGGAAATTCTGTTCGAAACAAGGTTATTGCTGTTTATGAAAACATACCTTTTTAGAGAATCGTTCTCTTTTTAGAAATGAAATTTTGCATAGTACAATACGGATTACATTATTTTGAAATTGGGAATGTTCTTAGTGATTTGAATTAGATTGGATGCGAATTGGTTAAACAAGAGGCCCCAACAACATTTTGATCATTTTCTTAAAAAAAGGTGACTTTACCTAATTATTTACCTATTTCTAATCTTTCAATTTCCAATCTTTCACTTCGATGACATGCAGTTACGATCGTCACAAAATGTTTCAGCTTTAAAAAATACCTGGGTATATAGAAACCAGCAAGATAAATAAATAAAACAGAAATTTAAGATTTCAGAAGCCATGTCGACTATTGCCTTTTATGGACAATTTGCATGTTCAGTTCCCTAAAAATAACTACATTAAGTATTCAGAAGAGGACTTGAAACTTTCAGGTGGTACTTTCCTGTTTATTGATCCATAGTTTTCAAAAACCTTGCTCGCTTAATTTGTTATTATTATTTTTTTCGATTTGACTGATAAATAAATAAAAAAAATATCCCAATATTTCTCCAAACCACACCATAGGGTATAAATTTCAGATCAATTTATTTCCCAAAATAATCGGAGAATATCAATATTTGTAACCCTAATGCATAAGAAGAAATCTAGGTCTCGCGTTAAAGTGCAAGGAATGACATATTTCATTTATTTTGTGTCACGATACATATATCTCCATTTAAAGACAAAGCAAAATGTTTTTAATCTTACTACCTATACAACACCATTTAAACACATTCGACAAACTTAGCTGCGCAACAGGGCTAAGGCCTACTGTGCCTATTTAAGGTTTCGTAGCCTTCGGCACTGAGATGCGTGAGCAGATGTTCTGGTCAGATAGTCAAATCTGACTCGAATATTGATTTCATAGCGTTAAGAGGCTGAGCAATTTTTTCGGGATTACAATACTAATATTAAATTAAATTAAAAATCCATGCGAGTCAAAATAAGTGCCGGAACAATTTTTTTTCTTGTTGAACAAGGCTTTTTATCGGGATCTCAATTGAAAGGTCTGGCCTCTAATAGGAACAAGCCCGTTTTAATTCAGAATGAGATGTAATTTTCATATTGTATCCTGAACACGTGTATTCAATCGTTTATTGAACAATATCAAATTAAGTCAAATATAGCTTTGTAACAAATGGTAATTCTTTATCTCTCTCGTGCTTTATATTAATGCTTTATATTAATCCTCGCGCGCGCGCACGTATGTGCTTTTATTTATAAAAATTAACTGTAATTTTAATTATGGAAAGTTCTGGAACTTTCGATGGCAATAGATAAGGAGATGGAAGATTGAGAGTTTGTAAAATAAAGTTCTTGAGTTGTATGTGGCAAGAATTGCTGACATTTTTTATTTCCGTGTTAAAACTGGCACCAAACGTGGGGCCAAAGAACTACGATCCCGTAGACGCTGTGACGAAACGCCGCAGAAAAATGAAAATTTAACCGGCTCTGTAAACCTTACTGTCCCGAAAAAGAAATTACTGGTGTTGCGCCGCAATCCTTCTAAAGCAAGAGAAAATCCCTGGAAATCGAGAGAGAAAGTGAATCATCCTGACTTCAATTGTCTGAAGAAAAGAAAAAAAGAACATCTATATCCTGTTAAAAGTTTTTGCAATAGTGTTTTGTGTATTTTTCATATATAAGTGATAGCAATCCTCTCTGCTACAGTGTGTTAGTGCTAGGGATCATTTTATTATTTTATTCCATTGATTTTTGGTATTCTTATTCAATGATAATTCTTAATTTTGCTGTATATTAATTTTTTTCTTGTGATGTAACGTTTCCTGATTAATATTTTGTAAATTGCACATTAATAACTACTATTTTGCTTGATATTTTACTGATTTAGTATTTAATTTAAGTAGCATTACATGCCTGATTATTTTAGTTTTGTTTAGTATTTTCATTGCATTGAATTTTTGTATCATTACAACTGATGATTCCTAAATTTTCTTTATATTATTTTTTTATTTGAATTAATGTTCCTTGTTGGTATTTTGAATATGTTATTAATTTATTTATCCATTTTAATTGTATTTTGAAGTGCATAATAATTTATAAGATTTTAAAGCTAGCAATATTTTTAAGTGTATTCCCATATCTGTAAGAGCTTTGGTGGACAATAAGGCCTGGACCTTAGTTATTTATTTTATTTATTTGCAACTCTCAAATTTCTCAGTCATGTCATTTCTAGGAAAAGGAAAAAAAAAGCTGATCTCATTAAGCGTGCTATTGAGTTAGGTGAATGTGAGTCGAATGGGGAAGTGCTAAAAATAATTGAATTAAGGACAAAAATTTTAACAAATGATAATTATAAGGAAGACCCTGAATTTGTGAAATGTATCTTTGTGGGAATCGTATCAAATAGGATAGACGAAGAAAACAAACAAAAAGAGGAAACACTGCGTGAATTTGAGCTGCAGAAAATACGACTGCAAAATGAGACTCAAAGAGTTGTAGGTCCACAAACCCTACCCCAAACAAAAATTGAATTTAAAAAGTTGCTACCAACATTCAATCCTTAAGTTGATAATATGGACCTGTTCCTCACCTTATTCGAACGGCAAATGAAGCTATTGGATCTTGGTGAAGATCTGCGGGTACCCTATCTCATTGGTGCCCTACCTAGTGATGTAACCTCCCTCATTGCCCGTGAGTCTGAAGAGAAATGCAGGGATTACTCCCACATTCGAGTAATGCGTCTGCATCGGTTCAAATTAACCGCAGAAAAATTCCAGGAGCTGTTTTCACGTCACAGAAAAAGCCCAAATGGGGCGTGGAAGGATTAATATTTTGGAATCCGAGCATATTTTGAAGGTTGGCTCAATGAGCTTAAAATTGATTCATTTGTCGGATTGAAGAATTTGATGATTGCCGATCAAATGAAAAAGAGATGCTCTCCAGAGTGTAAGGAACATTACCTGGATATCTGGGAAGGACTTATCTCCCCAGAAAAGTTACCAGATAAGCTGGAAGCTTTTGACAACATCCGACGTTCCCTACCCAGTGGACCTAGGAGATACGTAAAGGCAAGTGAAATAGTAAATGATGCAAGACAGGTATCATTCAGGAAACCTGAACGCCCTCCCAAAAGAGAATATTCCCATCAGGTACCAAATGAGAGATCCCCTCTCAGATGCTGTGGGAAACAAGGAGTGATAAAATCTAGGTGCCCCACCTGCAACTTCAACGCCTCACAAAGAACAGACGTAGCAACCAATCACATCAATGCTTACACAGCTCAGACCAAAAGCCCTCGATTGACCCTAATCGGCATAACTTTCTGTGGAATAAAGGAACATGTATGTGCAGACACAGGATCTTCTCATTCAATTGCTGGGGAAAGGATGTTCCAGATATTTAAGGATATAAGGGACTTTTTTTCCCCAGGAAACCACATTAGCAATGAGCTTAGCAGATGGTCAGCAGACCACAGGCGAGGCCCTTACAACCCAAGTAATGGTAGAAATTAAGGGGAGATCAGTCTTGACCAAATTCATAATTCCCCCAAAGCCAAAGGGAAATAGAACACTTCTAGGAACAGATTTAATTAGTTCTGCTGGTTTGGTTTTAGATGTGAAGAATACTTGTTGGTACTTCTGGGACAATCCTACCCACAAGTATCCATTTGGTGAAGAATTGGACACCCCATCCATAGTTGAGAAGATGTCCAGCAACACCTGCCAATTAAGAGAAGGGGAAGGTGAAAGTTTGACCTCTGTGTGTGTGTGTGTGCACAGAAGGAGAAACTTAACCTCCTGTTGGAATCCCCCCTTCCAAAATGTCTTCGAACCAGGGGGAGAAGCAACAAATATCTTGGAGCACCACATTAACGCGGTAAATAGTCCTCCTATCTCTGTACCCCCATACAGAATGTCTCCTGTAAAGAACTGTTCTGACTGCATTAAATACAAAGCTTCAAATCAGAAGCCTTCCGGGCTATTACAGACACCTGTGCGAGCCCAACGTTTTGAAACCTTGGCCATTGATCTCTTCGGGCCCCTACCTGAGAGTAAAGATGGTAAAAAAACGGATCCTCATCATTGAGGATTGTACCACCAAGTGGGTCGAACTGTTTGCACTACCTAATACCACATCTAAAGAATGTGTCATTACCATGATTGAAGAGGTTCTACTGAGGTATGGCATTCCTCGCCACCTTATAAGTGACAATAGAACCCAGTTTGTGTCAGCAGTGATGCAACAAATATGCTACCTATTAAACATCCATCAATCCCTGATCCCTGTATACAATGCACAAGCTAACCCAGTTGAACGAAAGAATAGGGATCTGAAACCACGGCTGGCAATTCTCGTCCAAGACAAGCATGACTGTTGGTCAGAGAAGCTACCCTTCATCCACTTTGCTCTCAACACAGCCAAATGCGAAACGACAGGACAGACGGCAGCCTTTCTGAATTTTGGTAGAGTTACACACTCCAAGTGAAGTTGTTAATGATATCCGAGTCGTCATCCAGAACGATAATTTTGTGCCAGAGATAACCCCCTATCTGAAGAAATTCGCTAAGTTTTCCACTCAGATTAGAGAAGGTTGAAGAGCAACAGGATAGTAGGAAGTTTTACGCTGATAAAAGAGAAAAGCTTCTCCAACATATCAACCTGGAGAACATGTCTTTGTAGCATCACATCCACTGAGCAACGCTGCGCAAGGAAGAAGTGCGAAACTAATGCCACGCAGAGACGGTCCCTACGTGATTTTAACACCAAAATCAACATCATATTATGAGATTGCTAGTCTTGATAATCCGGGGGAACCTCTTGGTGTTTACCACACACATCTGCTTTAACTCCTTGTAATATTGACAAAATAAAACCCCTTATCCCTCTTCGTAAACGTGGCCGTCCACCAAAGGTCTCACAGACTCCTGGTTCCTCGTCGAGACGCCGTCGAAAACAGAGGGGGAGGATGTAACAAATGGTAATTCTTTATCTCTCTCGTGCTTTATATTAATGCTTTATATTAATGCTCGCGCGCGCGCACGCGCGTGCTTTTATTTATAAAAATTAACTGTAATTTTAATTATGGAAAGTTCTGGAACTTTCGATGACAATAGATAAGGAGATGGAAGATTGAGAGTTTGTAAAATAAAGTTCTTGAGTTGTATGTGGATAGAATTGCTGACATTTTTTATTTCCGTGTTAAAGCTTAATTTAATCAGATTCAATCCAACAAGGATTAAAAAGACTTTATATATTAGTTTAGAGCAATGCTTCTCAAACTTTCAATACTTGGTACCCAATTTTCAATCATAATTTTCATCGCGCCCCCTCCATACAATAACAAGGAATTGATTTAAAAAATAACGTATTTTGATGCTAAAGCTACAATATGACTTTAATTATAAACCGTACAAATTATCATGATAGGCACTAAATTTTGTGAATAATTCGGTATATGGCTAGCCCATGAGAGTCGCTAGGAATTTTAATCTTGTTCTTAACTTAGTATTGATAAATTAATTATGAAATAAATTGTATAATACAGAGTAAGAGTTTTTAAGTATATTACATCAATGCGAATGTGTATTTTACTTTTATTATGTCAGAACGTATTTTGTTTTGATTCGTTTCAGTAAATTTGCAACTTTTTTAAATCTTTTACTTTCAAATTTTTGATATGCTCTCGTCCCCTTGTAATTTTATCACGACCCCCAAAGGGGGCGCGCCCCACAATTTGAGACGCTAGTTTAGGGAAATGCGCTTGAGAATCTACTAGAAGCACCAGGAAAAAAGCATGAGATTAAGGATAGGAATATATTATTTAGATGGATTTTAGACAAACGTTCCGAGTGATTTAAAAAGCTGTCACTCACTCACTTGTTCTTTAAAATCAGCGATAAGATTTCAAATGTATACAAAAAATAATAACACCATAGAATAATTATGTATGTAATATTTTTTGATTGAACATAACTGAGGAAAATTTTTTAAAAGTCTAATTTTGAATGAAAGTTTGAAATTCTCAGTTTGAAAGTTTCTGTTAGTGGGGAATTGAAATAGTACAGAAATTAATATTTTTCTTGAAAAAAAATCGTAAAATATTTCTCTAAAATTATAATTTACAACTCATGAACAATACCTTTTGCTCTTACTCCTAAAACTCTCAATAATTATGTATAAACAATGTTTTTGCTATAGATAGCTAATTTCTACAAATATTAAACTTTGTTTAAGAACTTTTTTAATTGTTTTCGATATATTTACTAAGAGGACCAAATCTATAAAATTGCATGTCATAAATTAAATGCATATAAATATTTACTCTAATGTTTCATTTGCTCTTTTCATTCGAAATGCGCCTTAATCAGCATCAAAATGATGAGAGGTTATCTGTATAAGTTTCTTGGAAAAGCATTCTAAAATTTCATCATATAGAAATTAATTTCAATCAAAAATATTTCATATATGGAAGAACCTACTGAGAGAGAAAGTCAGATTAACAGCTTAGTAATGTTGTATTTAAAAGCTATTAATGATACACCTCGCAATTTTAAAAAATGCGATAACATGGAGCTCCGTTACGCGACAGATGATTAATACATCCTCCACTAGAAGCTTATATTATCATTCCGAAAATCCATGATAACAATCAAGACCGTTCTTTGAGAGAATAAGAAATGTGCAAGCAAGATATTTCTACATTAAAACTCTCA
Source organism: Trichonephila clavipes (assembly GCA_019973935.1). NCBI lineage: Eukaryota > Metazoa > Arthropoda > Arachnida > Araneae > Nephilidae > Trichonephila > Trichonephila clavipes. Next base: position 39,715 of record BMAU01017165.1, on the reverse strand, counting down.
CATTTAATAGTCTATTAAACGACGAGATTTTAAAGTACGTTTCCGTTTCGATGAGATGTAAAAATGCAACAACAAAAAATCACCAAATGTCTCTAATAATTTAATACTATTGGTAAACCTACCACACAATTCACGAGTTTGAGTGCTAATGACATTTGTGCGAAAAGAATTTAGGAGAGTGCGTTGGCAATAAATAATTTTTGTTCCTGTGAAACAAGTTGTTGGTTATTGCCTTATTTTGTGTTTGGTTGTGTAATCGACAAAAAAAAGTTAGTACTTAGGTATTAGCGTCATTGCACCAAGTTTGCGCCACGTGAATCGTGCCTTGAAATCGATATAACAAAAATAATCTTAAGGGTTTTATTTGAAAGAAAAAAAAAATTGAGATTTTTTGGTGGAATTTGGCGTGATTCGCTTGGCGCAAATTTGGTTGCGTCGATTGATTGATTGAATATTAACGTCGCACTGTTCAGCTACACGAGGGCTTTTGGCGACGGACCACGTAATTTTGAACCATGGTCAAGTGACGTCGACGACACCTGAGCTGGCACCCCCCTCTCCTAACTACCACACCACATCAACGGGAGGACGTTTCAGCTCTCGACCGATTTAACGTGCATCGCTGCCCTACACGGCGGGCCTTTAGTGGTACTGGGCTCGAACCCGTAACAAAGCAAGCCACAGTCCGATACCTATACCACTCGGCTACCGCGGCCGTTGGTTGCGTCGACGTTAACACCTAAGTACCGTCAACATAAACCAATAATATTTTTAGAAAACATCAATGTTCGAGAAATGCTGTATATTAAGAAAAAGCAATATATTACTACAAAGAGTACCCAGTGGATCATATAGCACTCTCTACAATGTGGCCTTTTCGAGATATTAGTGCAGTGCTTCTCAAACTTTCAATATTTGAGACCCAATATTCAATCAAAATTTTCATCGCCCACCCCCTCCTTACAATAACAATCTATTGAATTAAAAATACTATACTTTGGTGCTAAAACCATAATATGGCCTTTAACTTCTTAAGTACCACCTGCGTATATAAACGTCCAGATCAACCAAAATGTTAATTGCCCCGGACGTATATATGCATGTTTCCCAAGTACGATCTTTTCTGTGCACTTCTATCGATAAAATTATACCGAAGGTTTTGGAATGCAATATCAGTTCCTTGACAATTTTAGGAAAAGATTTACTTATATCAGAGGATTTCCTTATTTATTCCTTTTCTCCCCCTTCCCCAATGCATCACATACCCATGCATACGCGAAAAATGGAGGAATTGGGGAGCGAATCACGTAACTTTTAGTTGGAGGTTAAGGGATTTTTTGTAAACCTTACAAAGTATCAAGATAAGCGTTTTTGTGTATATAATTTTACATGTGACAAGCCCATGGGGTCACTGGTAATTATTAAATTTGTTCTTAATTTAGTACTGTTAAATTGATTATAAAAGAACATTGTGTAGTACTGATATATTTATAAGTGTATTATATCAGTGTAAATGTGTATTTTATTTTTTATAATATCAGAAATTTTGCTGGTTTACTTTCGGAAAATTAATAATTTTTTAAATAATCTTTTGCTTACGACTTTCCTACGTGCTCGCGCCCCCCTCGTAGAGTTGTTACGTCCCTATAGGGAGGCGCGTCCCCCAGTTTGAGAAACGCTGCATTAGTGATCAACTTTTAGCTAGAAAAAGAGAACTAGGCACAAAAACATCTTCTACCGATGCTGCAATAATTTTTTCATGAAAGCAAAAACTACATTTTCTATATAAATTAGAAACTTTAAAACCACATTTAGTCGAACATCAGCGGAAAATCGTCAATGATACTATCAGCTATAGACGAAATATCACACTAAAAAACCATTTAAATAGGCTATTTTACTTACTGCAACCAAATTTGAAAGTCAAAATGTAAAAGGGGAAAAACACTATTAATGCCTCTTTTTTTCCGACGTCAAGTATCTGGACCAGTGGCGCACACAGTGGCTCACTTTAAACTGAGAGCTAAGTGTAAAAACTCAGTGGACTTGGACGAAGTGCCCACGTTACCACTTTCGAACGGATTTGTTTATCCACCTAAGCAACACGAGTTGCCCACATTAGATCCAGTTAGTGCACGTCGAGACCATGCCATAATACTGAAACTACCATTCATGGAGATATGTCAGTTGCATTACGATGACAGCTACGGTATCATCGGACAAGTTATTAATGTAGCCGTAGATGTGGAAACAATATAGATCAGCAGCTACCACGTCAATTAGACAATGATCAGGCGTTCAATGTTAACATAATGAAGAACATGATACATAAACCTGCACATCTGAGCTGCATGGTCAAAAAGTCAGTGGTAAAAGCTTGGCTACAATTCAGAAATTAAACTGGTTATGTTACGATCGTTATCAAAATATCCCAAAAACATCAATAAATTATACCCGATTACAATCCTGTTCTCACAACTCCAATTTTGATAGTCGATTAAGGTTAATGTCTCACAAGACCACTCATTGCCTGGCTTCATGCTCAGTGAGCTCAATTTGTCTTACATCGAAACTTCCCCAATCACGTTAGGTAATACCCATATTGATTTAACGTTTACCAGAAATTTAGCAATACCCTGTTTGTCATTTGTGTCGTACTTTTCGTGTCAAACCTATAATTAATAAAGTTATATAATAACGCAGTAATTATTTGTTTACTTGTGACTTCTTAGAGTTCTAACATAATTATGGCATACATATAAATAATAATATTTTGTATAAAAAATATTACACGTTCGAGGAGCGTTAACGTACAACACACACGGCCGTGTCAATGACAAAGCCACACTCACTTTTTTCTTTCTTTTTTTTTTCGAGAATACGGTATCTTGCCAAAAAAAAATGAGAATCTATCATCCAAGCGGAATTAGACGATTGGGGTATGTTTTAATCTCAAAGGTTATTTATCACTATTTTGGTAGACTAAAGGTGCTGTTTTACTAAATAAAGGATGTTTTTTTTAGAGGTATAGAACTTTAAATTGCAATAAAACAACGATGTATTATTCGATTGACATGAATGTTTTTTTATTCGAAAGATAATCTTGTGACATTACATTTTAAATATGATTTCTGGCATATGAACGGCTAGCTATGTAGTCCAATCTAGACGTCCAATTTTCGATGACTTTTTCAACATTTGTGGCCGTTAATCGGCAATAACACGGCGAATATCGTCTTCCAAATGGTCAAGCGTTTGTGGCTTATCCACATAGACCAATTACTTTACATAGCCCCACAGAAAATAGTCTAGCGGTGTTAAATCACAAGATCTTGGAGGCCAATTCACAGGTCCAAAACGTGAAGTTAGGCGGTCACCAAACGTGTCTTTCAATAAATCGATTGTGGCACGAGCTGTGTGAATGTTGCGCCGTCGTCTTGTTGGAACCACAGCTCCTGGACATCATTTGTTCAATTCAGGAATGAAAAGTTCATGGCTTTTACCGATTTTTTGTGGCCTTCATCGTTTTGGAAGAAGTACGGACCAATATTCTTAAAGCACAAAACAGTCAGTTTTTCTGAGAACATACACTATCAGCTTCACTCCAAATGCGGCAGTTTTGTTTGTTGACGTAGCCATTCAACCAGAAGTGCACTTCATCGCTAAACAAAATTCGCTTTGAAAATCTCAACGGCAATCTTTTTGGCCCCATCACGAATCTACGCCTTGCTTGATGATCGTTTTGATGAATTGCCAAACCAAACTGAGAAAAATCACTTGACAGCTGTTGAATCGGTCGCAATCTTGGAAAGTAATGCCAACTTAAACTTCTATACCTGAAAAAGAAACACTCTTTACAACCAAACTCAAGAGCTGAATATGAAAGATAAAAGATGAAAAAAGTTGTTAGTGCCTCGTTTTTCCATCTCCAAAAATGTGGACTGCATAGACATTGATGAGAACCGACCGCCATTTTTTCACCAAGTATGGCGCCAAAAAAGTTGCTTGTCGTTCTGTTCGTACTGTTAAACATTAGGCTTAATGTGGCGGACAGTAAACACTGTATTTGACAAGAAATGACTTTTCACCAAAAAAAAATCCAAGATGGCGGCCACGGGGCATATACGATACCAGTTCCAAAATTTTATCGGATATAGGAAATTACTTCAGTGAAATGGTGCATAAATTAGTTGCAAACCAAACAGTGAACCGTCGAAAGAAATCTTTTAATGTAAAAACTCTGTGTAGATTCTCTGCTGATAAATAAACCAGAAATGAGGCACTTTTCAGTTATAAGGACCATAGCTTACTATCTAATGGCGACATTATATGAAACGAAGCACATGCTCGCCAATTCAGCGCATAATGCACAAGCGAAATCATTCTAGCCAACTTGGCGAGTTATCTTGGACGATCACAATGTTGCGATACTACGTAAGTACTGATTTTTTTCTGAGTTGTCACCACAAAAGGCCAATGACACTATTCTCCGACAAGATATTTTCACTAAAAACAAAATGACGGAATTTAGGACTTTTTCTTTTTCGATGTGCTTAGATTCATGTTCTCTATAGTTAAAAAGTATTCTGCAAAAGATCTTGAAATAATCGTTATCATCTAATACTTTGGAAGAAAAACACATAGCTCTCTCTCTCTCTTTCAATTACGAAAAATGTGTTGTATGTACCGTGAAGAGAAAAATGTATTTTCTTCTTTAAGTGCCAAATTGATTTAAGTATGTAGCGTTAGATATCATTTAAGAAAACATTAAGGAAATAACTGTCATAAATTTTTATGCTTAGATACTGCGCAGGAAAGACTCATAAGTGGACTCTGTAGGTAAAATTCAATAGGCATTCAAGAAATACGGACAAAATTTGAGAGATAGTGAAATTTCGAATTAAGTAAATATAGGAATGACGCGTCATTGATATAAGAATCCTTTTGTTGAATTTATAAGGAAAACATAAACACACACACACACACAAATAATTTATTTTGAAAAATTCTAAGTAATAATATATATATTAGAGATTATATTAGAGATTCTGATGTGAAATAAGTATCATTAAATACTACGAATCTTATTTATGCATATTTTACGAGTTGTTGCTCAAAGATTGTTCTTAGTGTAATTGCTTGGTGGTTTATCAAATAGTGACGATCACACACACACGCCCACACACTAACTCGTTCATTTTTTACTATAAATGTGTCATGAACATCATTACGTAGGACTAGAATTCATTGAATGGATGAAACCCACAGCCTTAAAATGTTTAAAATTTCAATTCATCTAATTATGTTTCGAATAATTACATTCGATTTTAACCCAGGAACTTGACTAATTAATGTTGTCGTATTGGATAGTCATGGAATGCTGAAAAACGAATTCTTATTATTTACTTCGAACGCCAAATATGTGAACAAAATCAATGTCACATGTAGCTGACATCTTAATAAGAGCTGTTGTTTTACCACAAATTCTCATCATCTGTTATTTTTCAAAAAACAATTTCAATTGAAAAACGTCTGTGTGATTAATAACCTCTACTTTTTTTTAAATCACTAGACAAGAAAACGACACATGATACCTGCTTCGAATTCAACAGATAAACCTTATTCCCTAATTCTTCCACGTTCTATTAATTCCTGAGCTACCATTTCCCTGCCTACAGAGCCAAGTAAACTAGCTCCGTTTATTTATTTTAAATCTTCAACTTTTCCGTTTAGAGATACTAGAGGATTCTAACTAGATTTTTCTAATTAGATTAATGCGTTTTTCGGCTTTGGTATTGGACTATTAGGATTTCTTAATCATGTAGTGTGTAGTCAAACTTTAAGACAATAGAAAACTTTTCTTTCTGTTAATTTGGAGCGCATTCTTATGTGATTAGATTAATTATTGTTAATTAATTATTTGTTCTTAATTACCGATATTTTAATAAATATTTGTAATTTCTTTGCTTTACTAACATAGTCCGTTGAAAATGAACGTTTAGATATTTCTAATTTCGATTAGTAAAAAAAAAACATTTTTTGTCTAACTGTGTTTCTAATCACTTTTAGAATCTCGTTTGATGTTTTTTCCACTTTCACTAACATTTAGAATGTTTGATGAGAATTTGATTCATAGCGAATCCAGATATAAATATAAATTTATTAAAATACAGAATAAAATCACGTAATTTATATAGAAACCTATAACATAAATAAAAGCAAAGCATTCAAAAATAAGAATTAAAATCAGTTTAAATTATTTGAATTATTTACATCCGAATGCTATACCTTGTCTCGTAATTTATTTCTCTAAAAATATCTGTATGATGGTGTTAGAAACTCAAAGAAAATAAAAAAATATTGAAAACATTAATGGGTTTAAAAAGATCAAAGTATCTTTATTAAATATAATTTTATAGATTGATTGTAGGGAGAAATAGCATTCAGTTTTGTGGAAGGGATAAAATGGAAATATAATATTAAATTAAATAAAATAGATTTCTGATTAGATCTAAATATATAAGAGCAAATATATGTGTACTTACGAGCTAAATTCATGCTGAATTGTAGAAACTCTTGAGGTTATTTTTTTCATTTCAAGCGTGTGTGAACTTTGAATCAAGATGACGGCGATTACTGCTAGTTTAACATCTTACTGATGTTGTTTGTTAACCTATTTTAAAAAAAAACATTGTTTGAAACAATAATGATTTAGTTTCAGAATTTTCGCTAATAATGTAATTTGACTGTTGTGAGCGCGTTCTGTTTAAATTTAATTGTTACTAAATTTCACTGTTTAATTTATGTATCGAGTTCCCCGTTTTTAGCAAAAAATCACATTTACTAGTTTTAGAATTGGGAAAAAAATTATTATACTGAAATACATCTGAAGAAATTTCAGTCAACAATAAACACTTATTTGCAAATAATGACATATTCCGCACATTTAGAGAACACTTCTATCAACGATTTATACGTTTCTATAATTTACCACACCTTACAATTTTTAGAAGAAATAATCTTAAAAATGCCACATGAAGTTTCAAATCAAAGGAAGATAATATTAAAAAATATTAAAAATTATGTTTAGAAAAGTTTTGCTGCTTTTGAAGGCATTTACATATTGCTTCTATTATATGAATTGATACATCATTTACAAATATATATTTAACTTAATTTGGTATTTTTCTTTTCATGCTGCATTCCATCTAGTATTGTTTTAGTATCGGGAATGTCTTATCTATTTTTCTTATAGCTAGATAGCCTACTTAAGTTCATAAATGGTTAATCAAACATGAGTTTTTCAACAACTTTTTGATCATTTAGTAAACAAGTGTAATATAAAAAAAATAAGTCAATTCCTACTTATATCAACAAAGAAATTTTTATTCCTTCTACCTTTTTATTAAATAGTTACAATTAATATAAGTATGTATACACATATGACAGAAACCCAACATTAAGTAGTAATTAATTTTTATTAATTATCATTAAAGTATATTATTGTCATCCAAAACAATCATCTATATAAATTTCAGTTCAACTGAATACTTTAACATGTGAGAAAAAAAACTTTTCATGTTTTGACACAAGTAACCAAAAGGGTCGCTAAGTCGCCAAAAATAATGCCAACATGGTTCTGTTTGTAATTCTTTAAATAATTAGTTTTAATCAATTAATTTTAATTAATTATTATTATATAATTGTATTGTCATTCAAAATAATCCTGTAAAAAAATTCAGCTCAATTGAGCGCTTTAAAATGCATTTTAATAACGATTGAAAATTCCACCAATATAAATATATAAATAGAGATTGTGAGCTAAAAATTGAAATAATAAATTAATGATAATAATGATTGAAATAATAAATTAATGGAATTGAAAAATAAATTAATGATTTCATTCCAAATTAACTAACGATTCCTAATCGTTTGACTAAATTTCGCTGATTGCATTGAAATAAAACCTTCAGTTAATAATTAAGGACTAAAAACATCTAGAAATTTAGGAATTGAAAAGACCAACGATAAAAACCGGAAATTTAATAATTTAGATTACGCGATGACCTTTAATTGCTATCAATAGTTTTTATATTATGTACCTAAAAATCCTTCAATTGACATATTCAGGGGACAAATTGAAACATGTGCTTGGTGAAACTACACTTCAAAAATTTTATTTGTTCATGATTGTTTTTTAAATATTTTTTACGGATTTCCTCAGTTGACTTCATATCATATAAACTTAAGATCTGCTTTCTTCTTAAGCTGATCAGAGAAAGTTAGAATTATGACTCATGTTAGAATTTTAGTACTCATGTATTAGAAGGTACATATTATATGTATCATATTATTGTGGACAAAATTACATATTTCATTTGTTTTACTATAAGTTATAGAGATCTCCAGGCAAAGAAAAAGCCGTAAAATGCTGCTGATAGAACCTCTATTACATCTATTTAAACACTTTCAACACATATCTTTTATTTTGCAACCACTTCTACCTAAAGTGAGTGAGTTAATGAATATTAACACCACGCTATGCAGCTACTTGACAGCTTTTGGCGACAGACCTCATGATTTTAAATTATGTTTAAATGACGAGGACGACACCTGAGTTGGCAACTTTCTCTCCTAACTTCTTCCCCACATCAACGGGCCTCGACAGATTTGACGTGTATTGCTCCCTACATTGAAGTTCTGTCCTGGTACTATACTGGAACTTATGACAATTAGGCCACGAGTCCGTTACCTTGATCGCAAGCTACCATGGCCATACTGCTACTGAAAACCATACCATTAGTCATATCATCTTATGGTGACGGTAACAGAGTTTTTACGGGGTGGACTTGTAGTCGGCGTTGTCCAGACTTGCGTTCGATTCCTACAGCAAATGAACATCCTCTGCTAAGAGGGCATAATGCACATTAAATTTATAGAGGCTGAAAGGCCTCCCGTAGTGGGATGTATATGTTTGTGGAAGAGTAATAAGCACAGGTTTCCTCCGCATCGCATTACCGTGGCTCAAAATTACAAGGTCTGACATCAATCGCTCGTGTTGTTTCAAGTGCGATGTAAATTAAAATTGATCTATTCCTCTTACAGTCGCACACTTATATTTTCTCTCTGCTGTTTAACTCATCAATCGGTGTGTGCATACATTTCTCAAATCTATCTGGATTACAATTGTGTCATGGAGGTGTTGAATAGTCCCATCAATATCTAAGCAAAAGTATATAATTCTTTTAAAAAAACTGTTCTGTCGATAGTTGTTATTTCCTAGCAAAAATTTGTTTCCTGATAAAATAGCTAAGTACGTACTTTTACAAGGCTAAAAGGGCTGTTCCGTGATTTTTTTCCTGCTGTTATAATTTTAAAATTTACTTCTGTAATTCCCTTTTCTAGGAATATAAAAATATCAAATGACGAAAATACATATTAATACATCAGCTTCAAGTTCTCGCTTCTTCCAAGAAATACGATTTCACCAATTCATAAAAACTTCCTGAAATGCTGTATATTGAGATCACTATTATTAATGCACACTCTCTCACAAAAAATATGCACCCAGAAAGAAACGACCTATTATCACGAAACTTAACATATGAATAGTGTATGAAGCAATAAGCACAAATGATTACAAATTCTGAAGAACATATTGTTTTATGAAGACGATATGTGGCTTGAAAAAGGCTACAGATCAGTAGGTAGTAAATCCACCTCTGGCAATTATACAAGCCGAAACATAGCTTGAAATCGAATCAGTGATGTCACCTATAAACTCCTGTGGGAGATCATGCCATAATGCTTTCAGCTGGGTAGTTAATTAGTTCACCTGTATTCCGGGACGGCTGCAGTTGCCTTCCAACCACATCCCAGATGTGCTCTATTGGCAAGGTGTCTAGTAACCTGTAAAGTCACGAAGTACGTCATATCCTTGAAGACATTGTTGGAGAAGTCGCGCAGTTGTGGACAAGCATTATCTTGCTGATAAATGTCACCTGGAATACTTGATAGCATAGATAGTACAATTGACATTTAAATGTCGTCCACGTAACTTCGTGCCGACAAAGTGAGTTGAAGGTCGTTTAGAGGTGATTAAATGCAGCAGCAAAGCACACCCAAAATATTCACACCTTATATAATCGCTCGATCATGCTCTAGCTTTCCCGAGTTCGTCAAAAATCCAATCAACACTATTTATGACAAGGAGTTAGAGGTAGTTTTATTAATGGTCGTCGTCACCTTGTACCGGCTTCGGCCAATCTTCTCTGAATGGTTTACCTTAATACCACGAACTGACAAGTATTCTGAAACTGATGCCTGATACCTTCAAAACTTCTTATGATGGCGTCCCGGCTGCCATCTAGTGAAATAAATCATAACCAACCCTTTTGGTTTTTAAGCAACAAGGATTATCCTGTGGATGAGCGTGACTTTTAAAACCCCAGGTATTACATATACACTCAAGAACATTCGAAATAGCGACCCAAGAAAGAAACTAAGAACAATCGCGAAACTTTGCAAATAAATGCAGCGTAATGTGATATGCAAATGATCCAAGTTTTGTACCAATACGCATGCTCATACACGCCAAGGTGGCGCTACAATCAGGAAGAGGGTGCTATATAAGTCAGCGCAAATTCAAAGATTCATAAACGTGACGATTACCCGCCGATTGTAGGAAGACTTCGGTAAGCGAAGCATTACAGGTAAAGGTGCTAGAAGACATTTCTCACAGTTAAGCGAGTTTGAGAGAGGCCTGATCATCGGGATGAAAACTGCACGCTGGTCGACGCGCCGTGTTGCTAGACAGGTGGATCGTTCGGAGTGTACCGTCAGAAATTGTTAGGAGCAGTGGACACGAGAAGGTACTCATCACGGAAAAACATGCCTGGTGCGACTAGGAAAACCACGAGGAGAGAGGATCTAGGGATCGTGCGGCAAGCACTTGTGGACCCCACAGTGACTCGTTCAACGATACGAGCTGACGTAGGCGTATCAATTGTTTCACAAACAACCTCCAGACACCTTGCAGAAGCAAATCTTAAATCCAAGAGCCCTTTCCGTGCACTCCCTTTAAATCCGGAACATCGGCAACTGCGTCTAAAGTGCTGCCAAGCCAGATCAACGTGGAAAGTCACAGATTGGCAAAAGGTTGTGTTTAGTGAAGAATCCCGGTTTGTTTTAGGGACAGATGATAACCGTGTACGGGTGTGGAGGCGCCCTGGTGAGCGGTACAATCCCCCCACACTGTTCTACGTCACACTGCCCGCACAGTTAGTGTAATGGTCTGGGGAGCCAAAGCCTATGATAGCCGGTCCACTTTAATTGTGATATGTGGAACCTTAACGTCCAACGTTACGTTGATGATATTCTTCAACCCCATGTAGGACCTTTCTTAAATGGTCCTTGGGGCAATTTTCCAGCAAGATAATGCTCGTCCGCATACAGCAAGAGTTGCTCAAGACTTCCTACGTCATTTTCAGACTTTTCCATAGCCGGTCCGCTCCACCGATTTGTCCCCTGTAGAGCACGTGTGGGATCCGCTAAAACGGCAGATGCCATCGTGTCACTCTGTTCATGATTTAGAGTTGGATGTTCAAGATTTGTGGGCCCATCTGCTTCAGGACAACCTAAGGTGTCTAATCAACTCAATGCTGGACCGTGTGGTGGCATGTATTGCAACTGGAGGTGGTCCAACACGCCATGGAAGTTGCCCAGTATTTGTGTCGTTGCTCACCCTGTCTTCGTTTAATTGTCTAGTTTTTGAGATCAAGTGAATCTCTCGTCTGTGTCATTATGTGTATTAAATTTCATTTCAATCCGATGCTTTCTTCTTGGGTCGCAATTTTCATTGTTCCTCAGTGTATATATCCGTGAAATCAACATTTTGGTGCGCGAGACGTTTATATACGCCGGTGGCAAGAGGTTAAAGTCGTATTGTAGCTTTAGCGTCAAAGTATAGTATTATTGAATTCAATACATTGCTATTGTAAGAAAGTGGGGCATGATGAAAATTATGGTTTAATATTGGGTCGCAAATATTGAAAGCTTGAGAAGCACTTCAGTAAGGCACATTTAAGCCTATCTGAGGGGGTTCTATTGTAGGTTGCAAAATAAGTAATATTATTATTAAACATATTTGGGACGGATTCTCTGTAATAAAAGTGCCCTCAGTTATAATGATTTATTGAATAAAGAAACAGTTAAATATATTTTTTCTACCATGAGTTTTTTTTTTTTTGTATGTTTGCTTCCAAAACAATCTTAAGTTCTCTTCCGTCAGAGGAAGCTTATTTATTTCGTTAGAACTGGTTTGGACTCTAGATTACTTTGGTTTATTATTCCGAGATTTTTCAAAACACACACAAACATTTTCGAATAAGTAATTTTAATTGGATTTTTTTCGGAAATTTTTCTGAAAAAGCGAAATTTATTTTTTGAACCTAAATTGAAGATATTCGTGTTGCAACATAAGTATATAAAATAAATGCATGCTAACAGGAAATATTAATGTGTTTTTTAAACATTTGAAATATGTGATATTAAACATTTTACATGTACAACGCTTAGACAATAAAATTTGAATATTTAAATAAGCCAATAATTAGATAAAATAATAGTATAAAATTTAACATATTAACTTAATACATTTCATATACTCGTGAAAATTTAAATTAAAATCAAATCCAAATTTCCTCGAATTTGATTTAAAAAAGCATTAAGGTTTCCGACTACCGTAAAATCTTGATTTTTTTTTAAAATTGACAAATTTTTTTATGATGTTATTTTATGTACCATCTTATTAGCTTTATAAATACACCAAATGCTTTATTTTCCATTCAGTAGAACAAAAACTACAAGTGTTTTAATAGAAGTAGATGCCATAACTTTAAATAAGATGTCAAACTTTAAAATTTGTTTTACTCGAAATGCGTTTTTTTTTCGAAAAACTCGGACAGTGATTGCTTATAATGTTTCTAAAATAGTTTGCTGAAATTTTGCATGTATGTTTTTATAACAGTAGAAGTAGAATCTTCAGAACAGTAGAACCTTCAGATTTATCAATCACTTTTATTACAAAATTTACAGTGTGAATATGTGATATACTAATAATGTGTTTATGGAAATATATATAATCACTTTTTTTAGATAAAATCACTGTTTTTTTGGGTTTTTTTGTGAAAGTGCACTAGTTTTTGTAAAATTTAAAAGATCTCTTATCCTGAAGGTTATTTTAAAAAGGAATATCAAGTGATACATCTCAAAGTTGAAAAATTTAGAATTTGTTCATTTAACAGTTGGGGCCCTGTTTATGTAATTTTTTGCCAATTTTCATCCATTTTCCCCCATTTTAGTAGTAATAATTTATTTTTCTCTTCTTAATTTTAGCCTTTTTTTTACTTAAAATATACTAAATAAATCTAAAAACCACAAAAAATTTCAATATATTTCGATTTCTTTTAAAAAGTAATCGTAAGTAGTCGGAAACCATAAATCAATATCGTTGGTAATAAAATTGAATCCAATGAAGAAGGCATTATTCAAATATCATACTCACATGACAGGAAGAATATACAGGGATATGCACTCATGGACAAATAAATTAGCGCATCAAGAAGGAGTTGTCAAAATGAAACAAAATTTTACATACGTAAAGACTAATTTGATGAAATGTAAATGATTAGAAAATCAAAGAAAAATGATCATTTATTTTAGCAAAAAGGGCAAAGGAATGGAGGATTTAATACCCTGTTGAGCCCCCTCTAGCGCGAATGCACGATGCGATACGATCGGGCATTGAGGCATACAAGTTCTGTATGACGGCTTGAGATATATCGTTCCATATTTGATGTAACCTCGCCTCTAGTTCGTTCAAACTCGTAGGATTCGCAATTCGCCATCCCAAATCATCTCAGATTTTCTTTATTGGAGACAAATCTGGAGATCAGGCAGGCCCAGGAAGGGTAGTAACAGTGCGTGGACAGTCTTGTGACACATTTGCGGTGTGAAGCTGAGAATTGTCTTGTTGAAAAATGACTCCTGGGAGCCGTTGCAGGAGTGGAATACCGAACATTTGACTAATTTGGGAGGAATGCAAAACTTTAAAATGTCAGTTTTGGAATGCATTAGTTCAATTTTCTTCCTTATTTGTAAATACCTGCAAAATATCAGCATTATAAGTAAAAACTTTCAAATTATATTGTTGACCGTTTGCGTTATTGCACTTTTGAAATTGTTGTCATATAATTTTTGTGGGGATATATTTGATTTTAAGTTTGGATAATTTAGAAGTTCCAAATTAAGGTTGATGCTCAACAGTTGAAAAAAGCAGTTTTTTGGGAATATTATATAAGCACGATTTTTTAGCTCTTATAAAGCAGTGTTTCTCAAACTTTCAATATTTACGACCCAATATTCAATCATAATTTTCACAGCAACCCCCCCATACAAAATCAGTATATTACGGTCAATAATACTATACTTTGACTCTAAAGCTACACTATGTCTTCAGCCTCTTAAATAACATCGATGTCTATAAACGTATCACGCAGGCAAAGCACTAGTTTATCGGACGTATATATACGTCTATCCGAAGTACTATATTTATGTGCACTGCTATCCATAAAATAATTCTGAACGCTTTTGACTGCAATAAAAGGATATAGAAGTGTTTGCGAAGGATTTACTTTTTCATAGGATTTGCTTATTTATTCTTTTTCTCCAACCCCCAATACATCACATAAGATGGAAAATGGTGGCATTGAGGAGCGAATCGCGTAACTTTTAATGAGCAGTTTTGCGATTAATTATAAACCATGCAAATTATCAAGATGAGTGTTAATCTTTGTATATAATTTTATATATGACAAGCCCTTGGGGTGACTGATAATTATTAAACTTGTTCGTATAACTTAGTATTGTTAAACTAATTATCAAATATAATGTGCAACACTGATTTACTGAAATAATTTTTTTTGTTTTCGACCTTTCAATAGGCTCGCCATCCCCCACGTAGAGATATCAGGGGACCCTAGGGGTGCACCCTACAGTTTGGGAAACGCGGATTTAAAGCTACAAATAATGCACCCCTAAACCCCGGGGCACGACTACCTTGCAGTCGACCCTTATTAAACAAAAATCTTCTTTTTTTCAAGCTTGTCACAAGGAATGCACATAAATGTAAATTTATGTAACTTACGAGAAATTCTAAAGATCTCAAGATCTCTGTTTTCAGGTCGTATAAAATAAAGTGTTGAAGGTTATGTCCATCTAAGCGTAGGAAGTGTTTGTCAAATAACAAACACATTTTAATTTGTTACCTGTATGTATCATATTCTAGATATAAATTTATTTTCATACAGAAACAATTTTAAAAAAAGAAAAACATTCAAAAAATTTCAACCAATGATAATTATCACTGATTTGCCCATGATACAGTTTTGGGGAATAAGGTGCCAGCTTGGATATCGTACTTGTCACTTAATAGATGTTCATAATTAGAAAGGACAATTGCCTGTTTTTTTTACATTATTTTACAGTAAAAAATCAAATCAAATGCCGCTTGATGCAGATGTTTGTTCTAATTTTAAAGCAAAACGTAAGCGATGTATATCTTTTCAGAGAGCTTTGTATGCTTGCAGATGCAAATTCTTATGAAAAAGGAAGTCAGTGCTAAATAAAGATATATAACTTACAACGGGAGGGCACGACTAAGGATATTCATTTAGGGTCGAGACTTGGTGTAATAGAAAAACTCCTTTAGGGTGTTCAACCCTCAATGTAATTCCACCGAATGGCCAGTCAATTCGGAGAAAATAGCCTTAGAAATTCATGCTTGGCTTTTATACAATTAAGTTTTAATTTCCTCCAAAGATTCCGTAGTCTGGTTGGTATATCTTCTGAATACTATGCGCGAGTTTAGGGTTCAATTCATCGATCAACTTCCTTTCTTCAATTCATTTGATTATTTTTAAAAATTAAATAAAATTATTTATGAAAGGTTTATTAAATATTATACTTCTGGGTTGCTTAGTTTTTTTTTTTTTTGGTGGGTGGGTTACAGGTGAAACACACATATATAATTAATTTTCTCCCGAACAAAAGAACCCACATGATGTCAGATATAATTTTAAATTTCAAACATTTTACACAATTGATCTCCTTTAGTTTTTTACGTATCATTGGTGTATGAAATGCCAATATTTTATCAACAAATTTAATAAAATAAAACAATATTTTTATAGTTTGTATGAGATAAACTTCTAATATAAAATGAAAGTTAATACACAAGTTAAGTAGTTGTTATTTTGTTTCATCTACTTTAAATACAAAGTATCTTCAAAGAAAGCTGCCTACAAGCAACCGTGATAATGAAACAAAAAAAAAACTATTTTCCTTGAAAACAAAGAGCTAAGAGAAAGAGCATCCAATAAGTAGATAATCACCGTTCGGAAGTAATTGTTCCCCAAGGAATGACACGCTAAGATAAATAGGAGCCTAGGAATTCGTTAACCTTGCATGAAATCGTCTTAGACCGCAAACTAAAGTGTCAGAAGTTAATTCTTTTGGGCTTCCTTTCGTTTGTTAAGAGTCAGGGGGGAGTTGTTTCTAAGGGCAGCTAGAGATCCATTGCAAGAGGGGAGAATATGAAACAGAAGATATCATTTGTATACTTGTATACAGAGGAAGTTGATGTGTTTAACCAAGATTATGCACCTCCTAACGTAAAAATAAAGAAAAGTCTATAATGTTTCCTTATTTTAGTCGCTTATAAGATATTACATAGTACTCTAAAAATGAGAAAATTTTTAAAAAAATGCTACTTACATATTTCGGTAGCCTTAAATGTTATATGTGATATCTAATTTGTTTCAAGATATTCCAAATTTTCGGTGAATTGATGATTTCAAAATGTATACCATTACAAATTTAACCAACGTTCTTTCCCGATGTTTTTTCCTTGTCGATGCACATATTTTCTAATCCCAAAAACTATTTTTCTCTGTTAAAGATAGGATTTTAAATTGTCAAAAAGTATAATTTTTAAAATTCATGGTTTTTTTTGGTTTAGCTATATAGAAGAATATTAATTAATCTTAGCCGTAGTAGTTAGCCTAGTACAGAGATGGCGAACCAAAGGCACGCGTGTCAATGGTGGCACGCGGCACAATATTTTTGGCACGCCAGTGATCAAAATGGTTTGCATTTTATTTCAAAATTTCAAAGTTCACTATGAAGTATTATTAACAAACGAGAGTGATCGGGGGTGGGGAGCACCCTCGTTTTTTATTGTCTTGAATTAATTACATCGCAGACTACAATTGCTTATGATGTAAAGTTTGTCCACTCATAACATAGTAAATTCCATTGACTCAACTGCCCTTTAAATTTTTTTTGTGCTACATTTACGATTTTTAACTGTTAATTAATATAGCTAGTTCAGCAAAACAAAAAAAAAAGAGCAAGATAGTAAGTGTAACAGAGAATTTCAAATTTGGTGGAGAGAGAAACATGACATTAGTAGTCAAGGCGACAAAGCGGTATGTGTTTTATGTTCTGGATAAGTGGTATGCAGAACATTGTCTGTAAAAGGTGTTTTGAAACAAATCGTAAGCCCTCTTGTCAAAAAAAGGGATCCACAGCAAAAATAACTAATTGCTAAGAACGTTTGGCAGATGACTGCAATTTAGTATGTATTCTACAAAAAGTAACATCTTACAATCCTAATCTAAGTTATTTGTCATCCAATCAGCAAAACAGAAATCACACTAATTTTACTTTAATTTGAATTGCATGTATAATTAAAACATTTATAACTATACTGTACAAAAGGTATTTTTTCGTAATCAATGAAGTTTTGTGTTGTTGGTATATTTAGTTTTATTATTTCTCTATAATCACAAGTCAAAATTATTTGACGGTACATCTATACTTCATTAAACACTTCTTTAGATAAAAATGGCACGTTGATAAATAAAGGTTCGCCACCCCTGACCTATTAGGTTAATGCAAATGGAAGAGAATGGTAGCTTAGTTGTTCAGGCAGTGTTTCTCAAACTTTCAATACTGGCGACCCAATTTTTAATTATAATTTTTGTCGCCCCCCCCGTACAACAATAATGTATTTACTGCAATAAAAATGCACTTTGAGAGAGAGAGAGATGCTGAAGTTACAATACGATCTTAAACCGAACAAATTAATACGATAAGTATATTAAATTTTGTATATGTAACTTTTAAAAAAATATATATTTTAAGAAAATTACTTAAAATATATATTACTTATTATGTTATTTTTCTTCTTCCTCTAATTTTTAAATTGAACAGATCGCAAAATGATATATTTAATTAAAGATTTATTTCCTTCAGCATTCATTTCTGAAAGTACAAATGTCATTAGAAGAATAGTCTAGTCTATGTTGCTCTCTATCGTATCCATCACATCTGGCATTATAGGGAACGTTTGCGTGAGTCTGGGCAACCTATCGAACGTCTGCGCAAAACATGTAAAAATGCTTTTCCTCGTACAATTCCAGTCAGTTTTGGTCGACTGGATACTTCTACAGCAACCGAATCTAGCTTGAATGTGCATTTTTTTAATTTACACGTCAATTGTAACTCACGGTAATTAAGTATTTACGGCAGTAGATTAAAACAAAATCATACATACATTTTAAAGTCGTAAGCAAACATTCGATGATAATAATTGATCAACAAGTACACAGACGAGCATGGTTTTGAAAATTGAATCAAGGCGATATTCTCAAAATTACTTACATTTTGGATGAACCACTACTGAAGTAAATGATGGGGAAAAAAGCCCCAGCTCGTTATGTGTGAAAACTTGCAAATCTGAAGAACAATGTGTGAAAGTTGTTTTTAAAACATGTAAAATCATTTAGCTATGTGGGCAAAGAATTTTAAAAATTATTTTCTGGATGAGGACAACTTGGTAGCAAGTTACGAGTGGATTAGGGATCTATTTCAAGATACTCCAGAAGGGCTCTCAACTTCCGAAGAAATCTTCATAGATTGCACATCCAGTGAAAATTAAAAACCAATTTTGTAATAAATCGCTCTTTGAATTTTGAGTACAGGTGGATGAGAAATTATCTGTACTGAAAACAAAAGCACTTCGTATACTATTACCATTTTCAACATCCTACCTTTGTTAAACCGGATTTTCTGCGGTGGATGCTTTGAAGATAAAATATAGATTTCAGCTAAATATATAGAAAAACAACTCAAAAAGTGTCAAATTCTGATATTAAACCTTCCTTTGAAAACTTTCCTCTACAAGACAAGCCCGTGGAAGTCCCTAATAATTATTAAACTTGTTCTTAAGTTAGTAATAAGAAATTATTTAAAAAATACCTTCCTCAGTACTGATACATTAAACGTATACTGGCAGAAACACCGGCTCTTCGCACGAGTTCATTTTTTTAAAAAAAATAAATCATTATTCTTGATATAATAGCTGAACTGTAAGGAGAGTAAAACTACGTGCACGACATTGTATACAAAAATGTAAAATGATTTCTTTTAGACAAATGCTATAATTGTAAATAACTGTTTAAAAGAACTGTAAATTTAAATCTCACATAATTAGCATTTAGAATTCATGTTAAATAATGAAAAAGAATATAAAATTTCGTTGAAGAATAATTGTGTTACTTTTTTAATATTTAAAGCGAAAAGACTTCAAAATGTTTTAACCCGGGAGCAGGCGCGCACTCGATACTAACGCTGATGGTAGTGGGGGGAGGCTCAGTCCCCCCAATCATTTGTTTATAATTATTTTTACTGTATACGATACAAATCGGAATTCCAGTGAATAATTTATTTAAGAGAAAGTATACTGACCGGCTTTCAAGGACTTTTAAATTCTTTGATGATTTGAGAAAAAATCAAATAAAACTGAACTAAAATGATTCAAAAGTGCAAAACTATAATAAAGGACGCAAATCAGACACTTTGCTAATATTACAGAAATATTAAATCAATCAATCATTTTCCAAATATCGTAAAACTTATTATTATTTACACTTTCTCTAAGCGAAAAAAAAAAACGCATAAAAGATGGGACGAAACTAACCATACCATAAGTTTGAAGGTCAACAAATGATGAATCATGTCATCCTTTTCTTTTTCTACAACTAATGTACAGTATTTCAATAATTATTACAGTGACGAATTGTTTATCTTTTTAGAATTTTTCTAAGGGTCTGGGTTTCGTTTTTTTTTTTTTAACGAGTAATGTTTTATGTTAAAACGTAATAAAAAAATCTCTCATTGAGGAAATACAGCAAATTAAATAAAATGTTTTTTTGTTCTTTAATTTGGTTTTGGGATCAAAGATAGCTATTTGATGACGGAAAAACGCCAGATGATAAACATAAATTTAATCAGTGTTGTGTATTTTTTTTATGATGGAAGAAAGCATTTTGTTTTACTTCTCATTCCGGCTATTTTTTTTTAAAAAAATCTTTAAATTTTCGATATGCTCGCGCCCCAGGGGGTGCACCCCACACTTTGATAAACAATGTGTTAAGGTAATGGACTGTGGATCGGTGGGTCAAGAGTTCAAACCTATTACCGCTGAATACCCACCGTGTAAATTGCGTTAAGGTATCTGATTACTTAAGACAACTTTAAAAAAAAATGGAGATATGGAGGTTTTTCCGGAGTTTTTAGATTTATTTAGTACATTTGAAGAAAACCACTGGCTAAAATTAAGAAGAGAAAAATAAATTATTACTACTAAAATGAGAAAAATAAGTAAAAATAGACAAAAATTATATAAACGGGGCCCATTCTGCACGAATAGTAAATGAACAAATTCTCAAATTTTCAATTTTGATGTATAACTTTGCTATTCCTTTGTAAAATGACAATCAGGATAAGACATATTTTAATTTTTATAAAAACTAGTGCATTTTATCGTAGTATGTGAAATTGCTTAAAAAAAGAGCGATTGTATTCACATAAAGAACTGAATAAAGAAATTTTGTAATAAAACAGTGGCTGATAAATCTGAAGGTTAAAACACTTCTACTGTTATACAGAGCATACTCACAAAAAATTCAAAAAATTATTTTAAAAACTTTTTAAGCAATCGGTTACCCCGTTTGAGCTTTTCGAAAACAACACACATTTGGAGTAAAACGCATTTTAAAGTTTGACATCTTATGTAAGGTTATGGCATCTGCTTTTACTAAAACACTTGTAGTTTTGGTTTTCGTAAATGGAAAATAAAAAAAAAGTATTTTTATAAAGCTAATAGGATGTCCAATAAAATAAAATCTTAAGAAAATTGTCAATTTTTTATTAAAAATAAGGTTTTAAGGTAGTTGGATATCTTAAAAAGCATACAAAATAATCAATTGCACCAAAAAGCATTAAATGTGCTCAATTATTATTATTATTTTTAATTTATTCATTATTCTTATGAATGTAAACATGAATGCATTTCTTGTTTAATCTGGGATCATATTCACTATTTTATAAGTTTATCTCTTTATACCCTTGATTATTCAATTCCTACTATTAACTCACACACTCTCTCTCTCTAAATATATTTATTTGTTTCTTTGTTTATATATATTTTATTTTGGTGGAACCATTAATCGTTAATAAAATATATTTTAAAGCGCTCAATGGAGCTGATATTTTTATATATGATTATTTTGGATGACAATACAATAATTTAATTATAATTAATGGAAATTAATTGGTTAAAACTAATTATTTAGAGAATTACAACTACAGCCAAGTTGGCAACTTAGTGACCCTTTTGGCGACTTGTGTCACGTTTTAAACCATTCAGTTGAACTGAAATTTATAAACATGATTGTTTTGGATGGCAATACGACACTTTAATGATAATTAATAAAAATTAATTACCACTTAATGTTGTGATTCTGTCATATGTATGTACATATTTATATTAATTGTAATTATTTAATAAAAAGTAGCTAAAACAAAATTTTTCTTTGTTGATCTAAGAAGGAATTGACTTAATTTTTTTTTTATTTTACTTCTCTCTCTCTCTCTTTTTGTAATGCTTGCACGTTGTTAACAATTCACAATATCCCTATTTGCTAACTGATCAGGCAAATTCGGGGATTTTCGTTCGTGTACAGCAAGGGATGTCAAACTCAAAGATCTGCCGTGATATCGATGTAAACCAGTAATAGCCACCACGCGACGACCTTTGTTTTGGCATGGTGGCTAAGATAATCGTTTTTGGAACAGAAGGTGCTCTGATCAAATCTTCCTTCATACATTAATATAATAAACATATGTAAAAGAACAATAAAAGTTTATTGTTTACGTACATCTCATCTCTGCTACTATGTTCCTAATTTTTAGAGATTTTTTTAAAATTTTTAATCTATTTTATTGTATGCCAACAAATTAACCGGGTTGTGAATTTGACCCCCTGTTGTACATCCAGCATTGAACGCCTCTGTAGAATGTATAAAGTAACATAAATAGACAAATGTTAAATATTTTGTATTTAAATTTTATTGAATACTGTAAACACATAACTTAATACAGAAGAATGATTGCAAATTTGTGAAAACTGATTTGGATGTGAAATTAATGCAAACAACAGGCATCATTCTCAATACTACGAATTATTTTAATATCTGGCAGAATTCCAACTTTTTGGAGCATGAACTGTAATAGATACAATATTTTAAGCCAAACAGTAATTTTTGTAGCCATTCTCTCATAACAAATTAAATTTAAATCAATATAATGGTGTTTCTGAATACAGAATTTAATTTAAATAAAATAAGAGGGCTGTACGTTTTTAAATTGAGATAAAAAATTTACCTAATGGTATTAAGAACAGGAATGTACAGTTTGTAATGCATCATTAATAAAAAAAATAGCATTAAGAATATCACAAATACAAAGTTTCAACATACCTGATTTTATTCTATGAATTTATTCGAATAAGAACGTTTGGCAAATAATCAAAACACAAAAAAATCTGTTGCCAGATAATTTACAAGAATAGGCACACGAGACAAATACAAAAATAACTAAATACATTAAAGCGGTTTTAGTTCATGAACAGAGTTTATTTTTCAACAAATATCCTCTTCATAATGCATATTTAAAAAATATTAAAACAAATCTCCAAAAAATAACGCCTGCTTCATAAAAAAATAAATTAATAATTAATCTATTTTCAACGGCACTTATCATTTTGAATGTTCACTTATTGATTGTTTCCGGAATAGTAAATGTACAACAAGATGGCTAATTGAGAATATATCATTATTCAGAACAATCAGTAACTAAAGGAAATTCGCTTACCATTTTAGTAATTCTTTATTATCATTCCCTTCTGAATCGTTAATTTATTCTTTTTAACTCGAATTACGAATGGTAAACACGAGAACCGTAAATGCAGGAAAAAATAAATTGGAGACGTAAAAAAAGGAAGAAATTCACTTCGTCTGCTTTTATTGTTATTTCTCAGACGGAAAGTGATCGTATTTTTTCAGCTATATAAAAATATATTTTAATGGCTTGTTAACTAATTTTTATGACATTTTCTCTTTGTTGATATTAGGAACAGTTAATGAGAGATATAATTTAATGCTATAAAAGAAAGTAAATTATATTCACATAAAATCTGTCGTCATTTTGCCCTTTTCTTTTTTGTAGCTGTAAATTTAAATTCGTTATATTTTCCTTGCAGACAGCAAATTACACAGCTAACGGAATATAATGAACCTTAATTATTTGTAATTATTTCTGCTATTATTAAAATAAAAATAAATTTCTTGGAGTTAGCAATCACAAATGCTTTTTTTTTTTTACTTTATAATACGAATATAAAGATAAATGAGACAAGTAAAATGTTATGTAGTCGAAGCAAACAGTCGAAGTTTTAAATACTTAATTCGTGAAAAAAGTACAAATTTTAAGCATTTTCCTATTTTCTAAAACAAAATACATATAAATACTTATTCTAAAGGGTTATTATCTAACTCTTATTCTTTTCTAAACAGATAACTACGTATAAATTAAATACAAATATTTTTTTTAAAAAAAAATCCTTATGGTTTTTCAATACATATAAAATGTTTTTTTCTTTGTTTTTTAATTATTAATTTAAATAAATGCGTTTTTTTACTATTTTACACAAAACAGTTTTTAAATTACTGCAATCTGCTGAGTACCATGTAATTAGAGTTTTAATTAAAAAATAGCATATTAATATTTATACATGTGGAAAAGGACGACAAATGTTTCATATTTCTACTATTACAGGGAATATCATTATTCTGCACAACCTTCATTTCATATCACATTCTTACTCTAGATAATTATATTCGATGCACTTGGAAAAAAACGAAAGGAAAGCAAAAATGTGCTTTTTTATGTAAATTACTGCAAAGAGAATAAACTGTTCATTTTTGTCTTCATAAATGTTTCATAAGTTACGCAATGCTTTTAATAGTACTTTTTTTACATGGAGCCTTGCTTTGTAACATTAGAATTTTTATTCGAATTCAAAGAATGAAAAAAAGTTATAAAACTCCAAAGTTATTGTCCCATTTATTAATAAATCATGGTGTTTATCAGTGTCATTATGCAATACAAAAAGCTTCAGATTGACCGACTTGCAGCTAGTTCATATGTGCGGAATTCATTCCAGTCGTAGACCATTGGATAATTTGGTTTGCATAATGATGCAAACAAGATCAACATGAGGTCTTGTAACCCTTTCGTGGACTTTGGGAAGATTAATTCTCATCTAGATGATCTTATTAAATATAACTCTGGGAAGTGCAAAACCCCCGATAATATATTGGACCTGCTTTTATAACAATGGAAAACTAATTCCTGCTTCTGTTTTGCGCTACTGCACATAATGCAGCAATTATGACACCTGTAAATTAGACAAAAAAGAAGAAAAGATTATGCAAAAGGAGAATTATCTTGTCTAAAAGCTGTCGCTGTACATAACGATGGGGAGGGGTTGATCATTTCGTTCAAAGAAAAGAAAGATACCAAATAAGAAGATATGTAGAATGGTGGCCACGTACCTTTATTTTCTTATTGACTTTGCCATCATAAATAGTTTCATACTGTGGCAAGTGAACAAAAGAAACCGAAGTTTAGACCAGCTGACATTCCGTATAGGATTAGCTCGTCAGCTAATAGACGGATATTCCTCAAGAAAAAGAAATGAACGTCATGCTGCTTTTTAAGCAGTGTAGTTCTGGATTACGTGCGCTTAGCCAGTGTAAGAAATCATATGCTAAAGATGGTTTCTAACTTTAGATAATGTAGAAAATGTCTCAGGAAGGTACAAAAGAAAAAAAAGTACCCGCTACATGTGTGTAGAATGTGATGTTCCCTTGTGCATTACAACGTGCTTCTCATCTTTTAGTGACAAAGAATCAACATTGAATTGAACTTTCTTAATGACGGTGAAGGATTCCTTGGAAAGTATTCTCCGACCCTCCTAAAATTTAAATGTAAACATAAAATTCGGCAGAATGAAGTATATTCCATAAATGCAATTGTTTATTTGTTAATAAGATATTAAAAACTGCTGGATATTCATGGCCCACGAAAGCATTATAGAAGGACATATAACTTATAAGTGTGATCTCGTGATGACACAAAAAATTCTCTTCAGATGACACCTCACTTACACATCATAGAAACATAATGAAATCAATTCTTTTTTAAAATTTAACAGTCCCATTATTTTAAACGATTGGATTTCAGTGCTACTGGAACTTGAACACTGTTGCTTATGAGTTTAAGATCTTATTCTCTAGGTATTATGGCCAAAGAAGACAATTGAGGGCTAGTGAGAAATTTTTAACTTAAGAATAATTAGAATTTGAAAGTTAAATACTATTTACAGAAAGGTCGTGTTTATAATCACATGAATAGCAACGAGGGTTTTTGGCAAATAACCTCGGGTTTTTTAACAAAGTGCAAGTGATGACGACACCCGAGTTACCAGCTCACTTTGTTTTTAAGTTTGTAACATCCCCAGATTATCTAATCTTTTGTTAAAATATACGATGGAATACCTGAAATACATTCTCAAATTAAAATAGACCTACAATTAATTACATATTCTGACCGCATTAACATATATTTTTTGAAGGATTCTAAATTTTAAGATCTCAGTACGATAATCATAGGTACAGGGGCCCCAAACCACAAAACTATGTGAGTATGGTGTTAAAGAGGTAGAGTTATACCAGTTCTAGAAAAAAGTTTTAAGAAAATTTGGTTAATCGATGGCTAGCATATTTTTAAAATGTTGAAATCGACACTCTCATTCACATCATTACCCACCGTGACCATATATTTAACAGTTGCCTTGTCTACTCATAAAGTGAAGTCCAGTGGCTGAGTGGTAGTGTATCGCCCTTCCACGCCACATTCCGGGGTTTAAATCCCGGGGTGGGCAAGGTTGACTCAGCCTTCAGAGGGTCGATAAATGGGTACCAAGCTTGTTTGCGAACTGCACACTAGAATTTCCCGTCGGACTAACCACTTGACTGAAACATCAACACAAGCCCCTCAGAGTCTAAGGTCACGTAAACTGAGATAGGCACAGTAGGCCTTGGCCCTCATTGGCTGTTGCGCCACTGAGTTCGGTTCAGTTCAGTAATAACGTACAGATAAGCAGATTTAGCACAATGCTTATTTCAAATAACTTGTTATCGATTTATATGCAAGAATACATCATGTTTCAAATAAAAGTAACGTCTCCTCTAATATGTCAGTTTGGTAAATATAAATAAAAAAATATATTCATAATTAGATTAAAATTTAATTCACTGTTCATCTTATAAAGCTTTTGCCTACAATGGAAAACAAATTCGTAAATAGAACGAATAATAATATCAAAACATTAAAATTCTTTTTCATTATAAAGGTAATTTAATACTTCTTTCCAGTTTTTTTTACCAGTATTAACTGAATCACGCCACAGTCTTAAGCCCTCATTTACGTTCTTCGATAATACTTTTAACTGCATTATCTCCAATTATACAAACATTAAATAAGTTTTTTAAACCGAAAAAAGAAATTATCATGTTTCTTAAGCCCATTATGTGTAACTTAAGTGAAATATGTTTCTTTCAATTCCTTCTCAATATGTTTGATGATTCTATGAAAGTAGGAAGCATATTTGTTTAGCTTTTATTCCCTTCTTTAAGTAATCTATTAGGACTTTTTGTTTATTTAATACTAAAATATACCAACATAAAATCAATGAGTTAAAATAGTTGCATATGCAGGGTGTTCCAAAACTCAACATCAAACGGGAGAAGGACCAAAGGGGAGGGGCATATAAATTCTGAGAAAAGCAAAAAAAAGTTCCATATAAATTTTCTTTGAAAATGTGGAACACTCTCCATTACATCATTACACCACATATTTTACAATTTTACAATGTGTTTTTTTTTCACTTACGGGGTCTTACATAGCCCTGCGGCTGACTAAATTGAAGAAAACACTTTCCTGGTTTAGTTACAATTAGCGTTGATTAATTCAGTTTGTAAAAATTGTGTCACCTTACTTTGATTATCCAAAAAAACTATTACACATATACACACAACTCTAAGCAAGATATTTCAATAGATCCAACGACAATGTTGATCTATTGAATCTATCGATACACAACTTTGAACGTTGGGTGACAACGAACGTTTAGACAACGTTCCAGTCACCCATCAGGTTTAGTAGTTAGCGACGTTGGCTGCTGTGTCTTTGGGCCTTTGTTCGAATCTCGCAAACGCATGGATATTTTTAAATGTATAGTGCCTTTGTGACATGGGTGTACTCTAAATAGCCATCGAGTCTTCTCGTGATATTAGTGGAAGGGGAAGAGATGTGGGATCCCCATGATTGACGCCGGGAGTACTTTCTTAAAATTGGGGTGGAACCCTGATAAATTGCATTTTCACATTTTGGTGCTCAAAGCTGCGGCTTAGTGACAAATGTGAATTCAAGCCCTTTGTCATGATGATTGTTTTCCGCCTTGATCTGATGTTACCGTCGATCAGGTGGCGTTAGTAACAACATCAAAAGATAAGGTTCCAGATTAGTACGCTTGTTAATTATCTATCGATAAAAACTGCTGATAATGTATTTTACAGAATCACTTAAATTAAGAAAAAAAAAAACCCACCTCAATCGTAATTGTGAAGTCAAAAATTAAAAGTAATAAATTTAAAAATAAAACGTTTAAGGAGCTTGCCTCCGCACCAAGAGATGTAGGAGAAAGGAAAAGAAGACTAGCCATGTTCAAAACCACTTAGTTTATTTGCAACACAAACTGCAGCACAAGTTCGATCAATCAAAACTAAGAGATGTACCCCATTTAAGTAATATGAAGACAATTAACGAGGGACGCGAGGTACGAGAAGACTTTAATTACTACACACACACACAAAGTCACTCTTACTTCAATTCAAGTACTCTGCCTTCGTAGCTATTTAATTTATATTCAATCTCCAGCAACAAATCGTCCCCTTAAATATCACAATTGTCAATTACTAAATATATGTTACACTTTAAATTTGATTAATCACTGTTCCACTGGCAGCTTACCCTATCTCTCCTTTCTAACTTGAAAGCCTAGACTTTATATAGTAGTCGTAATTTGCATTTTCACTTTCTCTTTTTCAGAGAAAGCGTTCTAATAAAATAGTTTTTAAGATCCAAAAATTTCCCAAGAGGATTGTTAGTAAAAAGGTTGCGGATAAAGCGGTCACAAATGGAAAATTTTGTAATACTTTAATGAATCAAGTGTCCAAAGAGAGAGTGTATAACTTAAAATTTACTACTAAAATTAACTACCTAGTGTCATTGCAACTTAAAATTTCGCCATCTATCGTTTCGAAATATATTTCCCTGTATGGTGCTCAAGGCCAACGACAGGCGTACCTCTTTGTCAGCCAATGATTTCGTACTGGCATTAGCCACACCCCCTAGTGTATAACTTAAAATTTCCTGTTTCGAAATATTTCCGAACATTTTTTTAAATGCATAACATATTGTCATGGAAATTCCCCTTCTCCTGTCGCTATCAGAGCTCTCTAGAAAGTGAACAATCAATGATTCTTAAACAGCTTGACTGGTGTAGCACTCTAGTGGGACAATGAATTATTG
The DNA here is from genome assembly GCA_019973935.1 of Trichonephila clavipes. Lineage (NCBI taxonomy): Eukaryota > Metazoa > Arthropoda > Arachnida > Araneae > Nephilidae > Trichonephila > Trichonephila clavipes. Next base: position 10,534 of record BMAU01017165.1, on the reverse strand, counting down.
CACACAAAAATTCGTAAAAAAAGTATTCGACATTTTATTTTTTAAATCACTAACTTTTAAAAGCAAAGTATGAGTTTTTTAAAAATCAATTTCATATAAACGCCTCGATAGCGATTCATTTTAGAAAAAGTCATATGGAAAGTATCGATGTTTTGAAAACAACATACAATATTGTGACGAAATAAATCTTCTTTCCAAATACGAAATTGCTGGCGAAGTTATTAAATGCGCGAATAAAATTTTGAGTATTTTTTAAAACAATCATTAAAACCAAGTGATGGTGTTGTTTATAACCAGGGGACAAAAGTTAATAACCCAGCGTTCTAAGCGTTCATTCCACGAATCTTCGGGAAAAGAAATAAAAGACATGTGAAGTAAAAGGAAAAGATATTCAATTTCGCATAGCATTATTTGTTAAAATTTAAATCTTGGGGGCTTCATTTTTAATTTAATTCCTTCGAACTTCATATATCGATTGCAAACAACGGTAATTTTTAAATAAAAATGTAACAAAAATAATGCTTTAAAATTTTTCGCAAAACGCGGATAAAAAACGAAAAACACAATTTTTTTAAATTGTAATTTTTAAGCAATATTTTCAAACTGTGTGCATATTACGAATAATATCGTTCTACACACGGAAAAAAATGTTATGAGATTATTTTTATGAATAAAGAAATTAATAAGTACTTAAATAAACTGTTGAGTATTTTTTTAAAACTCGTAAAAAAAGTTGTCATTTTATTTTTTAAATAACTGATTTTCTGAACGAAAAAAGCATGGATTTTCTAAGTGTATAACATCATTTCATTAAATTGAAAGAAAATTCAATCGGAGTGATTTAGAAATCATTTTCATAAAAACGTATCGGTTTTGACTCATGTTACAAAATATCGTAAAAAAAAAGAAAATATCAATTTTTTGTAAAATAATTTATAACGTATCTCGAGGCGAAGTAAATGATCATTCCGGTTCTGTAATTTTTTTTTGTTTGAGTCTCATAAAAAATTAGATCGTACCTTATAAACGTCTGGGATAAAAAAATGTTCATGAAATTGAAACTTCGGCACCTGGTGGGAAAAAATGGCAATAATTTTGTGTTTTAAGGTTTTTAATTTATATATTTTTAACTAATTGTAATATTGAAATATAAGTGTTCAAAACGGATTCCTCGGATCAGTTCCGATCTTTTGGTACTTTTGGCGAGTGTCTGCATCGTACGGTTCGTGAAAAATACACCTAGTCGTATAGTTGCATACGTTTGTTTATCTTATAGTTTTAATAGTGCAGATATTAATTAAAGTAATTTTTTCGGGCTGAATCTTGCAACTCAATTTTGAAGCTGTTGTCTTCAACCGATTAAGCTGAAATTTTGTATACATGTTTAGTTTAGATGACAATGCATGTTTTGATGATTTATGTTATGATATCGCAATAAGTTAAAAAGATATTAATTGAAAACCTTTTACTCCTGTTAGCTTTTTATTCAGTCCGGCAGCTGATCGGATAGAACTTAAAGAGAAGTTCCGATTCTCTCTCTCTCTTCGACCTTTCTTAAAAACATCTTATTCTTTCTCTGAAACTGAGACAAAAATAATAGCCTAATGGAACAGTTCATTTATTTCGCTACGATATGGTATAATTTCTTAAAAAAATAAAGATATTTCTATTTTTTACAATTTTTTCTAAAATGAGTCAAAATCGATGCGTTTTCATGAACATGATTTTTAAATCGTTCCGTATGATTTTTTGCGTGTTAATGAATCTATATTTTGCAGTAAGAAAGTTCAGGCTTTTTTCTTTTAGAATCAGTCATTTAAAAAATAAAAAAGGCCCAAAACTTTTTTTTACGATTTTTCAAAAAATACTCAAATTTTGAATAAAATATTTTAAAGCTTTGTCATTTTTAAATATAGTCGCACGAAAATATTTTCTCGTTTGTAGAATAGTATTATCCAAATTTTGCGCAAAAATTGAAAAAAATTGGTTTAAAATTACAGATTTACAAAAAAAATGTGTTTTTTTTTCATTTTTAATGTAGTGTTATAGTAAAAGCAAAAGAAAAAAAGACTGAGTTTAAATATTTTAATTAATTTTTCTTCGTCCAATGTTGTTTTGATCTAACAGTGTTTATCCCCCTTCCCATTGTCGTTTTGTTGCGGCCCGAGTGACATATCTTTCATATGTATGTAGCCTGGCGGAAAAAAGTTTGAGTATCCCTTAGCTGGACTGTTCAAAATTAACCGGCAAACGACCTTTCAACGATGATGCGTTGAATGAGATTAACGGACTGAGAAACCTCTGTCTAGTGATAACTAAAAAGTAAAAAGTAAATTAAAAATAAAAGAACTCTTTTAAAAACAAGCTTTTACTTAAATGCTCTAAAAGGAATAAAATAAATGTTTCTTTTAAAACTTTTTTGCTATCAACTTATAAAGTCGTTATACAATTTATGATATAAAAGCTTGTCGCGAGATTTACCTGTGTACATAAGCAAGCAATTTAAATAACTTGATTTGATTGATTTTAATTTTTAAAATTTTCAGACTAAGTAAATATGAGTACTTAAATCTCACGACAAGCTTTTATATCATAAATTGTATAACGACTTTATAAGTTGATAGCAAAAAAGTTTTAAAGAAAAGTTTTATTTATTCCTTTTAGAGCATTTAAATGAAAGCTTGTTTTTAAAAAGTTTTTTACATTTAATTTATTTAAAAGTAAATTTCACTATAGCTTGTATATCCGTTCTTCGCTCGGGTGAGTTGATAAATTAAACAATACAAGCTGAAGGATAAAGAAGTTTTTAATGAGTTCATTTTACGTGAGTCGCAAATTAAACATAAAAAAGCTATTTGCATAGTTGATCTAATAGCTGAGAAAAATGATTTTTTTTATTTATAGCGCTCCGTAGCTCTCTTGTGGGTCGATGTTTGAAAACACCTTCCTAAGATGTCTGCTTAGCAAAAGTATCATATTGTTACACATTTTGTGTAATGAACGCTTAAAATATTGCAAATAATTTATGTCTGGATGTGTAATACGTTAATATTACTTTCTGTTGTATTTTTTATGATAAAATTGTAATTTTCAGAAGTCACGCCATTCCTTAAATTTCACTGGCGATTCAATGGAAACATAGCAAAATGTTGCTGATAGAGCCAAATTGGCATCATTTTTTTGCGAGCATGTTGGCCACTTGGCGATTGATTGAACGGTGCAAAAGTTGATATTCTGTAGCACCACCTGGATGGATTCTGCAACATACAGGATAGCACAAAAACCTTCTCCACAAAAAATACTTAAACATGCCTATTTCCATAGTGATCGGATGAACGGTGTTGATCTGATAGGATTTCAAACATACAAACATCCATTTATATACATACAGAGAGATTAATCGTTATGGATAGAGAAATGTAGCAAATGTTATATCATTTTGGAATCTTAACTGCCGTATTTTTTTGAATCTAAGCCGCACTATTTTCCCAGTGTTAATGCCACTAAAAATCGGATGCGGCTTAGAATCGAGAGCAAAGCATACGTGGGATAAGGGAATTGCGTTTCCCCGCCTTTCAAAAGAAAAAAAATTAACCTTCTATTCTGGCCACTGGCTAAGATGACTTAACCCATTCCGCTGTTTATCTCCAGTAATTCAGTCTATCCTAAACATCGTTGTCTTCTCGTATTTAGGAAATTTTTTTGTATGCATTTTCTTTTAATTGCCTAAACATCAAAGATATCGATGACAGAATCAAGAAGAGTTCACTATGGTGCAAGTATGAAAATGTAGTCAATTTTATATGCAGAAAAAATGGAAACAGAGCAGCGGCCACTGAAAATTTGACACGCTTGAAAAAATATACGTCGATGGCGTAAAGAAAATAAAATAAATTTTGCCTGTAAATTCTTATCATTTTTTACAAATTCTTTTACATTCTTCTGTAACACAGGTATGGAAGACGACATCGTAAAGAAAAATTGTGACAATAGCACTAATTCCGAAGACGAATCATTTCGAAGTGACAAATCATTTTCGAAACATGATACTGACGGTTAGAGTAATTATAGGCTAATTTATGTATTTGGTAAAATAATACTGGTAAATTAAATATGCTATTAACTTTTATTATTTCTTAAGAACATTTTTTTAAAAAAAATTCTTAAGTATCAGATATTAATGAACCTTTTACACAATTTTTTTTATCCTTTCTAGAAAATATGCAGATAATTTACGGTGTGGCTTAGACCAGAGTAAATATAGTAAATGACACATATTTTGACACAACTTACCGAAGATAGCACGTAATATTTTTACTTTTTTGTTGAGTCAAATTTAGGTGACATCAGTTATACTCTCAAACCTATTCAAACTACATTAATTTTAACTAAACCAACGAAGTGTTTTATTCAATTTGTGACTGAGACTAGTTGCAAGGCTATGTAGGACCACGTTTGTGAAAAAAATGTACTACTAAATTAAGAAATTTGTGATCACTGTATCCGATGATGTCATGGAGGGTGTCAATAGAAGAGTTTTTAAAATAAAGAAATTTAAAAAAAAAAAGATTTGATGTAACGAAAACACACACACGTGTTGCACCATTTTGGAATCTTTACTAAATGGACTATTTTATGAGAAACTTGCCTAAGGCTATATGTAATATTTTCTTTTTATGGATATTCAAAGTTTGGTCACACACACACACATTTTCTCAAACCCTAACTTAAAACAAAAAAGTGCGATAAATTTAACTAAACTAGCAAAGTGTTTATCCGGACATGTGTTAGCGTTATTACTAGTATGGCTATTAAAATGACGATTTTTTTAAAAAAAAATTTAATGCAACATTGTGAAGCTTCTGCTCACAGTTCTTAATGATGTTATTCCTCATCAATTTTCTCCTCATTTTAAAAAAATATACTAGTCATCGCTTAACAAAGAGGTACTTAATTTTTTATTTTACTTTTCCCAGAACTGATATGACTTTCTATTTTCTTCCTTCTCCAGTTGACGTTCAGTTTCGTGATATATGTGTTATAAAAATGGAATTTTATCTATATATATAAAGGAGAAAAGCGACTCACTCTCTCTGACTAATCACGATATCTCCGGAACTATTAAACCTACAGACTTGGAATTTGGTAGGTAAGTTCCCTTCATTGAGTAGACGTCAGCTAAGAAAGAATTTTGCAAAGTTCGAACCCCAAGGGGCGTTACGGGGGTTTAAGGGGCGTAATAGATAATTATTTCCATTACTAAACTATTAGATGTACAGTCGTGAAACTTGGTACACAGATTTCTTTCATAAAGTAGTGATTCCCTACATAATGATTTTTACAAAAATCGACATCCAAGGGGCGTTGAGGGCGCTTAAGGGGCGTTATACATAATTATTTCTATTTTTAAACTATTAGACGTACAGTCTTGATATTTGGTAAGCGTATTCCTTTCATAGAGTACAGATCCCCTACAGAAAAGGTTTTGTGAAAATCGACTCCCAAGTGGCGTTGTAGAGAATTAAGTGGCGTTATAGGCAATTAACTCCTTTTTTAAACTATTAGACGTAAAATCTCGAAATTTAGCAAGCTGATTCCATTCATTGAGTAGAGATCCGCTATAAGATGGGTTTTGTGAAAATCGTTTCCTAAGTGACGTTGCGGGGGCTTAAGGGCGTTATAGATAATTATTTCCATTTTTAAACTATTAGACGTACAGTCTTAAAATTTGGTTATCGAATTCCTTTCATGGTGTAGAGATCAGCTAAAAAATAGTTTGGGGGAAAATTGATCCCCAAGGGTCACTGAGGGGGATTAAGGGGCGTATAATAGATAAATATTTCCGCTTTTCAACTAATAGAACCACCTGCTTGAAAATTAGAAGGTATGTTCCGTTCATTAAATAAAGTTCTTTTACAAAGATTTTTGCAAAAATGGACCCCCAAAGGAGTGGGGTTGCAAGGGATTAGGGCATGTTAAAGAAAAATTCCTGTTTTTGAATTTAACTCATTTACTTGAAATTTGATGAACACTTTTCTTTAGTTGAATAGAGTTCCACTAAGAAGGGATTTTACGGAAATCAACTCCAGGGGGAAGAGGGGAGAGTTATTGGGGCGTATTGATAGACAAAAAATTCCCGTTTTTGGACTGCTAAGACTATAATAATAAAATTTGGATTGTATGTTTCTTCTGTTGAATTGGAATCCGCTAAGGATGCTGCTCTCTACGGGGTATTGATGATATAAATTCCGTTTTTGCCCTGTTAGAATAAGACTTGAAATTTAGCATGCATGTTTATTTTATGGAGTAGAAATCCACTGAAAGTCGCTTTGGCGGAAATCCACTTGATTATTGAGTTAAGTGAGTGCAAAAAATCTTTCTACTTCTATTTTAGATATAAATAGAAATTTGATATTATAATTTATGTTCTTTTTATATCAAGGGGCGAGAGTGTAACAGCCATAAATATATTTTTCAATACAATCGAATTCTTAATGCTAGATATCAATAATTAATATATATGTAAACAGTATACATATATACAACATCGTGAAATACCCAGTGAAGCGGGTGTGTAACGGCTAGTCTATATATATAAAGGAGAAAAGCGACTCACTCACTCACTGACTGACTAATCACGATATCTCCGGAACTATTAAACCTACAGACTTGAAATTTGATAGGTAGATTCCTTTCATTGAGTAGAAATCCGCTATAAGTTGGGTTTTGTGAAAATCGTTTCCTAAGTGGCGTTCCGGGGGTTAAGTGACGTTATAGATAAATATTTCCATTTTTAAACTAATTGACGTACAGTCTTGAAATTTGGTAAGCGGATTCCTTTCATAGAGTACAGATAGGGACCTTTCATATAGTACCTTCTCGTGTCTACTGCTCTCAACAATTTCTAACGGCACATACCGAACGATCCACCTGGCCATCAAAACGGCGCGTCGACCAGCCTGCAGTTTTCATCCCGATGATTAGGCCTCTCTCAAACACACTTAACTGTGAGAAATGTCTTCTAGCATGTTTATCTGGCATGTTTCGCTTACCAAAGTCTTCCTACAATCGGCGGGTATTCGTCACGTTTATGAATCTTCGAATTTGCGCTGTTTTATATAGCACCCTCTTCCGGATTGTAGTGCCACCTCGGCGTGTATGAGCATGCGTATTGGCAGAAAACTTGGATCATTTGCATATCACATTACGCTGTACTTATTTGCAAAGTTTCGCGATTGGCCAGCTTCCTTCTTGGGTCCCTATTTTCAATGTTCCTGAGTGTATATATATATATATATATATATATATATATATATATATATATATATATGTGTGTGTGTGTGTGTGTGTGTGTGTGTGTGTGTATTGACTCGTTTAATACTTATTTTCTATCATGTTATTATTTTTCTGTACCATTTAATTCGTCACTTCCTTGTAGGGGATGAATTCTTGCTTGATTATGTTGAATGAAGATATTTTTCATCGTCCTAGCGGTTTTTTTTAAAAAAAAAACTTAAATTATACAGAATTACTTTTTTCAACGAAAGTAACTAGAATTATCAAAACTTAGGAATTGATATGCAACATTCAAAAATCTAATTAATTTTATAAATGTATTTCAGAATTTTTATTTTTAAGATTCAAAACAAACAGAATAATTTTAAGTTTTATTTAAATATTTATTTGCAAGGAAAAATATTCGTAAATAATTTTACGCAATGAAAAAAAAAACACTAGCGCAAATTGAAAAAAAGTTTGTTTAAGCTATATTTCTTATGAAACATTCATATTTTGATTTTAGTTATTTCTTTTTAAATAATTTTTATGAATAATAAAAAAAAGAAATTTGAGCATTTTAAAAAACTAATGTTGAGAGTACCACAAATTGTTCAGAAAGTATATTGCTCATTTCATCCAAAAAAGAAACCGAGGGATTTTTCATCTTGATAGAGAAAACTTAGATGTACATAAAATAAAAAAAAAACGGATAGAACTCCCCCTCCCCAAAAAAAGGGAAGTTGTTCTCAAATTATTTTGAGTATTTATTTTTTCCTTTTAGCCAAAAATTCACTCAAACTTAAGTAAACACGAGAAAATTTCAATTTCCTTTTCAAGTTTTTTTCTTTTTGCATCCCCTTCTCCCTTTTTTCAGATTTTCCACTGAAAAAGCTTAAAAAGTTATGCCTGCAATTACTAATTTTTTTTTCAGCTTAGACATGTCTGGAATTCATTTCAGAGCAGTATTTTATTAATATAAATTACTTTTGTGTGAAAAGCTGTCTTTTTAAAATTTGAGTGCGGTAGATAACTATTTTTGTTAATTAACTCCCAAAATTTTGAAAAATGTGGCACTTAATACCGAAATTCAATTTTAAGACTCAAATCCAGTGCTTCTCAAACTTTCAAAGTTTGTGACCCAATATTCAATTATTAGTTGCTTCATGCCCCCCTCCATACAATGGCGATGAATTTAATTCAATTATACTATACTTTGACGCTAAGCCTACAATATGAGTTTAACCTCTTACGTGTCCCCAACGTGTATAAACGTCTCACTCAGCCAGTGTGTTAATTGCTCCAGACGTAAATATACATCTTTCCGAATCATGATTTTTTTCTGAGCACTTCTATCCATAAAATTATTACGAAGGCTTTGGAAAAAATAAAATGACCTCGACAGCGTTTGCGAAGGATATACTTATTTCAGAGGATATGATTAGTTATTCCTTTTCTACACCCCTCCCGCCCCCTCAATGCACCACATACGCTTATCTACGAGCTAAACGGTAGCATTCGGGAACGAATCGCGTAATTTTTATTCGTCATTTCAGAGATCACTTATGAACTGTACAAACTATCAAGATAAGTGTTAATGTTGGCATATAATTTTAGTAAATGACAAATCCATGGGCCAATGGTACTTATTAAAAACTTGTCCTTAACTTAGTATTGTTAAATTAATTATAAAATGGATTATGTGCAGTGCTGATACATTTATAAATATATTATATAAAGGAGTATTTTACTTTCATTACGTCAGAAATGTATTTGTTTGTTTGTTTACTTTTTAGTAAGTTAATAATTTTCTTTAAATAATCTTTTGTTTCCAAACTTTTCAATATGTAAGCGCCCGCTCGCAGGGTTATCCCGCCCCCTAGGGTTCACGCCCGACAGCTTGTGGAACACTGACTTGCGGTACATAAAGATTAAAAGCTAGGGTTTTAGAAAAAATCGTTTTTACCATTTGTTCTAATTAATTCAGACAGTATAGTAGATGATTGAACATTGAGTTCTATGTTTTAACGCAAATCTATCAAATTAAAAAAAATATGTAATATGTAAATTATATTTATTTATACATATTATTACTGTATTAAAAATGTATTTTGATACTTATGTATAGAATAATGGTTACAGCCATCACACAGTTTTCATACTTAACATTTTTATTAAAGCTGTTATTTTTTTTACATAGAAATGTAATTTTGATTTAAAATTGTTACTAATATGTAACGTGACGAAAATCATCATTGCTACAATGCATCGAAACTTTATTGGGATGCTGCTGGTAAAAATAGTTACCCTCCGTAAACATCAGGTTGTAATCACTTTCAAGTAATCGAGGACTTCAGTATAGATATAGGCTTCATTCGGATTGATTTGGAACAGAGAAAAGAACCCTGTTCTCAATTCTTTTCAAAATCAATGGTTGAGCAAAAGCATATCGGATCCCTTTAACCGAGTCTTTGACTTTTCCCATTGGAAAATAGGCTCTATAAACTTCCTGGCCTAAGTCTTCGCCTTCTGTGGTTTTCACAGAGGTAGGCTTGTACTGATTTTCTATAACATTGAAAGAAAACAATCACTTAATTTTCCCAAACATTTCAAAATTAATAAATGATAAAACTATTTAAGTCTGAAAGCACATATTGATCATTTTTCTGATACAACAGAGGAATTTGTTGTTCAAGATTTATTAGGATGAGTTTATATTCAGATAATCTAATTCATTACAAAATGCAAAAAAAAGAGAAAAAGTTTAAACACGTATAATTATTGAATAAATGCTGCTTAGTTATTAAATAATTATTTAAAAATCCAGTGTAAATACTAGGAATGTGTTACAAAATATGGTATAAATAGATTCAGGGGTCTCAAAGTAAGGTACCTCCAAAGAAATAAGCTGTTAGTGCATATACAGGGTGTCCCTGAGTGCAGTGTACAAACTAGAGGTAGAGAACATCCCGAGGAGTCATATTTATTAGGGAAGCATGAGCGGAACGTAACTTTAACAATATAAACAGACACAAAGACTGTATTGCCGGGAACGTGATGTAGTGTAAAATGCTTTATTTCTCTCGAACAAAAAAAACCCCAATAAATATGTATAACATAAAAAAGCATCTGGGAGGCGTTCGAAATTGCGACTATTGGTATGTATGCTCGCAACACCGATGCAACGAGATTGGCATGTCTGTCGTACTTTGGTTAACAAACCATTGCAAAAAACGCGACACGTCGTAGGCAATACGTA